>WAEK01000009.1:600000-795000 GCA_011634665.1 Mortierella sp. BCC40632
TCGAGCCGAAAAAGTCGAATGTCAATACGCCATATTCCACGCAAACAAAACCACAAGTGTTAAATGAGCTGCATGCATCTCGCCTTTTTTTTTTTTTTTTTTTTTGAGCATGAGTAAAAGGTACCCGCAGTAAGAGAACACGCGCGCGTGGTGTGTATGTCTTGTATTTGAACGCAAAGTGTCTGAACGAACGATTGTCTCTTACTTTCCCGGAGAAATAGAGCGGCGAGATGGAGGGGGGTTGGGGGGCGAGTCGAACAGACAAGAGCCACTTTTTCTTTTTCTTACTTGGAAATTCCCCTTCTCCATATCTCCGTTGCCAATTGTCACTTTTGTTTGCAAAAGGAAAAAGAAAAGTAGGGAGGTGAAAAAAAGATAGTGTGTGGTGTGCACTGACCTCATCGATTTTGGTACCTGAATTTTCTTATAAACATGGCAAAAAGGAAGGAAAGATGAGGGGTCGGCTTTCCATAATCGTTCCAACATCCAATTCCTCTTTTCCTTCCCTTACGACCCAACCCAAGGGTCTCTTTTTTCCACAAGCCCAAAAAAAAAAAAAAAAAAGATCCGAGTCTGCTACTAAAAAATGGCCTTGGTCAGTGCTAGCAGCAATCAACACGTTGTTCCTTGCGTCTTGTGATACCACAAGAGCCAAAAAAAGTAATGACCAATTGGCCAAGAAAAAGAGAAAGAAAAGAAAAAGAAAAAAAGGAGGACCTGCCACGGATGAGTCTGAACGCTTTTACCGCATCGTTTTTTTTCCATGGTGCCAAATTCTTTCTTTCTTGTAACGTCTGGGCCAATGCTCGTGCACCACTTTGCCACATTTCGTTTGTCAGGCCCAATCATGCCTTTCTTTACTCAAGTTTTCATTGGAGCCCATTCATATCTTTTCTCCTAAACTCGAGTCTTTTCTTCTTGGACTTTTTTCTTCCATACCTTGTTTTTCTCGTGTGTTTGTTTTCTCGCCTTTTTTTCTTTCTTTCTTTCTCTATTTTGTGCACGCATGCACATAAACAAGATACACACACACAAACACACGCAAACACATTCAAAAAAAAACAAATAGATAGTTCCATCCCCGATAACACACAACGTGGGAATCAAAATACCGTATTCCACAATCAAGACAATGCCGAAAAAGGGGGAGAGAGAGAAAAAAGATGAGGAAAATAGGCACACACACACACACACTCTCTCTCTCTCTCTCTCTCTCTCTCTCTCTCTTGCTCTTTTTTCTTTTCAACATTGAAGTGGTTATCAGGCTCAATGGGAGTGGGTATGATCAGTGTTTGCAAAAAAAAAAAAGAATCGATTCGACAAATTCATTACGTTTGTGTACTTTCTTGGGTAAATTCTTTTTACATGATTAATCGCAGCCATCGCTCTCGAGCAAGAAAAAAAGGGGAAAAAAGTAGGTTCTGGATCGTGTCCATTAAGATAGTGGTTGTTGAGAGCAAAAAAAAGAGTCCTCAAACGCAATGACACGCACATTCTGTGTTTTTCTGCTCACCCAGGGATAACAGACACCGGACCTGTTGAACTAGCTGTATTCGTCATAAACCAACATTTTTTTTTTTTTTGGGCGATCGATGGAAAAAGCAAACCGAATAGAGTATATTTTTTCTAATTAGTTAGCTACGGGTTTGCCAAAAAAAAAAAAAAAAAAAAAATAAAATAAAATATATACCTCTTTTTTTTTTCTTAACTCATAGTCGAACCAGAGTCAGCTCCCGAACCTGGTACACCTCCTAAACGACTTCCTCCTGATCCCCATTTATGCCCCGTTGTAGCCTTTTTCTTGTTCTTGCTCCCTCCTTTTTTAGATCCTGATCCCGATCCAGTTGCTCCTGTGGAAGAGGAAGAAGCGGGCGTAGCAGCCCTTCCAGAGGATTCCCGAAGGGATTGAACACGTTGATCCAATCGTTGAGAAAGCGCTCGACGACTTTGTTCAATATTCCAACCAGGTTGACGATGGGTGACACCACGATCGCGTGCTTCCACACCAAGGATATGAGCGGAATCCCGTTGATATTGTTGTCGAGATTGTTCCTGTGCACGTCGAGCACAGCCGTCAGGTGAATGGGTCTCTGGATGTCTATTAAGAAATTTTTTTTTTTTTTCTTTCTGAGTAAAAGAAGCATCAACCGACACAGCAGGTTGCCATAATATTGCGAGGAGAGAACATGACCAGATAGAGGAGCTAGGATATGGTCTGTAGTAATCAATTCTAAAAAAGAAAAGTATGACCTCGTTCTCCTCATATCATTTTAGATTCCCTTACCTGTGTTCCATACAAAAGACCTTCCCGCAGTACCGACAGTCCGCCTTGACGACTGGAAGGAACTTTTTACAGAATGTGCATCGATCCTTGGCTTGTGATTCCTCTTGTTGTGCATTCGACTGCGAAGAAGAAGACTCGGTCGTTGTCCGTGTCGTACGTACTGTGGCTGTCCGGGTACTCATTGTGAAGGAGAAGGTGAGTGGTGGTGATGAGTGGAGAAAGATGAGTTTGGTCAAATGAAAAAAAAAAAAAATAGCCCTTTTTCTTGATCACCTTTTTTTTACGAATCCGCCTTGGCTGCGGCAATGGAGCGATGGACTGGACACACACACCACACTCTCACCTACACTCTCTACACGTGACATGATCTCTCGAAACAAGGATTCAAAAAAAAAAAAAAAAAAAAGAAGAAAGACTGGTAGAGAGGAGAGAGAGAGAGAGAGAGAGAGAGAGAGAGAGAGAGAGAGATAGAAAGAGAGAGAGAGAGAGAGAGAGAGAGATAGAAAGAAAGAGAGAGAGAGAGAGAGAGAGAGATAGAAAGAAAGAGAGATAGAAAATGGTATCTTTATGGTGTTTGCCTACTTGCGAAGAACAGATCCTGCCCAGCCTACGACAAAGACTGAAGGTGGAACAGCCTTCTTCTCTTCCACTACCTGAGCCAACGTCTCTAGCGTTGCATCAAACACTCGCTCGTTCTCACAATTGGCATTCTCAACAATCACCACAGGCACTTGCTTGGGCCAACTCAAAGGTTCAGACTGAAGTCGTTCTGAAATCTCCTTGGCCTTGCCAACGCCCATCAAGATCACTACGGTTCGCTTGGCATCATAGGCTGGAAAGTTGTCTGGCAAGACTCCTCCCTTGGCTTGTGCTGTTGTGATCACCACTTGATCTGAACTACCTCTATGCGTCAAGGGCACATTGGCCGCTAGTGGAGCCGAGAGAGCGGACGAGATCCCGGGAATCACTTCAATCTCGGAAGCATCATATCCATGTTCCTGAAAGAAAAGAATCTCTTCTGCACCACGACCGAAAATAAATGGATCTCCCTGCTTAAGTCGGACGACTGTCTTGCCAGCTCGAAGACCTTCGAGGCACCATTCGTTCAATTGATTCTGAATCGTATCTGATGTGATAGACTTTTCGGAGGTGGTCGTAGTAGAGGGAGGCTGACCGGAAGCGTCTGTCTGTTCCACAGGAAGAATGATACGTTTCTTGGGTGCAATGCGAAGTTCTCCACGAGCCAAGTCTAGAACCTCGGATGGAATAAGTCGATCCGCCACCACCAAGTCCGCCTCTTCAAGTCGTCTTGCTGCCTTGCGAGTCAGGAGTTCAGGATCGCCCGGTCCTGCTCCCACAAGCACCAATCGGCCCTTCTTTGCTTGGTGGGCGATGGCGCCATTGTGGTCAGGGACAGCTGTGACTGCGGAAGAGTCAAGTGGTGCCACCTGTTTCTGTGTGGTTGTGAGCTTGGCTTGGACCTGTTCAGGTGAATAGATGAGGTCTTCTTCAAACCCCTGGAGGATTACCTCCATCGAATCCTCATTCAACGTGGCAAGGTCTGGGATCGGCCACTGTTCACAGACTTTGCTCATCCATTGCATTCTCTTGGGACCTTGTTCGTTCTTGGGTGCCTGGACCCTCAATTTGGCTCTTAGTTGCCCCACTTGATCAATCGCATCCCCTACGCGATCAGGGAGAGTGTCTGCAATGTGTCGACGAATCAGGTTCGCCATCTTGGGGCCTTTACCTGAAGTAGAGACCGCAACCTGGAGACTCTTGTCTCGATGAGTCGAGCAAAAGTAAAAGTCACACTGGGGTGGGACATCTGCAATGTTGACAGGAATCTTGTATTGTTTGCAAAGGTTGTAGATATGTGTCGAGAGTGGGATATCATCAATAGCAGACAACACCATGTCGACTGCGGAGGTTGAGTTAGATGATTCTTGTTCTTGAGATGAAGGAGAAGACGTAGAGGATTTATGTTGACCAAAGGCCGTGAGAAGATCCGAGTCCTGGAAAGATCGTTGAACCCAACGGGTTGACTCTGGGTGATCCTGAAGATGTTGTCGCACAATCTCGGACATGTCCTCAGTATCGGGGCAGATGAGAGTGACCTTGGCATCAGCCTCCAGAACGTTTACAAGACCTAAGTTGTATCAAAAGTGTCTTCATAGTGAGTAAAAGAAACACTATCCATTTTTTTTTTTTTTTTTGATAGAACGAAAGAAAATAAGCAGAGCCAGGAGAACATATCCTGCGAGAAAAACAACTGTAATCATAAAAAGACATACGTCCTGCGGCAACGAAGCCTCCACCAATGATGACAACATGCTTTTGCTTGATCTGCCAGGCGAGAATAAGAGAGGCACCTGGGCGGATGGGATCAATAGCTGAGCGGACCATATTGAAAGAGTTGTCCTTGAAGTGAAGTTGATTTTTCGTGTTGCCGGTGTAATATGTTGACTGGGTTAGGCAAAAAAAAAAAAAATAGAGTCGGTCCTGTTCTTGAAAAAAAAAAAAAAAAATGGCTGATCGTGGATGGAAAGTGAAGTAAAGCAGAAAGAAAGAGAGGAAGGAAGAGAGCGAGAGCGAGAGAGAGATGGAAGGAAAGAGAAGGCACAGGAGAGGCTCGAGAGTCAAGAAATGGCGCGAGATGGTCGGAGAGAGTTTATGTGACTGCAAAATGGTGCAACCACGGATGGCGCAAGAGCGGAGCTCTCACTCTCTCTTTCTCTCTTTCTCTCCTTTAGACCATATGTTGGACGCTTATTTGGGAGGGAATACAAAAGAAATTTATTTGACCCACTCTTGGGCATCTTTTTAATCCTCATGGATGCCCTGCTGTCATCCATAACCAACGGTCGGTTAGGTGAAAAAAAAAAAAAAAAAAAAAAAGGGACCTGGTGTATGGAGGACCGTAGTCACAATCGCATAAGATCCGGACAACGAGTCTCGATAAGTGGCCTGGTACCTCTTCTTCTGTCAGCTCTATTCAGAACAATGGTACTATTCATATCCCCACAGAGTTTCTCTCGTCGGACAGACTATCTGAATCGCTATCTGCCGCAGACAAGAGGACTGCGCTGGCATTGAGTCACGCTTCTTTCGTTTTGTTATATATGACTTTGGATTGGGACCCATTCTCCTTCTAAAATATGCAAACCACGAAAATTTCAAACCATGGGAGAAGGAGAGGGATCAAACCATCGTAGAGTCCTAGGCGACTTGGTCTATTCGGTCGATTTGGTAAAGCGCCAGGGAAGGGTCCATAGTTCAGAAATCAAGACACACGCGAAAAAAGTGCACTGACTGTGTCTAGCTTATGATGGAGCTAGGCTAGAGATACAAACGTTTGTATCCGGCGTCGACATTGTGACATTGACATTGGATGGGATTGTCCAGTCATTCTATTGTCTCAGTCTGAGGAGGGGATGTTAACTTTTCGTGCTCATAATACCAGCGTTTGATCGTCTGGAATAGCTCATGGGGTAGTGTATCCTCAGAAAATATGCCGCTCTTTTTTTTTTTTTTTTTTTTTTTTTCTCGGGGTCAATGCGTTTATGCACCTTGGGGTTCATTTTGCCCTAGGCTTTGTAACGACATGGTCAAGCGCGTGTTTGTTGATAGCGGAGGTGCGACCTTGGAGAAAGGAAAAAATAAAAAAAATAAAAAAAAGAGTAGATCGCAAGATCTAGTTGCCGCCAACTCTTTTTTTTTTTTTGTGTATGTGCTGTATGTAGATGGCGCCGATGGAGCGAGGCGTGACACGTCAAACGTTTAACCAGAAGGTCAACAAAAAAAAACTATCTCAAGTCCGCTTTGCAAAAAAAAAAAAGAAACCCTCACTAGTCGCCTGAGATCCCCGCATTAGGGGGGTCTCTGTATGGACAATGGGGTATGTTGCGGAGTTGCGCTTCGTCTCTGCAAAAAAAAAAAAAAAAAAAAAGCTCCAACCATTGCCCATGACCTTTTTTTTTTTTTCTCAATGGAAAGAGGAAGAGGAGAGCCTTTTCAAATGGCGCATTGAAAGGTGACCAACAACATTGGCCATAATTTTGTTCTTGGGTAAACCTTGCTTGCACCAAAGATGGATAATGTTAGATTTCGACCGCCTGATGAATGTGGCCGAGGCTCGCTTTATCATTGCCTTAGGTTTTGAACAATCATACTTTCTGAAGACTCTTGCCTAGATGTTCTTGATAACAGAAAGGCGGCAAGAGATATCAACTTTCTCTCTTCAACCTTTGTGGAAAAAAAAAAAAAAAAAAGAAAGTTGGTCTAAGAGGTAGAATATCAAGCTGCCGTCAGCTCTAATCACTTTCGATGTTTGGGCCACTCTCGGAAAAATGAAAATCACAGTAGCATTGTGGGCATCCCCCTGGCAGTTTTTCCTTTTCAACAAGAAAAAAAAAGGGGTGCGTGGGCAAGAGGTGTGGTCAACATCATGCCCAGATGCATCTATTCGAGGGTGAGCAGTTTTTATCGTCGCTGAGAATTGGTTTGTCTTGTAGAATGAAGCTCTACTCTATTCCTACTCCTCCTCGGCAAGTGAACCATCTTTTCGCTTACGATCATATTTTTTTCTCACGTGGCCCAAAAGTGCAGGCTGTGTGGCTACTTGCTTCGTCTCGATAGCAGTTGAAAGCGTCGCGCGATCCGTTTGGTGTCTGGATAACCTTTGTGTCTCTAGTCCGCTTGCAGCGACAAGACGCCGAACTGGTTGTTGCAGTTTTTTTCTTCTTCTTCTCGTGTTTCTTCCTCACGTATCCTTTCTCTTTCCTTCTCTCTCTCTCTCTCTCTCTCTCTCCTTGCGGCTCTCTTCGTGCCCACACACTCTCCCCTTCCTCTCTCCCGCCGCTTTTTATTCTCTCACACACGTACCCTTTTTTTCTTTCTCCTCCTTTTTTTTTTTTTTTTTTTTTTCCTCTTTGCGCTTTTGCCATCTTCCCACCCTCCACTCACCCTCCTACCATTCCCACCGGATCAAGTCGATCCAAGAAAAAAGAAAGAAAGAAAAAAAAAAGTACTGCTCTACGCGGACTGCAGCATGGACCATCGCTCGTCCAGCTACCATTCGTACCAACACGGCGGTGTCATCGGTGCATCGACCGTCAAGCGCTCGGACTCGGTCACCATCCCCATACCCTCCGAGAAAACGCATC
Source organism: Mortierella sp. BCC40632 (assembly GCA_011634665.1). Classification (NCBI taxonomy): domain Eukaryota; kingdom Fungi; phylum Mortierellomycota; class Mortierellomycetes; order Mortierellales; family Mortierellaceae; genus Mortierella; species Mortierella sp. BCC40632. The sequence continues at coordinate 607,450 of WAEK01000009.1, forward strand.
ATGGCCAGGACAGTCATTCGACATTGTCTGGAGACCGAAGCAAACGCATTCGGGAAGATAGCAAGGAGAGTGTCAGGAAGAGCATGAACCAACAGGGTAGCAGCATCAAGGCCCGTGACCGATCGACGACATGGCGTTCCATTGGATTCAAGAACGTGGTCATCTATGTTCTTCTCTTTTTGAATTTTTTAATTGCCACCAAACTTCTCACGTCGTCCTATGGTCGACCTTCCTCTTACTTTTCGTCGTCCTTGAATGGTCAACAGGCGACTCTGAAGCATGGCAACCAGCAGTTCCGAGGGTTGGAAGACCCAACGGACGGCAATGAAGGCGATGGTGGCAATGGCGATGAAGGAGAGGACCCATTCCCATTCGACCTTGATTTTGATTTCTGGATAAAGATGGCGCTCATTGTCTTTTTGGTCTCGATTGGCGGTATTTTTGCAGGCAAGTACAACTCTCTCAAAAAAAAAAAAAAAAAAAAAAAAAAAAACAGCGCTCCTGCATAGAGTACCCTTTCCTCCTCTTCTTCCTCTTCCTCTTCCCTCCTTCTCCGAAGGATCGATACCGCAGGGATTTGAGCCTTTTATGCTGTGCGTGTGCATCTGGCCTAGAATGGCATAGTAATTTAACTCCTCTCTCTCTCTCTTTCTCTTTCTATCACTCTCTATCTCTAATCCTACCTTAAACTCCTTTGGATTCGCTCTCTTTTCTCCACATACACAAACACGATCGAGACAGGTCTGACAATCGGATTAATGGGGTTAGACGAGACGAATCTGCACGTCCTGATGGCGTCTGGATCACCAACAGAACAGGTTCATGCTGAAACAGTTTTCAAGCTACTGTCGCGTGGAAAGCATTGGGTCCTTGGTATGTGGAAAAAAAGCATCTTTTTTTTTTAATTTTTTTTTTCTTGCCCGCAAGAAAGAAAGATAATCTTGATCTTGCTCTCTTTCCTCTCATTTTTCTCCCACTGACATCATGCAATGGTGCAAAGGAGGAAGAATAGTATTCCAACAATTGAGTTTTGCTGTTGTTACACTTTCAATTGCTTGAGCAAAGACCTCCCCTTTCCTTTACTAACTTTCCTGCCCTTTCTATCTATCTTCTTCTATCTAGTAACCCTCTTGCTAGGCAATGTCATTGTGAACGAAACTCTTCCCGTTGTACTAGACTCGGAGCTAGGGGGTGGTGTTGTCGCCATTTTGATCTCGACCGCATTGATCGTCATCTTTGGAGAGTAGGTTGTCTGCAAAGAAAGAAAAAAAAATCACAGCCATAGGCGTCGTTTCGTCCATGAGATGCATGACCCCACTGACCTCCAAGATTCTTCACTTTTTCGTCCAAACAGAATCATCCCTCAAGCAGTGTGCGCGCGTTATGGGCTTGCGATTGGTGCATTTTGCGCAAAGCCAATGCTCGTTTTCATGTATATTATGTCGCCTGTAGCCTATCCAATTGCAATGTTGTTAGATTCTTGGTTAGGGGTGCATCATGGCACAACTTATCGCCGTACAGAGCTCAAGACCCTAGTTTCGTTGCATCAGGTGGACGGCATCGGCGAGTTGACCGATGACGAGGTGACCATCATTGCCTCGGTGCTAGATCTCAAGGACAAACCTGTTTCGATGGTGATGACTCCACTTGAAGATGTCTTTACGCTCAGCGAGGATGCTATTCTTGACGAAGAATTGATGGAAGAGATTGTGTCTGCAGGGTACTCGCGTATCCCAATCTACCGCCATGATGACCCCAATAACTTTATTGGCATGTTGTTAGTCAAGCGACTGATCACCTATGACCCTGAAGACCATATTGCTGTTCGACAATTTACTATCAACTCTTTGCCAGAGGCAGCGCCCAATACCAGCTGTCTCGACATTCTCAACTTTTTCCAGGAGGGCAGGAGCCACATGGCAATCGTGACTTCGGAACCTGGGCCATTTGGATATCCAGTGGGCGTTATTACACTCGAGGATGTGATTGAAGAGCTTTTGGGTGAAGAGATTGTCGACGAATCGGACGTCTATGTAGATGTTCACAACAAGATCCGAGTCATCCGAAAGCAAACAAGGAACGTCAACATGATCAAGAATCTCAAGAATTTACTCCAGTCGCCAGCACTCAGTGACGCTGCAACCCCTCTTCTTGCTTCTTCTAACGCCAAACACAATCCCTCCACGACTGCCGCAACAGCAGCGGCAGTTGCAGCGGCCACGGCAGCAGCCACAGGCGCAGAAGGACATGCAGAGGTTCTGGTTCCAATGGATGGTGGCAACAGCTATATGGCGACAGGAAAAACTATTCTTCAAGCACAAAAATCCATGATGGACCACCCCTGGGAGAGCACTCCTCTTCTTGACAAGGATGGCACGGAGCACGATTGTGCATTCAAGACGGATCCTTTTACGAAGCATGGTTCGCCCTTGGATTCTCGAAAGCATGAATCTGCACCCACACTGACAGAGCATGCTTCAGTGGAAAGGTTTGAGCATGATGACGATTTGGTCGACACAGCCAAGTCTTCCAACAGCCCTATTTCCCAGGCGACCGTTGCAGAAGGATTGACACATTCACCAAAGGAGGTGCCCATCGTAGCGACTGTCAGCAGTGGTAACGGGCAATTGACGACGGTGGTAGAAACACGATCACCACCACCTCAGGCCCCAGAGCCACCTCAACACACCTCTCAGATCACGACGGCTTCTGTGACTGACTCGAGTCAACAGAACACTGTGTCACTGTCGACGGAGCCACCCACTGTGGAGACGGTTCCACCAAAGACAGAGACGGTGGTAGTGAAGATGAACGAGTCACCGGCGCCATCTGTCCAAGCGCCATCATCTATTGCCTCATCCTCCAAGAAGAAAAAGAAAAAGAAAAAGTCGAACAAGTAGAGATGCAGAGAAATTAGGCTCTCCACATACACACACACACACACACACGCCCCTATCTTTCTCTCTTTTTTCTCGTATTGGCATCAATTTCTTTCCAAAAAAAAAAAAATCTATCTCTGCATCCTTTTGCAATGTCAGACATGAACCTATTTTTTTTTTTTTTTTTTTTAACTAGGCTGTCCTTGTACCACCATTGTACTAACTACATTTTAACGTTTTCTGGAAGGAGACAAAAAAAAAAAAAAAGGCAGTCTTTTCTGACGGGAAGCGAGGAGGGCGTTGTCGCTTGTTGGAGACATGTTTCTCACGAGGCTATGTAAAGCTGCGAGAAAGAGAGTGTGTGTGAGAGAGGGAAAAAAAAGGTTTCTCTCTCCTTTCTTCCTCTTTCCTTTCTTTTCTACCTGCTCCCTCCCTCTCCCTCTCTCTCCCCAGCCAGCCAAGCAAGCCAGAAGAAAGAGCCATCATTTTACAACAGGATCCTCGACCAGGAAGCCAATAAAAGTCATGAGTCAACAACAACAGGGTGGCTACGTTGCTCAGGATCAGGACTCGAAGCACTCTCTCTTTGATGTCAACCAAACACCATGCGAGGACAATAGGAGAGAACAACATTGTTTGGGCCTTGTGGAAGAGGACTTTTTCAAACATCAGACTCCTCCTCTTCGACCGTTAGAGAACAACAGGGGATTGGATAGCGCAACAGGAACAACGTCTCTAGAGAGCAACACACTGACCAAGGAAGAACCACCTCGGAATTCAAGCCGGATCCATTCAAATCACTCGATGCAATCCCTTGCAGACTCGCTCTCTGAGCTAGAGCTTCTTCGAGCCAGAGCAAATGAAGGTCAAGACGATCCAGTCAGTCTAGAAGGAATCCATGGAGCTAAGGATGTGTACGACCTACTGCCACCAGAGACTCTGGACCATATCTTGACCCATCTAGATCGTCCCACACTTTTCCACTGCGTGACCTTATCCAAACGATGGTCGCAAAGGGTCATCCCCCAAATGTGGCGATCACCCTGGGCAAATTACTACATGGCTTGGGCTAAACTGGTTCAGACGCTTAACACTACCTCGACCACAGGATATCACCATTGGCTCCTCCAACGATCCTCGGATGCGACTCTTGATGAAAAGGACTCGACTCGATCCTCCCCTTGTCCACCATCGGCCTTGGCCTTGGCCAGTAAGGAGAGCTGGTCCCCATACAGCCCATTGATTCAAACACTCGATTTCTCTTCACTCTACTATATCGTTTCAGACAACTTTTTGGGGCAACTTCTTCCCCATACACCCAACCTTGTCGAGATTATCATCAATTCCCCAAAGCAATTCTCGGACGATTCACTTGGACTGTTGGGACAACATTGTCCCTCCTTGAAACGATTGGAACTTCCGGGTTGTACTCGAGTGACGGACAAGGGATTCTTTTTCATTCTTGATCAATGTTCTTTGCTCTCTTCGATTGGACTCTCGAATGGAACTCGGATCAGTGATCGGTCTATTCAAAAGATGGCCTATCGATTGTCGAGTCGGTTACGGTCCTTGAATGTGGCAAATGCGGCTCTGATCACAGGATTGGACCCAGGATTGACCACCTTGGCCAACTGGTGTCGAAACCTTGTATCGGTCAACATGGCCAATTGTCAATTTGTTCAAGATCCACTCTTGGCTCGATTTTCGGATTCGTTGTTGGAGTTGAATATTTCTCATTGTTTGGAGATTACGGACAAGGGAATTGAATCCTTAGCAGAGGCCTGTCCAAGATTACGAGTGTTGGATTTGACGGCATGTCTGTTGGTGACGGATCAAGGAGTGTATGCGGTTGGTCAAGGATGTCGAGAGTTGAAACGACTTGTGTTGGATGATCGATATGGACGAGTGACGGAGGAGGTTCTGATTCAGTTCCCGTCCTGGGGAACAGAGGTCTTGCAAAGTCGACGGAAGCTTGGATGGAGATCTGGGTCAGGTCGTGTATAAACAAAAAAAAAAAAAAAAAAAAAAAAAAAAAAAAAGAAAATACACTTGAGAATCAAATAAAATCAGAATCTCCTTTTTTATATATATTTATAAAAGGGAGGGAGGAGGAGCGCACACTATTTCACCATCGCCTTGTGCAGGTCTGCTGCTACGCTACTTTAGTGAAAGTAGATTTCCCGCGAGTCGCTAGGTTTAAAAAGAGGAGAGAGAGAGCGAGAGAGAGAGAGAGAAAAGAGATAAAGCGAAAGGGAGCAAAGCCACCATCAGAGAAAATGGTGGCGAGCATGCCGACTTTGGGGTCCGTGTTGAAATCCTCTGACCGCTTGCATCATTTCGTCGGATCTCTGTTGATTTTGTTGCAAGCATTCTCTGAGCCAGGACAAGGACGGACTAGGGAGTCAGTACACAGGACCACCACGCCTGGATCGGGCCCATCATTGCCTCGACCATTCCAAAAAGGATTAGACGGGAGGGCAGCCCTTGACATCCAAACGTCTGCTCTTTTTTTTTTTTCGGTTCAAAAAAAAAAAAATAAAAAAAAAAAGGCTTTTTTATTGGCCTTGCCATCTGGCTCGAGTAGTAACGAGGAACGCCTACCACCCTCTATTCTCACCCATGACACTCTCACCTCAACTCGTCGCAGCCACGATCGGGGATGATCCCGACTTGACAAAGGACATTCAGGGCCTGGTCAAGACTCATCCCGATGTCACCCCGATCGTGACCCGTCTTCTCACTCATTTTCAATCTCGTCTCTCGGTCATGTCCCCCCACGCCTCTGCATCGCCTCCAGAGACGAAACGGCTTAAACTGGATCCTGCTGCAGGGATTGCTCAGTACTTTGGACGAGCCCCAGCAACCTCTTCTTCCCTTTCGGGACCCGCATCCGAGAGTAACGCGGCTTTATCGACAAGCACCTCTGCATCAACAGCTGGACTCCCTCCAACACCTACACTCACCGCAGTTACTACTTCTACCTCCACTACTCCGTCACCTCCACAGGACCTGGGACCCATCCTCTACAGCACCTCACCACTCTCATTCTTGCACCCTGTTCGCAAAAAACTCGTCCTTGCCTTCCACACTAGGGGTCTAGCTCTCTACAACGGTACTGCTGCCTCTTCCATCAACGCACAGACCAGGAACGTCCACCACCCAGATCTAGTGGCCCAGGGGCCTTATCATGCGATCCACCGCGTCATTGCGGTTCCCTTCTTGGAGAGAGCTACCAAGCAAACGGCGGTTCTTTTCTTCTTTCGACATGTAGCCATGTCTTCGCCCAAGGATGCCATCTGGGCAGTTCCTCTGGCAGACGATGGCAAAGATTTTACGATCCAGTTTTATCGTCCAGTGCCCTCAACACCACCTTCGACGGATCAGGAGATATTACAGGAGGATCTTCTCTCGCCTACGACGACGGTTTCGGCACCTATTCCTTTGTATGCACGCAAGCCCGACCAAGTGGTGGTGTCGATCATTTCGTATTTTGTATTTGAAGCACAATCTCAAAAACAATCGACGACGACGACGACGACAAAAGAAATCATGGATCGAAAACAATTCCTCGAGTCTAAATTGATTATCCCCAACCCAACACCAGGACCTCCCTATGCTTGTTTTACAGCCCATCTCAAATCCAATCCTGGAACGATTTATCTTTTACCCGCAGGGTTATTGTTTGCATTCAAGAAACCGGTCATGTTCTTCCCGACGAGGAGTATTCAAGCGATTGGATTTCATTCTGTCATGTCAAGAACTTTTGATTTTGAGGTGGTATTGGATACAGATTACGCGAGTGTTGAAGATTGTGAGGGAGTTCCACCCGAGAATCGATCCAAGGAAAGTCAACTTGCCTCTCAACAACAGCAACAACAACAGGGCAATGGAACTACAGCATCGACCTTGATCAGTCAAGGAGGAAGACGTGCCGTTGGGTTTGGAATGGTCGATACAAAAGAATTTGCTCGGATGGAGGATTGGATTCAGAAATCAGGCATTCGGGATCGATCCTTGAGTGAAGATTTGAAGGCCAAGGATAAACCTTTGTATTCTAGCTCTGCCTTGTCTAAAAAGAAACGTGACAGGGCCGAGGAAGAAGGTGAAGAAGATGAAGAAGATGAAGATGTATCAGGATCAACTCGAGCCCATACAAACGGAAAGGCCAACACTCCTCCAGAGTCAAATGCCATGGTCATGGACGATGACGATGACGATGATGAGGATGACGATGATTTTGCGCCAACGAGTGAGGATGAGATGATGGTGGAGGAATATGACTCGGCTGCTGAAGGCTCAGATACGGATGAGGATGTTAACAAGAAAGAGATGGATGAGGTGGAGGAAGATGAGGTGGAGGAAGAAGAAGTCAAGCCTTTGAAAAAGACGAGCAAAGTCGCTCCAACTCAAGCACAGCAGGGATCTGCTCAAAGCAAACCAGGAAAAAAGAGAAATGCTCCTGCAGATGATGATGAAGAGAGTCTAGGCGAGGAGGACAGTGAAAGCGATGACGACGACGACGATGATGATGATGAGGAAGAAGAGGAAGAAGAGGAAGAAGAAGAAGAAGAAGCGGACGATGAAGAGGAAGAAGATGAAGAAATTGAAGAGGCCGATGAAGTCGATGAAGAAGCTCCACCCCGTGCAGGACAAGTCGAGGAGGATGAGGAAGACGAAGAGGACGAAGAGGACGAAGATGAAGAAGATGGAGCGGAAGAAGATGAAGAAGAAGAGGAGGAGGAGGAGGAGGACAGCGTACCAAGGAACCTGGAGGATGAGGATGAGCAGATTGATGAACTGCAAGATGAATAGAGTCTGTTCTACAGTGTAGTCCTTTTCTTTTTTTTCTTTCTTTCTTTCTTTTATTTTTCTTTTCTTTTTTCTATGTCCCCCTCCCCCCCCTCCATCTACCTTTTCTTGAACATCTGCAAGATGCACAAAAAAACTTTCTTTTTTTTTTTTTTTTTTTTTTGTTTATTTATTTATTTATTTTCTTTTCTTTTTATACACCCCACCCCCACCCCCACCCCCTTCCCTATGCACCTTCCCCCTCTCCCCATAAAACGTTGTACCCCCATTATTTTTTTTTCTATATTGTCTGTGGCCATGTATGTAGTGGAAATGAGAAAGAAAGAAAAAAAATTATCACTGAGGAAGTGAACCTTCTTTTTTTTTTTCTTCTCTTCTCGTTTTGAACTTGACTGTCCTAATTTGGTACGAGGGCCCTTTCACAGTTTCAGGGACCTCAAATTCCAAGAAAAAAAAAAAAAAAATTACATACGTATGCATTTTTGGGGACCCTGGGCTCTTGTTTCGCGTTTCGCGAAAGAGCGGGAAAGAAGAGAGAACGTGTGTGTGTGTGAAAGTGAGTGAGTGAGAGGGATCCAGGGAGGGGAGAGAGAGAGAGAGAAGGTAAAGGTAGTGCGAAAGGAAGGGTTGCACATACACTAAACGATTCTAGGACCTTCAAAAAAAAAACAAGGAGTCAAAGACCCTTGGTCCTGTCTAAAAAGAAAAAGCAAAGGCAGCAGCAGCAGCCACGCTGTGGCGCGATCCTGGCTCTTCCTTCAACAAAATCAATATCCTATTTTGAGAGAGATGTCGAAAGTGAATACGAAAGAAAATAGTAACTCATCATGTCATCCTCAGCTTTTTTCTATGACTCTGGTCTACAATTTTTGGTGTGCTTTATTACAATACTTATTGGGGTCGTCATCGGCCGGAAACGAAATGGAAGGGAGCCTTGACTCCTTGAACAAACAATTTTTTTTTTACGGCAGGAGAGAGAGAGAGTATGTGTGAATGTATGTCTCTCTGTGAAGGCAAAGAGATAATATGAAAATAATATTTATAGTCGATAGTCGATCTCAAAGAGCAAACAGGGCGTTGTTCTGGTTGCCATGGGGATCGTATTCTGTAACGAATTGTCTGAACACAACCAGTGGCCATCGACAACAAACTTGAAGAGCAAAAAAAAAAAAAAAAAAAAAAAAAAAAAAAAAATTTTTTATTTTAAAAAAAAAAAAAAAAAAGAAAAAAAAAAAGAAAGAAAAGAAAGAAAAGAAAGCACGCCAAATGCAGCTTGTGTTCATTCATCCAATTGCTTACTGTCTTTTGTGTCCGATCCAAATCCACGGATGCCTCCAAGATGCTATCGTTGTCGGAGCACCTCTCTAGGACGATGGATTCTATTCATGGGATAGAAAGAAGGGGGGAGCCGAGAAAAAAAGCAGAGTGAGTTGTTGGCATTCAGGATCCCCATAGCCTGCCATTATTTGAGGACGATCCTAGGAGAAGGAAGGGGAGAGGGAAAAGGAAGGGGAGAGGAACCCATAAAAAGAGAAAAAGGAAACGGAGAGAGAGAGAGAGAGAGATGGGTACCAAAGTGCTTCTCTCTCTCTCTTTCTCTTTTTCCCTTTTTTCTCTCAACCTCCCCTTCAACCCCTAACGGAATTTTTTTTTATCCACCATTCCTTTCGTTACTGCTTCACCCCTTCCTGAGAACAGCAAATATTAGGGATATCCTTGGCATGCAGCAACGAGAGAGGGAGAGCGAAAGAAAAAGGAACTCGGGCTGCTTACCTGTCCAGTTGTCAAAAGTGCCTGTGACCTTGACGACATGTCCTCCTCTATGCCATTGAAACTATTCAAACAAACAAAAAAAAAAGTCGGGTCAGTTGGGTCAGTTGTCCCCATTTTTTTTTTTGTTTTTTTTCCACGCTGTCTCCTTTTGCTCTCCCTCTCTCTCACGCTTTCTCTCTACCTTGAAGGGTGCAATGCCTATTTTCGTCTCTGCTTCACAAGGGTTCAGCATCAGTGGAGTAATGTCAGCTTCCTTGCACAGCTCTGGCTTGGTATACTCGCCACCGGCAACAGCGACGGCAGCTGGTGTGTCTGGAGTAGATGGCAACGTGGGCTCTTCCTGGTCACCATCAGAGTATTCGGTCCTTGGGCTAGACATGAGAGAACAAACCTGATCCTCTCCATTCACTTCAACAGCCTGAGCCTGTGTCTCTTCCTCTTGGGTCTCAAGTGGCCCAGAATCCGAGTCCGTTTGTTGCGTTGTTGTCTCTGCAGCAACAACTATCGGGAGGACAGGAGCAGGCACAGAGGTTGAAAGCGAGGCAGGAGTTGGTTCAGGAGTGTGTGCAGGGGAAGCCGCATCCATGTCAGCAGCAGGGACTTTTGGGGTAGATGCGGCTAAACAGTCGGTCCTCATCTCGGTTGAGGAGGAGAGCAAGGGCGAAGAGGGGACGACAGGGGCAATCGAACCATCCGTCGTTGCTGTCGTCGTTGTTGTCTCGACAGTCGAGGCAACAGTCAAAACAGTAGACTCGATGAGAGAGGCCTCCTCTTTAGCAGACTCAATCACGGTCAGTTCTGCCTCTGTATCTTCGATGGAAGGAGTTGCTTCGACCACAGGAGAGACCATGATCGGAATGACTGCAACAGACGGAGACGGCTCCATTGGAGGGGCTTCGACGACGACGACGACAGAAGGAGCCGCTTCGACAGAAGGAGACACGTTGCTATGGTTATGACTATCATTGGTGACAATGGCGGTGGTGGTGGTGGTGGTGGTGGTGGTCTCTACACCCTCCAATGATAAAGTTGCTTCGACAAGAGTCATTTCAGCGGATGGAATTGCTTCAACAGAAAGAGTCGTCTCGACCACGGCAAGAGTCTCTTTCTCCTGCCGCGTTTCTTCTGAAATAGCCATCATGACAACTTCTGTCTCGACACTTGCCTTGGTCACTTCTTCTTTTTCTTCAACACTGACCAAGGACAGAGCTGTCTTTTCTTCAGAGATGTGAGCAATAGAAGAGGCCGTCGGCACAGAGATAGAGACCAGATCGGGATCATGCCGATGTGGAGGCTCTTTAAGCTCCACAGCGTCAAGTCCTGAAGGGTCAGTGGAGCTGTCAACAACAGGATCCGATACGAAACTATCGGGGGCTGCCACATCAAGCTCTTGGACAAGGTCCTCTGTAAGCGTTGGCGACGGGAGTGCATCCGCATAAGAGTCTGTCATAGTGCGCTCGATGGGGGTCTCGTTCAAAGGACCCTTTTCTGTTTCCTGTGGTCTGGGCACGGCCTCTGACGTCGAAAAGACCTTGACTAGCTCTGGGGCGACAGGCATGTTAGTGGGCTTTGGAATCAGCCGCTCGGGTAGAACCCGCTCAACCTTGATTTCGGCCGCAGGGGCTGCTGGAGCAGAAGCCGTGTCAAGAGTGCTCGGAGAGGCCCCCACGGTGGGGGTCCTGAGTGCGACCTTGGGAGGTGGAGAAGTGGCCGTGGGGCTGGGCTGGCTGATGCTGCCCACTGGTGTGCGTGTGGGCGTCCTCAGGGCAGAGATACCGCTACCGTGCCCTCCACCGACGGTGGGGTTAGCAGCAGGCGTAGAAGAGAGTGAGCCTCCAAAACGACTTGCGGCAGCAGCGACCGACGAAGCGGCGGGGAAGGTGGTGCCCGGAGGAGTGGTAGGAGTGGTTGGCGGCGTTAGCTTTTGCTGGGACAGACGGCGGACAAATCCACTCGTGGCCGATGTTGGTGAGGGCGTACCAGGCGTACCAGGCGTGGTTCTGTTGAGAGAAGGAGGAGAAGGAGTGGGACCATTGTTCTGTGAGGCAACCTTGCTAGCAAACATGGCTCTTGCAGCGGCGATGGAGTTGTTTCCAGAGCCGGTGGAGGTGCTAGTAGTATTAGGTTGTCGGATCATGATGTGTAATGTCTGGCAAGGACGTGTTTTTTTTTTCTTTTCTTTCTCTCTAAAAAGCTCTTGTGGTTGTATTTCCCGCTGTTGGCCTGTGCTTGAGGGTCTGGTCAAAGGGATGAAGTTGAGGGTGGAGAAGGAGGAAGAAGAAGAAGAGGAAGAGGAAGAGAAAGAGAAAGAGGATAAGGAAGCAGAGATGAGAGGAGCAGGAGGAGTGAAGAAGAAGAAAAAGAAGAAGAAAACAGAGAAAGAGAACCAGAGAACGCACCTTTTGAAGGCCTGACACGGACTCCCAGACGCGCCCAGAGTGGATGCACTCCAATTATCACGTTCCATCACTTGGGCCCTGGGTCACATGAGCGGGGCAGGGAGTTTGCCTGTCTGTCACTTGTTGTCTCTCTCTCTCTCTCTCTGACTGCACCCTTCCTCTCGTTCTTTGTCTCCTCTTTCTCTTTTCCTCTCTCCCATCGCGCTTTCACTGTGGGTCCATCTCAGGGCAGACCGCACAGACGCACGGTAGCCAAGATTGAGAGCCGCCAGCGCCAAGTTTAAAGAAAGAGCAGGTGCACGTCGCTCGCTCGCTTTTGCCCCTGCATTCCTGTGAGCCAAAGACTGGGGAGAGTGAGAGAGAGTGAGAGAGAGAGTGAAAGAGGGAGAGAAAGTTAGAAATATACAGAGAGAGAGAGAGAGAGAGAGAGAGAGAGAGAGAGAGAGAGAGAGAGAGAGACGCGCCTGCCCCTGGGAGAACCACTCAAGAAAATAGGGTTTTGTTGAACTATGTACGGTACAGACTCGTCGGGTCACGTCGCACCTCTGTCCTATCGCACACCCTGCCCGCCTGTTAGTGGACAGTCCTCTGTTGCCCAGCCTGAGCCGTTCGTGGCAGAGCGGCGGCCGCAGCGATCGCCAGAGGAGCGGGGGGAGTGGGAAGGGGAGTGGAGGAGACACAAACGCGGGCAGGCGGTAGAGTGAGCGGGGAGCGATAGGTGGGACTGGCGGGAGCCCGACTGGGCAGCTGGTGGCGGAACCGGTGGAGGAGAAGAAGACGAGAGTCCTCATCGTGGGACAGAGAGAGAGAAGGAGAGTATGAGAGAATGAGAGAATGAAGCACAGCGAGGCAGACGAGCGGCGAAGCCACACATAGAGAGAACGAGAGAGGAGAGAAAGAGAGAAGAGAGAAGAGAGAAGAGAGAGAGAGAGAGAGAGAGAGAGAGAGAGAGAGAGTGAGTGAGTGAGAGAGAGAAAGCAAGTCGAGACGGACCAGAGACTCTTTTTTCTTTGCATTTTCCCCCCCCCCCATTTGCGCTCATCTCTCTCGCAGCATCTCGCCTCTTTTTTTTCTTTTGTTATTTCCATCCCATCTCGCATCCCTCCCATCCACTCTCTATCTCCATTCTCCTCTCTCTCTCTCCTTTTGTTCTTTCACATCACACCTCACACCTCCACACGTCTCTCTCTTTTCTCTCCACTCACCCGCTCACACTCTCTCGCACACTTTCCCTTTCTCACCTGCTGTCCCATCTTTCTTTCCAGACGATTGTCCTTCTGAGCGCAGACCCTGTCCCAACCTTTCGATCTCCAGCCATCCCAACCGGGTCCCATCCCTCAGAGCCTGAAAGGGTGAGTGCAGGACCCCATCAGCGCACCTGCCCCAGGGCCCACTTCGGTCTTCGGCAACAGCGGCGCAGGGCTAGGCTCTCAATTCGACCGTCGGACCAACCGAAGCAGCTCGATGGAGAGTCTCTGGACCAGCTGTTCGCTGTTTGTTGTTTTTATTATTTTTATTATTATTTTTTAAAATCATTGGATGGGACATCTCTTTCTTTCTTTCTCTCCTTCTCTCTTTTGCATTGCTCCTGGTCACATGAACCCACCCACAGACCCCACCTGGCTGACCACTGCTGCATCGATCGCGTCTCATCCCCCCGTCTTCTAGCTGGATCTTCCCCACGTCCTAGACAACGGTCGCCGACGGCAATCCAGGACACCCGTTGTGGTCTCGCTGAGGACCTCATGGCATTGAACATGGTACTTCAGTCCCTTCTCTTTCGCTTTCTCTCTTTCTCTCTTTCTCTCACACACACACTTTTATATATGTGTTATATATATATTTATATACTCCATCCTAGAGACAAAGTCAAACTACTAACCGTACTATCCATGTTCTCTACCCATCCTTCCTCTAATAGAGCGAAAGCTGCGGGTCCCCCTCCGACTTTGAGTCACTCTCCCACTTTGCATATCCGTCGCCGCAACTGGATGTATGTTCGCCATGTTTCGTGTGTGCTCCTTCCCCCAACAACTGGGACCTTTCTGAGCACTGTTGGTTTGCATTCGCTCTGGCGATACTTTTGACTCGAATGTCCTGAGCTGAAGTGTATTTTACCAACTAACACACGACCCATTGGTACCTGTCTAAATTGCTCTATTCTCTGGACTTTGCAACTTTGCAGTTCTCATTCCTTGCGTCGCACGATGCCCTCAAAGACCACAATGTAAGCAGAAACCAACCGACCGCTACGCATATTCAGTTTTTTTTCTTCTTTTATTGTTCATTGCCCCAGGATGCCTACGCCAGACGAGACCCACTCTCGACACCGAACCCAATCACAAACCATAAATCACCCGCACACTCCTTCCCGACCTGACTGACCTTGCTCTCTCTCTCTCGCGCGCGCGCTCTCTCTCTCTCTCTCTCGCTTTCTTCTACTCTTCTCTTTTCTTGTTTCCACATTCTCCAGGCGCCTGCACTACTCAGCGTACCACCCATCCCAGAGGGATTACCTTCACTCGGCCTAACTGCAGACACGGACATGGATGCCCACCACAGCAGCGCAGCCGACAATGGCCAGATCGAGGCCTCAGCTTCAACATCTGTCCAGCCACGGAAGCGGGACCGTGGAGAACGAATTGTCTGGACCCCAGAAGAGGACGCATTCCTGATCGCTGCAGTGCAAAAGTATGGCGATAAAACAGAGAAATGGGCAAAGATCGCCGCCTGTGTACCTGGACGGACCAACAAGAACTGCCGGAAGCGCTGGTTCCACTCATTGGACCCCAGTCTTAAGAAGGGTGCATGGACAGAGGAAGAAGACCATCTCCTTCGGACAGGAGTCGAAAAATTCAAAGGCCAATGGAGCAAGATCGCTGAGCGTATCCAGGGACGCACGGATGATCAATGCGCAAAGCGCTGGCGGGAGAGTCTGGATCCGGAAATAGATCGCGCAGCATGGACACCCGAGGACGACGCCTTGCTTCTACAAAAGTTTGAAGAGTATGGGAGCCAATGGCAAAAGATCGCCCTTTCTTTCCCAGGACGGCCTGGCCTGCACTGTCGAAACCGGTGGCGCAAGCTCCAGCGAAGCCTGAACCATCTCCAAAGAGGTAGTAAGCGGCGGCGTAACCTCATGGACGAAAGATCTTCAGGTTCAGGAAACCTTGATCAGACAGACGGCCTCTTGGACTCGAGGACAAGCCTACTCTCTTTCTCAGGGAGAGACAAACTCACATCTGCAGACGATGCCTTGTTCCTGTCTGAAAACTTCTTGGACGACGAATTCTCGGGAATCGAAGATGGTGACGACTTATCGAGGGACAAGGACGACCGGGACGGAGGGCTTGGACATAGTGTCGAGGAGGAGAAGCCATATGGCTGTGCGGCACCAGACTGCTCGTTTGTGAGCTCATCCCCGTCTCTTCTCTTTTACCACTTTAAAGCCTCCCATCCAGGTGCTACGATCGAGAAGCCCTTCAAATGCACTATGCCCGGCTGCCAGGACCGCAAGCGGTACAAAAACATCAACGGACTCCAGTACCACGTCACTCATGCCAAGAATACTCCTGGGCACTCTGGTCACGGCGGTGGGTTACTTCCAGAGAACTTGTCAGATATTATTCCAAGACAAGCACTAAGGGCCACCAAATCCCCTGTGGTGGCAGCATTGTCAGGGATACAGTCCTCACCGACACCTCCTCCGCCATCCTCCTCCGCCAGCCCTCCTCATTCGATGTCTGGGCCGTTTGTTGACCTCAACAGCCCTGCACTTGCTGGGCCAACCATCTCGACTGAGGCTCAATCCCAGCTGCATTCAACCATCTCTCAGTCCCTGATCTCGCGGCCTGCATTCAACATCCCACATACCCCGGATACAATAGATACCACATCCATCGTCTCACCTATGCCACTAGATCTCCCACTGCAACCACATCAACTCCCGCCATTTATCTGTCCCGAACTAGGGTGCGGACAAATCTTTCATCTGATCAGTAGTCTCAACGCACATATGGCCAACAACCACGGACATAAATCCATGACCATGAAGAGCACCGATGTGGATACCCTGGTGTCTGACTTGCCAGACTCGATTGCCATCCCAGAGCATGACTTTGATGACATGGATATGGACTTGGACATGGATATGGCGTACCTGGCCTCAGAGAGCGCTTCGCCCATGGAGCATGCCAATATCCTTTTAATGGAGGACCCAGAGCTTCAATCTCAGCTAGATCGGCTTGCTAACGAACATGCTGCACTCAGCCTTGACCCTCACCCTGGTGGTTTGGGTGGCCATGGCGGAGATCATGGTCTTGGTCATAGTAGTGGTGGCAGCAGTAGCAGCGACAACAGTTTCGGTATGAGACGACTGGGTAGCTCAAAGACGTTTGGGATGCTCTCAATGAACGATCTATTGCTTGCAAATGCGTTTGCCAACTCGATGTCGAACCGGATCCATTTTGGGACACATATCAATGTCCGAGCGGATGAACCCAATGCAACACTCCCAGTCACACCTGTCGCTTCTGCTAATGTCAGTCCGAAATTACAAGCAATTCATATTCCGAACGCACCAGTGTCTACTGCAGCTGTAACTGCAATCGGCATGCCTGCCCCTACTCCTGTTCCTGCGCATATTCCTGTGCATATTCCTTCGTCCGTTCCTGTGCCTGTACCTGTGTCTGCACCTGTGCCTGTACCTGTGCCTGTTCCTGCGCCTACGCTTGCACCTGCCCTTACGCCCGTTCATGCGTCTGTGACCCTTGCGCCAGAGTCACCCGTAACACCTCCTGTGATCCCTTTGGCGCCAGTTCCTAGCAAGTCCTTGCCGACTAAAAAGTTTCCATGCGCAGTTCAGACCTGTTCTCGGTCCTATGCGAGCAATGCAGCAATGAGAGCACACCTGAGACATGACCACCCAGACTTTCTTACAGCCACTGTTCGGTCTTCTAGTACAAGTCCTAGCATTGGCGGCGTCACTAACAACAACAGCCATAGTGTCATTTTCTCGCCAGCTAACACTGGACCAGGTCTGATCAACAGTTCTACGGCGGTCACATTATTCAACGGCACGGCAGCGCCAGTTGCTGGGAACAATCTATTAGTCCCAGCGGCTCTAGCAACACAGCCAAGGCCCCTCATGGCAGCACCCACGACCATGACACTCTCCTTGTCGATGCCGAATCTTCTCTCTTCAGCCATGGCACCTGCAGGGAGGAACGTGATGACACCTTTTGCTCCTGCAGTAACAACACCACCCCTACCTTTCCATGGATCGACGCCCAACTCTATGAATCTAGGCATCACTCCGATGCATGTAACTCCGACCCCAGAGCCGATCCCCATTGCATTAGTCTCGCCTTCAGGGAAAACGCCAGCCCAAGCTCAGAACAAGGCCAAATCGAACAAAAAGGCAGTTGTTGCGGTTGATGATCCTTCCAACAAACCGTATCGGTGTCTGGTGCCAGGGTGTGGAAAGGGTTATACAAATATCACAGGACTCAAGAATCACCTCTTGCAGGCACATGGATCGACCCCCACCAAGAGCACTCGTGTGGATTAGCCAGACAAATGGGAAGGGGAGGAGAGGGGGTAGAGGAGATGTTTGGTCACCAATAACGAGCTGGATGATTTGACGAATGAACCATAGTGCCTTCCTTTCCTTTTTTCTTTTTTTCTTTTTTTATATCCTCCTTGACAATCTCCTAGTCTTTTTTTTTTTTCTCTTTCAGGATTCCTTCATGATGTAGTTTCGTCGATCGATATCAAGACTTAGCTTCTTTTTCTCCTCTTCTCTCTCCTCCTCTTTTCACCTATTCTTACCTTTTTCCCCCCTCTTATCAATCTAAACCCTTTTTTATTTTTTTCTTTCTTTTTCTTGACCTCAACCCCCTCCTCCTTTTTTCTTTTTTTTTTTTTTTTTTTTTTTTTTTTCTTTTTTTTTTTTTTCTTTTTTTCTTTCTTTCTTTTCTTTCTTTTCTTTCTTTTCTGCTTCTGTAATTCCTAGTTTCCCTCCGTTCATTTCTTTCACTCTCTCTCTCTCTTTCTCCCTCTTTTTCAATATCTCTTGGCGATTAGGCGACCAATTCAGGCGGATCAAATTCTCAAACGGAGTTGTGACTGGGGATTCTTGAGTAGGGCAAAAAGAGAGGTGAGAGAGTGAGAAAGAGAGAGAGAGAGAGAGAGAGAGAACAGGGAGAAAATGCAGGCATTCCCTCCCTTTTTTTTTTATTTTCTTTTGTCATTCTCGCTAATTCCTCAAGGATCCCTTCTTACTTCTGCTCGGATCCTCTTGCTTCTGCTCTCCTTCTTTTCATTCATCTCTGAGGCCACCACGGGGAGGAAGGGGTTCATTTTACATCATTTCCATGAATATGGATCATTATGTCGATCTGACCAGAGACGCCATTATGGCTCGTCTCAACGAACGGTCCTTGCCCACAGCACTTGTAGGACTGGAAGAGCAGTACAAGTAGGGAAACCTATAATCTTCCTTTTTCTTTTTTAATTCCTTGCTTCAACTCTCTTGACTCTCTTGGGAGAAAAAAAGTCTTTCCAGTGGATACTTTCTTTTTCTCTCTCTTTGTCGACGCGATTTTTGAGGCTGATCTATCGGATGGCGCTATAAATCTCTCTCTCTCTTTCTCTTGTACTTCACTTTCTTCTTCTGTGGGAATGTAAGCTAGAAAAGTGCTTGGTTTGATGCGGAGAACCATTGAAATGGGTGAGAGCAACTCGTGCTTGATTCTGGGTCCGAGAGGCACTGGAAAGACAATGGTTCGTAACCGCTCTTCGTATTCTATTGGATAACCGGAAAAGAAAGAAAGAAAAGAAAGAAAGAAATACTGCGGATCAAAATACTCGTGTTTAGAGAAGATGAAGAAACCTTTGAAAATAACAATAACATTAACAACCTTTCCCTTTCTCACTTCCTCCTTCTCTCCTTCTTCTATTTCTTGGGGGGTGGACTGAACTACTAGCTAGTACGCCAGGCACTTTTGGAGTTGGAGACTCGGTTTCAACGGATATCAGCCCAAGATGCGATTATGGAGACAGAACCCGAGACTGGATCGGGGACCACTCAGATTAAACGCGACTTTATGGTGATTCAACTCAACGGTCTAGTTCAGACGGACGATCGCATGGCCTTGAAAGAGATTATGCGACAACTCTCTCGCGAAGGCGAATCAGAACTTTATGAAGCCAATGTAAAGCAAGAAAAATGAAAGGAAAAAGAGAGGGGGAAAAAAAATAGCAAATAGGATTCGTGATCTGAAGTGAGGAGCAAAAATCCAAGAATCCATTTCCCTCTAATATGTATTTATTTACCTCTCCTCTTGTTCTTCTTCTACTAATATTTAGACCACGTTCTCAGACTCGCTACCGTCGCTTTTAAGTTTTCTTAAATCAGGAACTCGAGCGCAACTACCGATTCTCTTTATCTTGGATGAGTTTGATCTCTTTGCACAGCACACCAAACAATCTTTGCTCTACAACTTGTTTGATATCGCCCAGAGTGCTGAATGGCCTATCGCCGTCATTGGCCTTACTTGTCGCTTGGTAAGTTGCTTTTGGAGAGAGAGAGAGAGAGAGAGAGAGAGAGAGAGAGAGAGAGAGAGAGAGAGAGAGAGAGAGAGAAAAGAGGAAATGTTGAAATCTAGATCCGATTCAAAACAAAAACAAAAACAAAAAAAGTATGTGTGCGTGGAAAGAGATGGACAATTAATACCCTTCCTCTCCAAAATCATAAAAAGGATGCACTTGAATTGCTTGAAAAACGTGTCAAATCTCGGTTCTCGCATCGACATTATTATACGTTTCCACCGACAGGGTTTCATGATTTCAGAGAGATTTGTCAAAACACATTGATGCTCTCAGAAGCAGATCTTCAAGAACCAGGACAGGAGACCGTCGTCAGCATGGAATCGATCTATAAGGAGCAATTTATTGAAGATTTCAATCACCGAGTCCGGGTAAGTCTTTTCTCTCTCTTTCTCGCTCACTCGCTTTTGATCCTCAGGGAGGGGGGGTCATTGCTTGCTATTTTGGTGAAGAGGAAGGAGATGGGAAACCAAGTACTCGGGGGGGTTGCTCATGTTCCGAATCTGACAACCCTTTTTTTTTTTTTCTAAAAAAAAAAAAAATTAGAGCTTTTGACGATGCAGGCTTCTCCAAGGGCTTGCAGAGGATTTTTGATTTGATGAAGGATGTCCGAGCCTTTTACCGTCTTTGTGTATGCATTTTTTTTCTTTTGACTGGTGATTACAAGTTGTAGCTCGGTCTGAGATTTACATGAATCCATTTGTTCAAGCTCTAAAAAAGGTATTTATTTTTTTTTTTTTTTTTTGCTCAGCTAACCGCCTTTTTTTTTTCTCTCTCACACACACACTTTTTAAAAAAAAAAAAAAAAAAAAAAAATTACGTCAATAGTTTGGCCCTGTTTGTGAACTCTCTAAAGAGATGCCATTCTTACAACCCAAACAGTTTTATGATTCTGGAATGCAACAACGGGTTGACCACAAGACTGAACTTCTCAAGGGCATTTCCTTGCTCGAATTATCCTTGTTGATTGCGATCAAACATTTGGTGGAACGTGATATTATTACGTTTAATTTTGAAATGGTCTATGATGAGTACAAAGAGTTTATGGACATGGCTGTGGTTCGTGGACCAACTTCGTCCTTGGGAATCAGCAGTGGAGGGGCTATTACTACTTCCGAGTCCGTGTCCCTAAGACTGTACAAGAAGGCGGTCGCTCTCAAGGTTTGTATTTGATCTGCTCTCTCTCTCTCTCTCTCTCTCTCTTTCTACTGAAGATAAAAAATGTTTGAGAAATGATTTCTTATACTTTCTAATCTCTCTTGCTCCTTTGGGGGTTTATTTTGGTCCGCTCTACCGGCTAGGCATTTGAACACCTGGTGGAGGCCGAGTTACTGAGAGCGGTCGAGAGCATTGGGAGAGGGCCAAAAGAACATCGGATGATGCGTGTCATGCTAGACTCTAGTCAAATCGCCGATGTAGTGCTTAAGCATCGCGACTGCCCAACCATTGTTGCTCGATGGGCTGTCCGTCCACAATAAAAAAGAAAGAAAAAGCAAAGAAAAGAATAGGAAAAGAAAATGATCGAAAAGGGTTATTCGTTTTTCTTACTCTGACTCGATAACAGCGAGTAGGGTGCTGATTAAGAGCGACAATTTTCTCTTTTCTATTCCTCACCTTCCTTCCCCCCTCCCCTCTTCACCCTTTTCCTCTTTCTCTCTCTCTCTCTCTCTCTCTCTCTCTCTCTCTCTCTCTACTCCATCAAACCTTTCCCCTGCTTCCCTCTAACTCCATCCATACACACTGTTTTTTGTTTTAGTAGTGCCTGGACCAACACATATGCGCCACTAAACAGTCTAACTTGGAAGGTACCCTCCTCTGTTTCCGTCTCCTTTCTCTCTCTCTCTCTCTCAAAAAAAAAAGACCTTCTTTCTCAAGGGCCCTTTCATCTCTCAACTGCCGTGTCATACAAATTTCAAAAGACGGCCACCTACATTTCCTTTCTTTGAAAGAAAGTCTTGACAAGTGTGGGCAAAACGTGCACGCATACATGCACACACACACACACACAAAAAAAAAAAAAAAAGAGAGTCGTATTCATTAAACTACATTTCATCAACTATCTCTCAAAGAAAAGAAAAGAAAAATAAAAAATAAAAAAAGGGAAAGAGGAGGAAGGAGGGTAGGAAGGAAAAATAAAAATAAGATAAAATAAAAACAAGGCAGATGAGGAGGAAATCCGCTTTCAAAAGTGCTACAAAATGACCCTTTCTCCTTCGCCACAACCAGTATTTCAAGGGGGAGGGGAGAGGGGGACCATCAAGAATGCCTTCCCCCCCCCCCCTTTTCCCCCTCTTCTATCCTCCTTCTTTTCTTTGTCCTTTTTTCATTTCTTCTTTTTTTTTTTTTCTTTTACCCCTGTATTGCGGTCGATAGGGTGGGCTGGGTTTCCTCCGCAGCGATTTTGGACGAGACCATGGTCAGATCCTTTGTCAAGGATGAAGAACCACTCATGCCAATCCCTATGCCATTTCCAGCACTCACACCATTGCTATTCTGATGTCCTTCATTTGAGTTTATCGCTGCCGTCGCCGTTATGGTTGTTGTTGTCGACGTTGTTGTCGTCGTCGTGGTTGTTGTTGTCATTGTCATCGTCGAGTCAGATCCCATCGTGTCCACCGAGTTACTTGTGCTCGTGGGAGTACTGTCGCTCTTTGTATGCAAGAGTTTTTGTCGTTTGGCAAGATACTCGACCGAATGATGAGGTCTAGGCAAAGGAATCACGTCCAGCGGAGGAGCTGCAAACCAAAGCACCTGCTTCTTATCATTATGAGCAAACAACTCCACTGTTTAACAGAACAAACAAGAATAAAGAGAAAAAAAAATCAGTCCATAATCTCTACACCTGCCACAAAATAACAACAACAACAGTAGCAATAAGAGAGAGAGAGAGAGAGAGAGAGAGAGAGAGAGAGAAAGATGTATGCAAGAAATATCCTACCAGTCTTTGGATTGATTGCTGCAGACATGCCATCCTTGATCGCAGGCGAAAGTCGACCATGTTCCGCACTGTTAATGCCCGACAGCCCAAGACCCGGTGCTGATCCAGTCACGGGACCCTCCAACGGTGTAAACACCCCTGTGGCTCCTCCAACTCCTCCTGTCGTCGTAGTATGAGGCGAACCATTCGACAGGGTGCGTGCATGCGCTTGATAAGGGCTCTGAGAAACACTTGCTGTTGGAGGTCCCGAAGGTACTCCTCCTGCGGGTCCAGATGGGGATGCAGCCGAAGGAACAGCGGCGACAGGTTTGGGGAATTGTTGAGGGGACGAAATGGGCTGTTGGGGTGACTGCATTTGTCGAACATGAGGAGATTGTGGAGTCGATTGAGGCTGTGAAGACGATTGAGGTGGGGTTTGTTGGAGTGGAGGTGAAGGAACTGCAGCTGGCTGTTGTTGGAGATGATGGGGTTGGGTCACCGGCTTGGTCGGTTGCTGCTGTTGTTGTTGAAGAACCATATGTTGTGCTTGTGCACCAGCGACCTGAGCCTGGGCCATCTGCTGCTGTGCTGGCTGCTGTGGTTGCTGCTGCTGCTGCTGCTGCTGTGGTTGTGGCTGTTGTGGCTGTGGCTGTTGTGGCTGTGGAGGTTGTTGTGGCAAATGGGCCGCCTGGTTATACTGTTGAGGGATCATCTGAGGCTGCTGTTGTTGTGGCTGCTGCTGCGGTGGTTGCTGCGGTGGTTGCTGTGGTGGTTGTTGCTGTGGCGGCGTTGGCTGCTGTGGTTGCTGCTGCTGTTGCTGCTGTTGCTGTTGTTGCTGTTGTTGTTGTTGCTGCTGCTGCATAGCGTACTGTTGCTGTGGGTTAAGAGCTCCCGAGAATTGTGCCTGTTGCTGTGGATAACCCTGTGGTGGAACCATTCCCTGAGGGTTGAATTGCTGACCAAACTGTTGATTTGGCTGAGATACACCAGGCTGCTGTGGGTACCCTGCATGAGGCTGATGCGTTGGTTGCTGGGGCGGGAAGGGCTGGGTGCCGTAGGGCTGGCCATAAGGCGTATTAGGTGGATACACCTGTGGACGAGGCTGCCCAGGTTGAAGTGGTTGACTGTATTGCTGTGCCGCCTGATATTGCATTCGCTGCTGTTGCTGCATGTGGTGCATCATCTGGGGCTGCGGCTGTTGCTGATACGGAGCATTTGGAGGCATGATCGGCATACCAGGTCGCGTTGCCACATACTGTGTAACAGGGTTGTAAGGGTTGTACGGTTGCTGTGGATAAGCACCTGGCGACCCCATCATCTGAGGATGCGTTCCTGGCTGCTGTGCAAGTCCAGGAGGAGTAGTATTGGAAGATGGCTGAGGGACTTTCCGTGGGCGTCCCCGTTTCATAATAGGCGGCGAAGCAATATGTTGAATAATAGCATGCTCCTCTGCAACGTGTCGCTGAAGCGCCATCTGATTGGGGAAGACACTGTCAAAAGAGGGGGGGGGGGTTAAGAAAGCGAGGGATGATTGAGTATAAAAGAATTTACAAAACTAGTCTCCAGAGTTATCAACTTTTGTAAAAGTACTTACGCAGAACATTGCTTGCCCGTGCCCAAATTAGAGTAGTTACAACGCACATGGTGCTGGGACGAGTTCGATGTCTCTCCATAAGAGTAGGCTTTCATGTTACTGGACTGAGGTGATCCAGTAGGAAGAGGGCGTTTGTTGCCAAGAGAAGTATTGTTGGATTTGGCCGCTACAACAGTCGCGCTATCCTGGGGCGTGCTAGAGCGGGAAGCCGAGTCTGATGCTGTATCCTGCTTTCCGGCCTTGTCTACCATGGAAGCACTTGGGAGCTTCTTGATGACGAGTGGCTCGGGGTAAAGCTTGAATTTCATGTCGCTTGGCTTTACACCAGAAGGAAGACAACTTGCCCAATTCTTGATCTTTGTCACAGTCTTGGAGCTCTCACTGTATCGTTGCTCGCAGACATAGACACTTTGGCCTTGCTTCCACTCGGCGGGTTTGCCTCGAATATAATCCCTTGTATACAATACATAGCACTTTTCAAGAATCTCCTCGATGAGATGCTCATGCGCTCCTGAAGCCTTGACGACCTCGGAAGGATAAAAGCGACTCGTGTATGGATACACAATTTGCTCCGGCCGCAAGAACCAGGTGACATCAAGTCCTTTTTCACCACTTGGGATGATGTGGACAAAATTGAAAGAGAGAGAGATACTAACGTTAGTTATTTGTAATCACTAGAAAAAGGAATGATACTGGAGACCCAAAAGTCCTTCGACTCTTCTTACTTTTCATCTTCCCAGAAAGTATGGATCATTGCAATGATTGGCCTGGATGGGTCGTTATCGTTTCTAAGATGTGCAAAATCACCTTGAAAAAAGGACCATGAACTTGAGCGTTAGAGATCGTCCAAGCACCAACAAGGCAAGACCCAAATCCTGTCCTAAACTTACCAACGCTATACAAAACGCCATTGTACTCCATTTGAGGCATATCCTTTACATGCTTCCGTGCATGCTTCGTCTTGACAATGTCCTTAGGCTCCTTTCCAATCTCTTTCCAGAATAATTGCTAAAAGGAAAATAAAAAAAAATGAACGAGTATTAAGCGCAATGGTCTACCATAGACGATAGACATTTGCTCCTGTAGTTCGTTCAATCGCACCTGTAAATCATCTGCGTCCAGATATACGTCCGATCCCTCGGCATTGTATTGCCTTGCATTCTCGAACATTAGATCGAAATCCTCCTCAAATGACTCCAGCGTCTTGTAAGCTCCACTTATGATCTTTTTCTTGATACCATCTAGAGCAATCGGTTGGGTAATCTATCCAAATCGTATTCCAGCAAAGATAGAACACTTGTTAAAACTGGAAATTTGAACCAATACCAGTTGAAATGATTCATCACCTACGGCTACTCTAGTTCAACCTACCTCATCATAGTAATCTGGATATTCCTCAAAGCTGGGCAACTCGAGGAACAGCTCGGTGACGAGTCGACCACTATAAAAAAAAAAAAAAGTTAGGCGCCAGGCACAGGCATGTAAATGAAGGTGGTGACTCGTTTGATTCCAACTCGAGTAGCAAACATCTTACCCTTCGTCCTTGTGGTTCCTGATAGTTTTCCAGACTCTGTTACAAAACTCCACCGAAAACTATGACACAAGCAAGAATCATACAAAATGTTAAATGATAGAATCCACTTCCCTTTTGTGTAAAGACTACAGTGATTCAAGAACTTCTTTCTTCACCTCCCTCCCCTGAATAGTCTCTCGAGTCCATGTCATCCTTTAACTTGCCTGTTCCTGTTCATCCTGCTGACTTCCCTCATCCAACAAGACCTGTGCAACAGCCTCGATTTGATTCTACATGAACAAGACAAGAAGCAACATAAAAATAAGTATCTATCCTCAGTTTCTGACTTGGGTGTGAAAGAAAGAGAGAGAGACGTATCCTTCAAGCAAGAGCTGGCTCTTGCATTCTCAAGATTCACTCTTTCGCCCACTATCTATGACAGAGATGAATTCAAACCCCCTCCCCCTACTCCTCTTCCCCAATGCTCCATGCTCTATGATCCAATCTGCGGCTCTGTGTTCACTTGTGAAAAAAAAAAAAGTATTACCTCCAGTGTAATTGCATCCCTGTGAATGGGTGATCCTTTCCGGTTGTACTCCTTGGCATTCGCAGTCAATGTTCGCAGATCCTTTATGAAGCCGATGATGTTCTCCTTGTAAGCACCTGAATCCAGACGGTCCTAAATAACAAAATCATTCAATAGGTCCCCCGCAGTAGCAGTTTCTAAAAATGTTAGCAAATGTTGGAGTGATATGTGGGGTGGGGGGAAGAGACATTGTGTTGGAACCATGCAAGGATACAAAAAAAAAAAAAAAAAAGAACCTCCCCTCACTCTCACTCGAGGGTGTGAAAGGACTATGACAACGTAAAAGCAGCATATATGACATACGTGGATGACATCGAGCGCAATCGGGTTCTTTATCGTTACATAATAGTCTGGATACTCTTCTCGGTCTGGCAATTCCAAAAAGAGTTCGGCGATCTGGCGACCACTATAAAAAATAAAAATATATATATCGGCGGAGCAAAAAGAACTTTTTAGTATTCAAGGCGCTTTCGATGAATCCTGCTTTCCAAGAAAAGGCGATACCCATAAGCTTAATCTTTCTCTTTACCTCTTGTCGGCTAGGTCCTCTAGTTTGTCCAGGACCTGCTTCATAGCCTCGCCCTTGTCGCTCACATCGAGTCCTTCAGCAATAGAGCCGCTGATGCCCTCGACTTTGTTCCGTGGTGGCATGGTTGTAGGGTAGGAGGAGGAGGAGGAGGAGGAGGAAGTGGAGGGGAGAGAATCAGGAGGTGTATGTGAATAGCCAAAAGAGGGGCCGAATCGTATTTTGCTCCTGTCAAGTAGGTTGTTCCTGTATGCTGCCTCTGAAGGGGATGGATATGGAGAGGTTTACTTGTATGAATAGTAGCAAGGCGTGATTCACGTAGGGCAAGCTATGAGAACTATGCAAGGCAGTAAAAGTTGTACAATGAAGAGAGAGCAGCAAAGAAAGGAAGGGGTTAGTATCCAAATGATTGTTCCAAAAAGAAAAAGAACGCTAATCGAGATCAACACCAGGGTGAAGGTCAGTGCCGTGCGAAATCCGACCCATGTTGAGAAAGTGGGAAGAAAGTGAAGAAAGTAAAAGTGGAGGAGAAGGAGAGGATGGAGACCCATGTCCAAGTGAAGAGACGCGTCATGAACGTGTTTCTGAGCATATTCATGTGTCGCGTGGATTCATAAACCGCCTAGTCAATTCCCTAGCGGATCCACATTCAGTTGAAGGAAAAGAGGGGAGGGGGATGAGACCAGGAAAGATGGCGCCAAAAATTCATTTTCAGAATGGATCGTAGGAAGTGAAGGTGTGAGAGACAGAGAGTCAGAGAAAGGCGTGTGTGTAAGGAGGAGAGGGGAGAGAGAGAGAGGGAGAGAGGGAGAGAGGGCTCTATCTGGTATCCGATCATGGCATACATAGTCCATTGGAAGGTGAATCGCAAAAGATAGAGTGAGAGAGTGAGAGAGAGAGAGAGAAAGGAGGAGAGGAGGAGATGGAATCGATCAGGACATGCGGTCCCAAAGAGTGTACGATCGAGAGGCCTTACTTCGGGCAGGACGGATGAGCAGAGATGGGCAGAGATGAATCGTCCAGCCAACTGCTGGGCCGAAAAATGACTGAGAGAAGTGTGGCTTATCTGCTCCGCCAGGTCCACGGTACGCCAGGCCAGGACAGGGCTCGGGAGGTAGACCAGACTGTCAATCAGTTAGTCTAGCGCCTGCATGCTCTACTGTTATCGGTCTCTCCAGGGAATGGCTTTTTTTGGAGTGAGATAGAGGAAACGAGACATAGGTAGGTGTCAAGGGAAAGAGTCATCATCTCGGACCGAGATATGGCTTCCTCGATGGTGCCCCTATGAAGCATAGATTAGGGTCAAGTCTGTCTCAGCACCTGCTCAATCCCTATCGACTAGGACAACCAGAACTAGAAAAAACGAGTAGCGGTGGAACCAAATACTAAGTTGCCACACAACTCTATTACCTGAGCAAAGAGGGGGGTCTTTTTTCTTTACTCTCTCTCTCTCTCTTTTTTTTTTTTTTTTTTTTCTAGAACATGCTCGACTTGGACTGAAACTTGGCTTGGAAGAAGCGTTGCTTTTGATAGTTCTTTTTTGGGGGCAATCTCTGTGTCTCTTCTGGTGTTGCACAGTAGATAGAAGCATAAAGGCAATTTACAATCATTGTTGCACCCTGCATCGGATAGAATTATCTCGATGGAAAAAGAGAAGAGATGTTCCTGTTCAGCACACAATCTTTACTGGAACTGTTAATAGACTCCCCTCCCTCCCCTCCCACACATACTTCCACTCCTCAAGGACGAAGGCGACCACGACAAAGCAATAACCAACAATTCGATTCAACCAGAGATGAAAAACATTCTCTCCAGAGACATCTTGTAGAGCTTGCTACTACCAATGACTATCGCAATGTGTTCTTTCAATCCTGAGCTGTGCTTTCCCCCCTTCGTCCCGTGGACTGGCTGCACTAACAGGTTGCCGAATGATATCGACCCTGGTGGAGCATACAAGGATGCGTGCCTAAGAGGTGTGGCTCTGAAATCTCCTTCTTGGCAATGATCAGAACATGGATGGTCATCTTGTATTGACTAGCGATAAGGAGAATGAAAAGAGATTGATGTTTACAATTGGCGAAGAATTGCTTAGTCCCTCTCTTGCTCCCTCACTTGCTCAGCGCCCAGTCGAAGTACGATGCGTAACGGGCTTGTGGCAGCCAAGCGCTCATGGCGACGTTGCTTTTTGATCTTCGATGTCGGCTCTTCCTATCATACTGAAGCAGAATTCAGTAAGCGTTGGATTGTTCACCCACTTATAGGGAACGTGAGCTGGATTTAGACCGTCGTGGGACAGGTTAGTTTTACCTTACTGATGAAGTGTTGCTGCAATAGTAATTGAAGTTAGTACAAAAGGAACACTTCATTCGGATAATTGGTATTTGGATCTGCCTGAGCAGGCAATGGCCCGAAGCTATCATCCATTGGATTATGGCTGAATGCCTCTAAGTCAGAATCCAAGCTAGACGGCGACGATTTCCGCCTTTTCTGATATCTAGTTGGATGCGAGAAGGTCTTCGAGCCCTGAGTCATACTGCGTGGGAGGTCTTACAGTACGGAAAGGCGCTGTGAGGCACCTGCTAACTTATTTTCAAATATTGGAAGAGATAAATCCATTGCGGACGACTTTAATTGAATAGAGTATTGTGAGCAGTCGAGTAGCCTTGTTGCTACGAGCTGCTGAGATTAAGCCCAGTGTTCTCCAGATTTGTATGTTTCGACATACCATTCTTCTTTTCTCATTCCTTACGGAGGGCATACTTACTGGGAGTGATTGAGTAAGAGGGAGAGAGAGTATAAAGAGTTGAGGTCAGAGGGGTACTCCAACTCCCAACTCATGATGGCTGATAGCAACAGGCCTATGATGTCAGATGGTGAGACGACAGGGGTGGAAAAGAGCAAGAGGATGGCGCTGCGAAAGTTTCCTCACGATAAGACATAAGGATTAGCAGATAGAAAAGTAAATCGTGCGATTTTGAACAGGAGGACCGCTTTGGATGGACTGAGCGGGCATAGGAATGAATGGAAGGGAGAGAAGGGTCATCCTCCAAGGCGAAGGGCTGTCAGTGTTTGGGATAGGATGTGCGGAGGCGCGGGAAGAAACGAAATGTCTGCGGTCGTTCAGTCGAACAATTTTCTTGTGAGAGCAATAGATTGTGTTGAATCAAAACGGTATGTGTGCAATTAGGAAAAGAACATCAATTTATTGCTCAATGTCATGAAATATCATAAGAGAAATAAAAGATGTCGCAGAAGTAGTTCTGCCTTTACTTCGGAGGCACCAAGGGGAACATTAGTTTAAAGTCATCCAACATATCCTTCAAATCTTTTAGAACAGTTGGATCACCTACAACCTCTAATTTTTCTTCCCTAATGGCCTGCAAAACCGTCAAATCTCCAAAAAACAGGTCAACAAACACCTTCTTTTCCAGTGTGGCCCTCACATTCACAGTTCCATGCTCCTCAGGGTCATGAACCATAGTATAGATCAGACAGGAGTTCTGAACCGAAGCCACAATTTGACGAGGATCTTCTTTAGCCAAAGGCCCCTCGAATATGAAATCAATCGAGAAATTAGGTTGGTCTTCCCCTTCCACCTCAGGACAATTAAATCGAATACCGAGGTAATCAAACAACATCTCCAAAGTCATGGCCTCCACCATATCCATCTCTTTGTTTTCGTCTGGTATGCTAGGAATACCGTTTCGGAGCTCGTTCGCGCCACACAAGTATTCGTTTCTCCAGGTTGCAGCTTCAGATTGGTAACCGAGTTTTTCGAATGTAGCAGCCAACAATTTGCGTGCAACGTCGTTGCAGGGCTCGGCTAGCAGGACATGGTTGAGAACCGTGGCCACCCAACGGTAATCTCCATTTTTAAAACATACTGCAGCACGTGCAGTGACGGACATGCAACCGCCCATGAAGTCGACGTATTTCTTGGCAACAACGGCTGGGGGAAGAGGGTCGAGATCGGCAGGGTTGGAGGAGTAGAAGCCGAGGTAACGTTGGTAAATGCCGCGAACGTTGTGCGAGACGGTGCCGTAGTAGCCGTGGTTGTACCTGTAGCGGACAAAAGACAAAATAGAAACATCAGAAAAACGGTCAGGGTTAGATATTCTACAGTTAAAAAAATAAAAACATGCAAACCCCAAAAAAAAATCTTACCACTCTCCGGCCAAAGCCTTTGGCAACTTGATCGTGTTAGCGATATCGATACTGCCCATGCCATGGTTCATCAGCCTCAAAGTCTCATCATGCAAATACTTGTACATATTTCTCTGTTTGGCCAAAAACAACCCCACTCTCTGTAGTCCCCAAATGGGCCAATGATGTTGAGCAAACATGACTTCGGTCTTCGATCCGAACCTAATGATGGTCTCATGAATCGTTTTCCACCACTGAACTGCATCT
This sequence comes from Mortierella sp. BCC40632, assembly GCA_011634665.1. Lineage (NCBI taxonomy): Eukaryota > Fungi > Mortierellomycota > Mortierellomycetes > Mortierellales > Mortierellaceae > Mortierella > Mortierella sp. BCC40632. The sequence continues at coordinate 638,464 of WAEK01000009.1, forward strand.
CGAATCTCGGCTCCTCTCAACGTATACAAATTATGCATAGTATGAGACATGACTTCAGCCCCACAAAGTGCTTTTCGTTCATGGATATAAACCAACATCTCACTGGGAGCTTCCGTACCGTTGGCCATTTGAAATTCAAAAGTCACTCCACCAAAAGTCATTTTCTCTCCCGTCCTCGATATCGTAACGTTAGGGCCCACCAGCGAATAATAGCCTTGAGCCAAAACTTTTCCTAGTCCAGCATCAACTTGTCCTTCAGCCGACTTTCCCAAAAGCGTTCCGTACATGTACTGAGATCTTCGACTCATTGCGTTTCCAGCAAAGACATTCTCGCTCACTGCATGGTGCAAGAATCCTTCAGGAGCAATAATTTTCACGTTGCCAGCATCCGGCTCTCCCTCAGGCAACACTCCCCGGATACCACCGAAATGATCCGCATGAGAATGCGTAACAATAACCGCCGCTACATTTGTTCTGGAATCTTTATATTTAAAATATAATTCCAAACCCGCACGAGCAGTCTCGACAACTGACAAAGGATCGATCACAACCAAACCATCATCGGTTTCGACAATCGTCATGTTGGCGAGATCATAACCACGGAATTGATAGATGCCATCGCAGACTTTGAATAGACCAGAGAAACTATTCAGTTGAGCTTGACGCCAGAGCGAAGGATGGATCGTGTCCGGTGCGGGGGCACAAGGGTCGGTAGAGATGAATTTGCTGTAAAGGTTTAAGTCAATGGCTGGACCTGGGGCATTAGGACCAATACGAGGGATCATGCGTTCGGGGATGTCAATAAGGAAACCACTTTTGGCATCGTCAAAATCTTGAAGGTAGCCGGGGGGCAGGTCACAGTTGGGCTCGTCGTTGATGGATTTGGTGATGCCGGAGGCGGCCTTTGGAGGAACGGATTCTGATAGCATTGTTGCTTGAAGTGTTGAAGGAAAAGCAAAGGGAGGAAAGAAAGTGGACGCGAAAAAAATAAGGTAGAAAATGTGAACGAAGGTAGGATGGGCTGAGAATGGAACGAATTGAGTTGAAAAAAAGAAACCAGCAAAAGGGCCATGCTTTTTATGCTTTTTTTTTTTTTTTTTTTGAGGTGGGTAAACTCTTCCTGTGTTCCAGTTGGTGCGTGCCAGTTATGTCCCCTCCACACGTTCTATGCCCCTTCTTCCGTTGATGCACTGTGCATACATTCTATACTTTTCACTACTAATGAATTTGCTCGTCCCCATGCCCTTTTCTTTGTTCCTTGCGCCAGGCCTCTCTTTTGCTACCCACGTCCTCTTACGTTGCTAATCCCTTGTTCTTTTTCTATGCACTGTGCATGCAGTCATTCTTTATTCTCTGCTTACGCTACTACATGCTCCCATGCCTCTGTTCTTTTTTCATACACTATGCATGCAGTCATTATTCTTTATTCTCTGCTTACGCTACTACATGCTCCCATGCCCATGTTCTTTCTCCATGCACTGTGCATTCAGTCATGCTTTATTCTCTGCTTACGCTACTACATGCTCCCACGTCCCTGTTCTTCCCTTATCCTTTTCTATTTTTTTTTCTTCGCTACCCACTTTCTAGCACGTTGCCATGCCCCTTTCCTTTTCTCATGCGTCAAATGGAGATCGATTACAGTGGTGTGCAGCTATAGACATTGGAAATTATCACTGGTGTAGTCAACTTCTTGAACATGCTCCAGAGTTTTTATGAGGGCGAGTATTCGCCAGTTCTCTTTGACGATCTCGTTTGGCATTTCATATCCAAAGCTCTTCACCCTGCCGGGTAAGACGCCTACTACAAGGTGAATATTGAAAAGCCGGAGTACGCAGGCAAAGCATGGGAGATGGTTAAGCAATGCTTGGGCGAGACTCTCAAGTTCGACCTTCTCCAAGCCGAGCTCCTGAATCAGCTCTTCGATATCCATCGTCTTCAAAACGAAGATACTGACTCATTCGCAGAAAGAGTTTGAGGTCCTGATCAAAACAGCAGGAGCAGAAGGTTTGGGTGGAGGAATATGCAGCCACATCATCTCGATCTTCTCGGATACAGGAAAAGAGTTGGCAAGAAAAGAAAAGTTGCTCACATTCATCAGGCACAACCCCAGCGCCCCAGGAAGAGTAAGATCAAAATCCCTCGGCGTTTCTACTGTGTAAATTTAACACCAAGAGATCCAAACCTAATGGCAAGACTCTGAGCCCTAATGAGGGTCAGTGCTATGCTAAAGGTGATGACAACAACCACAACAGGAACGGGAACGGCTCTCATCCTTACCATCGCCAAGCGCCACACCACAAGTTTAACTCCGACGCGCAGCGCTGTGGGCTCGACCCGCTTTGTGCTGATCCATCCTGCATTAAGTTTGACCGCAAGCATCCTACATCATGCACACCAAGCCGGCCGAATTCGCAGAGACGAATAGGAAAGCTGAGCTGAGGATAAACAGTGGATATGGTCCTCGACAAGGAAGCGGAAAACCGCGTCGAGTTAGAGTAGCAGCCATTGAACAGATTAGAGAAGCGAATCGAGATAGCTTCCCGGAGACTGAAGGGAATGCCATCGAGTATGAATTAAAGGACACTGAATTTGCCTCTTATACAAGAGAAAAGAAGAAGTACCCGAAAGTGACTGCGTTCAGAAGGCCGGACAAAGATGATAGCAGATCAGTAGTCCCTATCAGACTTATGGGGGAGACTTAAACCGCATTGTTAGGCGCTGGATCCACTAAAACATTTATTAGTAAACAGTTAGTAAAAGAGTTAGGCATAAAACGGTCGGTGTTGATAGACCGTAATATCCAACCAGTTGAAGAATGGTCAGAATCCCTGAGTAAGGTGACAAATGAAAAACTGAAGATATCATGCAACGGGCAAGAAGTAGAAGCCCGATTAGGCGTCCTCCAACTCGATTATTACGATTTCCTAATAGGAATGGATTTATTCTCGTGGTTTGGATTTATTTTAAGAGGGTTCAACCTACAGAAGGAGGAGATCGAAGAAGTATACGTTATTGACGAAGAAAACCTGCCTCTAGTCAGTAAAATGATACTGAAAGAAGAGAAAAGCAACCTTTTATTGAAAGCAAATATAAATTTATGAAGGATATTAGTCCAGGCTATGACCAGTAAAGGTATCAGTCCAAAAAACCATGTCCACACAATATAATGAGAGTAGTTCTCAAGGTTAAGGACGCCTGTACAATCGTAGAACGGTCAAAACGATTTTATGCACAGACAGAGAGCAAAGAAGTGGATAAAGTTGTGAAAAAGTGAATAGACGACGGTGCTATAGTGGATGCGCCAAAGGGTAATCCTTATAACAACTCATTGACCTTTGGGGCGAGAAGAGATTTAGATGGGCAAGTGATGAAGTACCGCGTATGCCTCGACCCTCGCACGCTGAACAGGCAGTTAGTTGAGACAGACAACTTCCCAATACCTCTTATTAATGAAGTCCTTGAAAGAACAGCGGGACATAGTTTTTCACCACTATTGATTTATCTCAAGATTACCATCGCTTACCTCTTGATGAAGCAAGTCGTCCCTTGACAGCGTTCACGCAAAAAGGCAAGCAGTACATGTTCGCACGGGCGCCTTTTGGCCTATCACAAATGACAAGTATTTTCCAAAGAGGCATGGCATACATTCTTGGAGATCTAAAGTTCGTCGCGATATATGTCAATAATATGGTTATCTTCTCGCATTCAGCAGAAGAACATGCTGAGCATGTCAAATTAGTCATTGAAAGGTTGAACAGAGTAAAGCTGATAATCAACAAAGAAAAGAGCCACTTTTTTCAAAATCGAAGTAGTGCTTTTGGCATTTATTGTCAACAAATATGGTAGAAGAATTAACCATGAAAAGGTAGCCAATGTCATGTCCTGGGCTGCTCCTACTAATGGAAAGATGGTCCAGAGATATTTAGGCATGTTCAACTACTTCCAGGAATACATCCCAGTATATAGCTCACTCGCAGCTCCACTGGACAGGCTACGTAATGTGAAAGGAGGGTTCGTGCTAAGTCCTCTAGAACAGCGATGTTTTGATCAGCTGAAAAGAATGACTATTGAAGCTCCAGTGTTGCATCTTCCAAAATTTGATCAGCCATTCTATGTTGCAACCGACCCATTGAATGTCAGCATAGCATCAATTACCGAATGGACGTGAAGATGAGTCAAATATTAATTTTATCATCTCCGTGGGAAGAGAATTGAAGACGTATGAGCACAACTATCCAGCATACAAGAGCTACTTGGAATCCTCTTTGCTTGTAAGAAGTTTTATTATTATCTAGGAGGTCGCAGATTCACATTGTACACAGACCATAGACCATTAATCTACATTCATGAACAAAAAGAGCTTCCCCAGATCCTGGTTGATTGGAAGGAAGCATTATTCAGTTATAATTCTGATTGTGTACAGACCTGGATTGCGGAATGTACTTCCAGACGCATTATCGAGAGCGTTTCCTGAAGAACTCTGGAAGCGAAAGCTGAAGTCAGTTGTGCGAGCTGCGAGACAAAAAGTAGCTGCCGCGTGGAATTATCGACGAATCCAGAATAAGTCACAGTCATCGACGATGGATTCGGTTGTAGAAGAGAGTGATCCTGAAGCTCCTATTTCAAAAGTTCTAGCAGAAACATAGAGGGAAGAACATGTTCAGTCCCTACCCAATAGATCTCTACCACCTACTTAGAATGATTTGTTAGATCCTCTTCCATATCATCATGTAATGCAGACCAAAGAGACACCTCGCGATGAAGTACTGCAGGAAGAGTGTGAAGATCCAATGAAGACCACGCTTGAGTTTCGACATCTCGGAGCTGACGCAACGGTGTCCCCTCTATATAATCAAGGCAAGATTTGGCCTAAAACGATAGAAGACTGTGTCAAGTGGTTGTCGAGATGCTCTACCTGCCGACGTTTCAAAATTGTCCGTAAAGGATATCACCCCATGAAAGCAATACATGCGACCCTCCCTGGGGAACATATTGCCATTTATCTAGCGCTATCACCCATGAGTATGAAAGGAAACATATACGCTCTAGTAGCCGTTGACATCTGTACCAGATTTGTTTTCCTGGAGCCACTGCCGAACAAAGAAGCGTTGACGACGGCAGATAAATCGGTCTGCCTATTCTGCACGATTGGTTTTTCGAAATTATCCAGAGTGACAACGGGACAGAGTTCGCAAACAAAGTAGTCAAGGCTTTAATGACACAAATACGAGTTGATCAAAGGGTAACTACACTTATACCACCCCAGAGCTAACGGAGTAGCTGAACGCTTTGTCCGTTCTATGAAAGACACGCTTCGTAAAACGTTAGACGGTCGCATTTCAGATTGGGACACTCATCTCCCTATGGTGCAGCTCCAAATGAACGTTAGGACTGCAAGCTTACATGGCTCAACGCCACTCTCATTATTTTTTAGGAGATCGTTCGCGGGACTTCCATTAATGCCTCAAATATAATAATGACTGTTTTTCCTGAAGGTTCCTTCGTTATGGCAAAGAATCAGACAGCTGACACGTTGGACACTAAATTTAAGGACCATTCCAAGTAGTTAAAGGAGCTGATGAGGTACCTTTAGTCTAAAAGATACGAGTGGAGACGATATGCCGCGGAACTTCGCCCCAGAACAACTAAAGTTTGTAACCCAGTCGCTCGATGCTGAGAATGATGAAGAAGAGCACTATGAAGTGCAATCCATCCTCAGCCACGAGCGCGGCGATGGGGGGATGGTTATACACAGTAAGATGGAAGGGTTATGACCACTTGCACAACTCGAAACCTCCATGGGATGCACTTGACTCGAAAACAATAGTCAATAGCTATAGCACTTTTCATTTGTTTTTGACCTCAGTTTACACAACTTATCTGAGAATTTACAGCCCCTTCCGCAGTAGCCCCATGCAACGGCAACGGGTCGTGTGCAGTTCACGGAAACATGAACGGAATAAACAAAAGCAGATGAAATGGATAATACTACAAAAGGATAAACAAACAAAGCCCGCACGTCATTGCGAGGGAGAACGCGCAGATGAATAGAGAAAAGGCAACAGAGTCCGTGTCGAAAGGCAGTACACCGTCCAATCCTTAAGAAAAAGGAAGGCATCCCCAATACAGTTAGATGAAAAGACAGAAACAGAAAAGAAGCAGAAGCTGTAGTCTGTCTCTAGAGACGAGAGCAGCACAAAGAGCAGCAATCAAAGCATAAGAAAGATATGACGATAACATGCAAAAAAAAAAAAAAAAAAAAAAAAGAAAAGAAAAAAAAGAAAAGAAAAAAAAGAAGGAAGAAAAAGTAACAAGTGACGATGAACCATTCCGCCATCAACTTGACCGAGCAAAATAAACCAAACCGATCACATGATCAATCATCAGTAATGATGTCACCGAGGGATGGGGAAAATGCTCCAACGCAGAGGAATGATGTCATCAAAGATGAAATGAATGAGGAACCAATCAAGAGGCGAGATGTGGAAGGCGCGATGTAGATGGAGAAAGAGATGAAGAAAAGCAGAGGAGAGAAGTTTGAACACACACACTCACACACAAATGACTTTAACTCATTCTGGCAAGCCAATCTGTGGACGCTCCCTCTCCTCTCAGTCAACCTCCACTGAAACCAAGGACTCGCTCGCCTAGCAGAGAAATAGATGATCTTGCTCTTTGCGAAGGCGATGAAGACGTCGAGGAGGGTGAAGGAGAAAGCTTCGTCGACCCCGACCGAACGATCGTGACTCAGCAGCATGATAAAGGGACTAGCCCTCCACCACCTGTCAGCAGCAGCAACAGCAACAACCGTTCGCCATTACTCCGTGATGTTCTCTTCGCTGGATAGGTTCTGGCAGAAGTGACGGAGTATCTGGAGAATGTGAACCAGCAGTCGGAAAAGAAGGAAGAAGCAACAATCCCTGTCACTCTCCGCATACTCAACACGAATGTCTTTTTTTTTTTTTTTTTTTTTTTTGTTGCTACGTACTCCTATTCTCACTCATCTTTTGTGTGAACAGAGAGTGAGAGAGAAAAAAAAATGCATTCACTCTCTTCTATCTGCCCAGAAACGATGCACGGTGGGCTACTTGGGTGATACTGGGTTATCCCGTGTACTTTGAACGCAACTTTACTCCGTTGACATCATGAGAAGCACTTACTCGTGTACAAATAGCCCCAACACCTAGTACTACACTTTTGGGACATCGTCTTTAAATATATCTTTATACATGGTTACTTGTAGGTCTACACAAAAAAAAAAGACATCCATCTCGTCCTTTTTTTTTCTTCCTTTCTCCTGTTGTTGTTGCTTTGTGGCTAAGTTGTTTTCTACTTTAGCACTGGCATCCTTTCTGACCAGGGCGGGGTGCGTTCACCATTGGGTGAACATGCTTGTGCCAGTAGGCAGGAGGGTCAAACGACTTTTGGGCAGCATTGACCGTAGCAAAGTAGGCAGGGTAAATATCGCCATCGTACTTGCCAATGGGCGCCTTGAGCACAAAGTCAGGAATCGTCCAGGCATCCACAAGTGGGACCGCATCCCTACGAAGATCCCTGCACTGATCCAAGAACTGCTGACGGATCAACTTGGCATGCGATCCATCAAAGTATCCCTCCTCCAAGAACAGATCCAAATGCTTCCTCAACGCAAAGGTGCTCATCAGCTGACCGATCTTCTGCAACATGGGGAACACCGAGGTGGACTTTTCGCGGTGAATACCACGCTGATACAAGATCAGGAAGTAGCGCCATGCGTGAACATCTGCCAATCGGACAAGCTCCACCTGGTTGGCATTCCAAGCGTCTTCGAATCCTGACTTGCCAGCTGCAGAGATGATTGCCCCCAAGTCTGTCGCTTTCTTTGCTGCGGCCCAAGTCAAGACATCAACGACAAAGTCGTGGCTCAGGAGATCGCGGGGGTCCTGGAGTGTGGTCTTGGATGTTTGAAGAATCTTCTTGTAGTTGTTGAAGTAGCTGACAGATCCAACGACTTCCTGACCCTCCTGGGCCCACTTCAAGGTAGTGAGCAAGTAGCGGGCAGACTGTTGCATCAACACAACATTGTCTCCACCTCCAGTTGTCACAACACCATAATCACCAATAAGTCCCGCAATCGAGTTGTAGGACGAGTAGGCGTGACCACCGCAAGCACGACGGCACGACTCCAAGATCTCGGTCACGTACCAGGCCAAGGCACCCTTGAAGCCGGCCGAGATACCGTGCTGGTCAGGAATCTCGCGCATAAAGGCTCCTGCATCTGTCTGTGCAAACTCTGCGACCTCGTCCCATTTGTCGAACAGCTCACGGTCAACAATGTTGAGCATGTAAATGAATGCCACTCCAGGCATCAAACTTGTGTAATGAGTCTGGTAGTCCAAAATCTGCTCGTCATGGTTGCCCTGACGACGAACAGCGCCATAACGAACAGCAATGGTCAAGGCCTGCGCCAACACAACCTGAGATCCACCCAAAATCGTGAAACGTTCAGGGATCAAGGTCGCGTACGAAAGGACAGGGTTGGGGGAGGGACTGAATTCACCCTCGGACGACATCTGGGCCCACTTCATCAACATGTTATCGCGAGGAATGCGGACGGATGTGAACTGGATCCAGCCGTTGTCAAGACCCTGACGAGAAGACTTGTGACCAATGTCACCGCAGGTCACACCAGGAAGGAGCTTGCCAGTCTTGGGGTCACGGAGTGGGACAATGAACCAATTGATACCATGGCTTTCTCCATCCACAACTGTCTGGCAAATAGCGACTATTCAGATAAAAAAAAAAAAAAAAAAAAAGTATTTCTTTTAGCTCGATGATTTCCTTTGTGACTGAAGAAGACGAGTTAACTGTAGGATCCTCTGTAAAGGGATGTAGCTGTACATTCACATCCAAAAGTGACAGGTTCACATGTGCCATGGTGATCCCTGGTATCTGTAATCCAGAATCTTTGGTGATGTCGCAAGGTTGCTACTCGTAAAGTTGGAAAGGGGAACCCAAAGGATAGTAGACTAAAAGATCATATCTTACCAGTGTGTGTGGCAGTCTCTCCGGACATTCCGATCCACCACTTAGTAGCTGTCAAAGTGGGCGAGTGAATGACCCACTCGTTCGTAGTGCGATCATAAGTCGAGGTAGTCTCCAATCCGCGCAAGTTGGATGAATGGCCCAGCTCCGTCTAAAAAGCAATGAGGAGATGAAGGCTATTAGTTCTTTTCTTACTTCTTCTTGTTCTCTCCTGAGAACTAATTGAACACATTTCTTCTTTTCACTGCTAGCATTCAAAGAATCCTCCATACCATGGCAAAACATCCAATGACTCTCCAGGTGTCGATATCGTCCATCCACTTGTCCTGCTGCTCAGAGGTTCCAAAGAGCATCAAGGCTTGTCTAAACAACATTTCGTGGACATACATTCTCATGGAGAATGACTCGGAATAGAAGGCCATGGCCATGAAGAGTGCCTGCTGAAGACGGGGGTCCTTGATTGTCTTTTTCAACTGGATCGTACGCGCAATCTGGCGCATGGTCTGTTCACGGTCCTCGGAGCGAGTCAAGTCGTAGTGGTGGCCTTCGCGCATGCGCAGATCGGGATCGCGTTGGATCATTTGGAAGGCGGTGTTCTGTAATGCGTCCCAAAGAAAGAAATGCAGAGGATATACAGGTTTTGTTTACGCTGTGGTTAGGCTTTTTTTTAGACAGATGGAAGGGGGTGAGCTGGCTCTTCCCTCTCCGTGGGCATACATGTGCTATTACTGATCCCAAAGGAGTTGCTGCAGAGCGACGTGACAATGATGCCAAAAGGAAATGAAGAAGAAAAACTTACCATGGCCTCGACATTCTCCTTGCCACGGAGAATAACCTCGGTCATATCCTGGACCTTGAACGTGGCATTTGCGCGCTCTCGGGCAAGATCAGCAGGGCCTGTGGGCTTGTCGTTATGGATGGCGTGGCGGTGGAAGCAGGGCTGAATCGCAAGGTGGTTCTGAACTGCAGCAAGGCGTGCAGCAGCAGCGTTGGTGGGGGCGGTCGGGGTCATGGTGCCGAGCTAAATGAGGACGTGTCCTGGAAAGGATTAAAAAGACTCCAATGAGCGAATCAAGAGCGGTGGTTGTTGACGGATGAGGGATCCGTGGAGGAGAAAGAGAAAAGAGGTTGAGAAGGAGAGTGAGGAGAGTGAGCCGAGGAGAGAGGATGGAGAAGGGATGGAGAAGGACAAAAGACACAACAATGAGAAATGACAAGACCCTTTTATATGCACGGCTTCTGAGGAACGTGTGGGGAAAAAAGGTCAGTACAATCCCCCCTCCATTGCCTCGCTCACACGTGCCGGGCCATACCATCCAGCATCCACTAACAAGGCCGTTGAAAAATGTTTAACACAAGTTACAACGCATCACAGGGATCGATTTCCGACCAAGGCCAGGGTTGAGTTTCCACAATGCTGGCAGCAATTGTCCTTTTTTCCCTGGTGCCTGCAACCAGTTCCCGGCCTCTGGGGTCTCCTCCGATCCTCCCTTGTCGGAAATGAGTAAGTAAAAGAGAGGACTCCCGCATCGCTTCTGCTTGTCACTTTGCCTTCCGAGAGTGTCACTTTGCGGCTCACATTTATATGGTGGCCCGTCAAGGCACCCATGCATTGAGACCACCTGCCCGCCTCTACTGGCACAACCCACACACGCCACAACCAAAGTGAACATCTCCGCCCCATCGGTACATGACCGAGTCTCTGGACAACACTGACTTTATTCTGTCCTAGAGCCATTCCTTACATGTCAAAAGAGATAGAGAGAGAGAGAGAGAGAGAGAGAGAGAGGAACAGTCCACTTTTGATATGTATTTTTTTTTTCAGACTCCACACAGTCCATGCGCCAATGCTCCAACATCCAAGAAGGCTGCCAGCAAAAGAGTAGCCAGAAATCGGATAGACAGCCTTCATCGAGCTGACTCTTCTTCAACCTCTCGGCCCAATCTATCATTCAAATAAGCCGCACCGACGCATAAGGCGTCGTTAGTTCAGAGGTTTCCAGCTTAACCAAGCGCTTGTTTCTCTCGGATACATGAAAAAAGAGAAACTGGGGTAGTGAGAGATATTGACCGAGCCTCTCTCCCTCTACCTCCTCCTCACATGCTTGTGCATCTCCTACGAAAGAAAAAAAAAAAAAACGCGTTTTTTTTTTTTACTACAGGCCTTCTTAATCCTTTCCCACACACACCTTCAGACACCTTCAGACACCTTCACACACCTTCATACTTTCTTTCTTGCCACACACATTTACAAGGGATCACTTTGGACCATTACACAGCAATTGCACAACTCCCTCAAAGACAATAATTATCGTGATCAAGATTGTATTGGAGAACACCTGTGTAAGAACTGTAAAAGAAAAAAAGAGGTGAGAGAGAGAGGAGGAGGGGGGTGAATCGTATCAAACATGGTCGATCTTTTTGCTATTTCTTTTCTTTTTTTTTTTTTCCTTTTCCTTGAAAAAGAAAGAAAAAAAAATATATAGAAATAAAAGGATGTGGTTTAAAAAAAAGATCTTATTGGGAAAAAAAAGAGGTAATGGTGTGTACTGAGATGCGGGTTCAAGAGAATTTGCGTTTAGTTGCCAGCGACCTCAGCAGCGATCTTGGCGGCCTTCTTGGTGGCATCATCGATATCACCGACCATGTAGAAAGCAGCCTCGGGGAGGTGATCGTGCTTGCCCTGGAGAACCTCCTTGAAGGAGCGGATGGTGTCCTCCAACTTGACAAGGCGACCCTCGGAACCAGTGAAGACCTGGGCGACAGTGAAGGGCTGCGACAAGAACTTCTGGATCTTACGGGCACGCTCGACAGTGAGCTTGTCCTCCTCGGACAACTCGTCCATACCCAAAATGGCAATGATATCCTGGAGCGACTTGTACGACTGGAGGATCTGCTGGGTCTTGGAGGCGACATCGTAGTGCTCCTCACCGACGATACGGGGATCCAAAATACGCGACTTGGAGTCGAGAGGGTCGACAGCGGGGTAAATACCCAACTCGGAGATACCACGGGACAAGACGGTGGTGGCGTCCAAGTGAGCGAAGGTGGTGGCGGGAGCGGGATCAGTCAAATCGTCAGCAGGGACGTAGACGGCCTGGACGGAGGTAATCGAACCCTTCTTGGTGGTGGTGATACGCTCCTGCATTCCTCCCATGTCGGTGGAAAGAGTGGGCTGGTAACCGACAGCGGAGGGAATACGACCCAACAAGGCGGACACCTCAGAACCGGCCTGAGTGAAACGGAAAATGTTGTCAATGAAGAGCAACACATCCTGACCCTCCTGGTCACGGAAGTACTCGGCAATGGTCAAACCGGTCAAAGCGACACGGGCACGGGCACCAGGGGGCTCGTTCATCTGACCGAAGACCAAAGCGGCCTTGGACTCGCCATCGATCTTGATGACTCCGGTCTCAATCATTTCGTGGTACAAATCGTTACCCTCACGAGTACGCTCTCCGACACCAGCAAAGACGGAGTAACCACCGTGGTGCTTGGCAATGTTGTTGATCAACTCCTGGATGAAGACAGTCTTTCCGACACCGGCACCTCCGAAGAGACCGATCTTACCACCACGAGCATAGGGGGCGAGCAAGTCGACGACCTTGATACCGGTGACAAGAACCTCGGGAACGACGGACTGGTCGACGAACTCGGGAGCTTCGCAGTGAATAGGGGCAGTGTGCTTGGACTTGATGGGACCACGCTCATCAATGGGCTCACCAATAACGTTGATGATACGACCCAAGCACTCGGGGCCGACGGGAATGGTGATGGGGGCACCAGTGTCCTCAACGGGCTGACCACGGACCAAACCCTCAGTTCCGTCCATGGCAATGGTACGGACAGTGTTCTCTCCCAAGTGCTGAGAGACCTCAAGAACCAGGCGGCGATCCAAGCCCTTGACCTCGAGAGCGTTAAGAATGGAGGGGAGCTTGCCCTGCTCGAACTGGACGTCGACGACGGCACCGATGACGGAGCGAATCTGACCGTTGGAGGTGGCATCCGAGGCATAGCCAGCTAGAATAGATCCAATGGATAGATAAACATTACAAGATGAGAGTTAGCGACTCTGCGTCTTTCTCTCACGGGTAGAAGTGAAAGTTTGGATCGCAAGGACCCGGGTATGGAGATGGATGAAGATATTGCAAGGGATTAAAAATAGTACTGTGAACAGACAATGTTGATCTGCACGAAAACAAGAGAGATGGCCGAGGATTTTTTAAAAAAAAAAAAATAATAATAATATAAAAAAAGCTGATCAGCAGATCAGCGAGAAACGCGATCACCATGCTCAATGACGATGATCATGATCAAAAAGGCACCGACAGAGAGAAAGTGAAAGAGAGACACACACGAGCGCAATAGCGTATTTCCAGTATAGAGTCATCCGATGCCAGGCAGGAGGAATGAGCCATAGGAGGAAACACCCGATCGCGCCTGGTGGGAGCTCATCAGAAAATAAAAACACAAACAGAGAAAAATCCAAGTCCCGCTTCCGATCAGCCTTGCTGGGGGAGGGAGAGGAAAAGAAGAGTGACCTGTCCGTGATCCATCGGAACCACAAAGACACGAAGCGCCCCCCCTAGATCGCTCGCTCGATGATGTTTCTATGTCGAGTGTCTTCCTGTCGAGCTCCTCTGGATCATCGGGGGGGAGGAATCCAAATGGTTGGCATGACAGGGGATCAAGCAAGTCACTGCAGACAGATGAAGTGATCGATCGATGTGTTGGGAAGAGGGAGAAGAGGGGAGGATGAGAAAGTAGGGGAGAGAAGGGAACACAACGGCGATGGAAGTTGAAGACAAAGATGAAAGAGGAGTAGGGGTAGGGGAAGTAGGGAACGAAAAGGCGTGATCCTGCAGAGTGTCGGTGATCCTGGTCGAGAATGATGACAGGTGTATTCTTTGTTCCGTCTGTTCGAGTTGCCTTGTGTGAGTCCTCCCGATCTTGTCAAGAGATGAGGGGAGCGAGAGAGAAAGAGAGAAAGAGAGAGAGAGAGAGAGAGAGAGAGAGAGAAAGAGAGAGAAAGAGAGAGAGAGAGAAAGAGAGAGAGAGAGAGAGAAAGAGGAGGAAGAGGAAAAGATCGATCGGATGCTTACCCTTCAAGTAGGCGGCGTTGAAGGCCTTGGGGGCAGTCTTGAGAGCAGCAGCGCTCTTGGAGAGACGCGAGATGTTGCGAAGGGCGTACATGGTTGATGGGGAAATCCACAGGGGGGAGAAAGTCCTTGGATGGAGAGAGGGGAGAGAGAGAGAGAGAGAGAGATGGATTGAGATGCGAAAAACAGGCGGAAGTCTTCTTTCTATATTCCTCCTTTGCAACGCGGTTGTTTACGGTAACTGCCTCTATGCCCCTTAAATTAAAAAGGAAGCCCAAAAAAAAAAAAAAAAAAAAGAGAGAGAGAGAGAGAGAGGAAATTATAAAGAAATGCACGTCATCATGTCCCTAGGCGGTGTTGCCACCAATATGGTAGCCTACTATGTATCACCATCACCATCGCCACCATATCCATGGAAGAATCTATAAGTTGAAAGTAGGATCTGCACCATTTGACGACCCAAGCCACCAGCTCATCCTATTCAGAAAAGACTACTGTCTCCTTTCTCCTTTTTTTTCAATCGAGAGGAATGATTTCCTCTCCCCCGTCCCTCCTCTTTCACAGCCCTGACCTGTCCATAGCTTGCTCTGTTCTCTTGACCATAGCCACGATCCTCTCTCCCCCTCTTCCTCCCTCAACCCTCCTGTTTGTCGCGAGACTTAAAAAGAGTCAAGACACCATTTTTTTTTTTTTTTTTTTTTTTTTTTTTTTTACCCCAATCCTTTATCTCTTTGTCTGTTTCCTCAAATCCATCTCATCTGAATCAATATAAAGCATTGCTGCCACTCTTTTCCCTTCCTTTTCTTGCATTCCTTCTGTATCGCCTAGTCTTTTACCATGCCTGCCCTGTCAGTAGCACCAGGATCCCCTCCAAACAGCAGAAAGAGAACTACCAAACCCCCTGTCCGCCATATCAAAAAGCCTAGCTTTGAAGAAAAGCAAGGTCGTCTGGACGAGATCGATGAACGCACCAAAGAACTTCGCCGTCAATTGGCAAGTCTATTCTACTGTAGACAGAGAGGACAGAAACTCTCTTTATTTAGTTGGACCATTCTATTAGCTAACCTCTTCTTTCTTTTTCTTTTTATCTTTTGTAGGAGGATGTGAAGGAAAAGGTTGCCGGGCTTCCTAAGGCAAACGGGGCAAAGGATGAGAGGGCTGCTCTCCGAAAACGGATGGCCCAGCTCCGAGAAGAACAGGCTGCCGCCAAGAAAGCAAAGCAAGCCAAGATTGATCATTTCAACAACCTTAGCAATGCTATGAAGAAGAAGGCAAGTCTTTGTCTTACTGTTCTTTGAATGCCAGTGAAAATAGACTATGGTGACTCCTATTTTTTTTTCTCTAAGCCGACCCGCTCCTTTCTTTCTTTCTCGCTCCTTTGCCTAACCCCCTCTCTACCCTTGTTGATTCCTTCTTGCAGATCGCAGAGCTCCAGGCACTCCAAGACAAACTCCCTTTCAAGACTGTGAAGGCAGTCGATATCCGGATCGCGTAGGTTCAATCACTATTGGCGGATCGGTGGGGGTGGGGAAGAACAAAAAAAACCCGAGCCCTTTTTTTTCCTCCCCTCCTTTGCCCAATGAAATGATGCCAGGGTCTCCTAAACTGTGGCCCATCTCAACTAAGCTCCCGCCTCCCCACCAATTCCCCTGGCTCCTTTTCGCACTCCCTTTCTCTCTCTCTCTCTCTCTCTCTCTCTCTCTCTCTCTCTCTCTCTCTCTCTCTCTCTCTCTCTCTCTCTCTTACCTCCATTCTTTGAAAACACTCTCCTCACCTTTCTCACCCTCGTTCGTCTACAACTCTCTCTAGTAAACTAGAAAAGGATATTTCTTCGGGATCGATCAAGCTTGCCGAAGAAAAACGTCTCCTTAGTCAAATCACAACCCTTCAGAAATCGAAACGAACCATCGATGCCGTCAAGACCCTTCAGGCAACCATTGACGCCGACAAGGTCACCATCTCGACCTACAAGGAAAAGCATCTCGATGATGACTCGGTCCTGACAACCTTGAATGAAGAATACCGAACATTGCAGGCTCAGGTCGAGGTTTTGAATCGAACCTCTGATCAGGAACGCAAGACCATGACGGAGCTCCTGGAGGAGCGAACTCGTCTTCAACGAGCGCTCGGAAACGAGCATCAACTGAAAAAGTCGATCAATGACGAATACTTTGTCGCTATGAAGACTTATCACCAAACCGTTCAGGAAGTGCAAACAAAGAAGAAACAAGACTACCTTGCCCGAAAAAAACAAGCCCTGGAAGAGAAGCGACTTGCAATCGCAACAGAACAACGAGAACTGGCTGAGATTCCTGCCTTTTCGAATGAAATCACGATTTGTGAGGGTGTTCTCAAGTATTTGAGTCAATTGGGTCATCATACCATCCCTAATCAGCAGCAGCAGCAGCAGCAGCAACAACAACAACAAAATAATGAAGAGTCTTCTGGTATCGATGCCGGGTCATCCCCCGTCCAGGTCCGTCAGGCAGACACGACCAGCAACGTTCCCAAGGGTGTGATGCTGACCAAAAAGTCTGATAAATTGCAAGAGGAAGTCTTTTTCGTTGGTAACGGAGCAAAGTCTAAGAAAACAAGATTCTCTGGTGCCTCAAAGAAGACCGATGCTGCTCCTTTCAAGCTGTCTTTGACTGTTGTTGAACAACTGGTAGGGTTCATTGTTGAGAATGAGTAGACTTGATTTTTTTCTTTTCTTTTCTTTTCTTTTTTTTTTATAGATGCTAATCGAGTCATTCCCCGGATTTTGGTGATTCTACCTCCTTTCTTCTTCTTCCTCTTCTTCTTCTTCTTCAGTTTGAGCTCGGAGTTGAGGCCCCAAGAAGCCCCACTGAACTTCGCAAGACGTTGGATGCGTTGGTGGAAAAGAGAGATTATTACAAGGCCAACCAAACCAGAGTCACAGAAGAGAACAAACAAAAAGCAGAAGAACGGATCGCCAAGCTGATGTTGGCAGAGACAGAGGCTGAACTCGATAACTTGGAAAAGAAAAAGACGATCAAGCCCAAGACAAAGACCAAGGCCAAGGCTATGATGGTGGTGGGCGAGACTGAGGAGCAAGTCGAAGTTGCCGAGGTGACAATGGAAAAGGAAGAGGTTCAGATGGAAGCCGAATCCGAGACCGTTGCTGAGATGGGTGCTACACAAACCCGAGAGATCAAAACCGAAGTCGAGGTCGAAGCCAAAGTTGAGACCGAGGCCGCAGTCGAAACTGAAGTCGAAGCTGAAGTCGAAGCTGAAGTCGAAGCTGAAGTCGAAGCTGAAGTCGAAGCTGAAGTCGAAATCGAAACCGAAACGGGAGTAGAGGTCAAAGACGATTCTGAGACTGAAATCGAGGCCGAAATCGAGGCAGAGGCGGTGGCAGAGGTTGAAGTTGCTACTGAACCTGAGCTCACTCCCACTCCAGAATCAGAAGTGGAGGAGGATATGATTATGGAGGCTGGGGAGATTATGGAGGCTGGGGAAGGTACCATTATGGAGGCGGAGACCATTGTTGAAAGTAAGGCAATGGAAAATGAGCTTTTGATTGAGGCTGAGGCATCACTCGAGATCCAGGCAACAACCGAGGCTGAGAAGGAAACCGAGGTTGAAGTGGTCGCTGAGGCCGAAAGAGGAATTGAAGTTGAGGTGGCGGCTGAGGAGGTAGCCACAGAGACTGAGATGAGCGCAACCATTGAGACTGTAGCGGTAGTTGAGGTTGAGGCGACAGCCGAGGTTGAGATGGAGATGGAGGTTGAGATGGAAACTAAGGTTGAGGTAATTTCTGCCACCAAGATGGAAACTGTCAATGTAACAGAGACTCTGGAGGAGGTGCACATTGAAGAGACCCTGGAGGAAGTACACGTTGAAGAGACTCTGGAGGAAGTGCACATTGAAGAAACTCTGGAAGAGGTGCATATCGAAGACATTCAAGCCGTGACTGAAGAGGCTGCGGCTGAAATCCATGTGGAGGCGGCTGTCGAGACAATCCAAGCGACCAAGACCGAAAAGATTACCGAGCTGATCACTGAATCAGAAATCAGCATCGAATCTGTTGTGGAGACAACCGAAATCCCTGCAGTTCTTGTGTGAAAAGAAAAAGAAAAAGAAAAAAGAAAAAGAAAAAGAAGTTGAGTCTCTTACCCTCCTTTTTTGTATGAACTTGAAATATGTACATATTTGTCCGCACGTTGTAGAGCAATGGATTCAATTTCTTTTAAATTCTAGTTTGTTTTCTTTTAGTACTCCTCCCAGTCAATCGTGCCATTAAATACCAAATGATCTAAACATGATGCCTCGTGGACTTTACATTTTGAGCAAATGGTGTAGTGCACAAAATTCATCTCTCTAGGATTCGCCATGTAGAAAAGATGTTTTTTCAACTTTAGCTATTCTTTCGGTCATGGTCAGTACTACCGAAATGACCACAAGGGATAATCCAAACGTTAATAGATGAGAACACAAGAGTGCCACATTAGGAACATCTTTTGAGATGCTGTACTCATACAGGTCAGTTAGTCAGGAAGAGTAGGGCCCTTTTGACAAGTCATGGGCTGACTGTAATAGGTCAGATATTAGACTCAATTGCTTCCATTCCTCAAGAAACAAAAGATACCCCTTTGTCATTGTCAGCTGAAACCACACAGCCTCGAAACCTAGCGAATGCTGGTTCATTCAAAAGAGATTGAGCTTGCCCGTCACCAAAGCGAATGTGTATCCTAACACTCGCAGGGCCACTTATTCACAGAGATGCAGTGAGGACTATCCAATGCTTTTAAAACAAGGTGCTTTCATTGATATCCTGAAAAAAATGTTTATAGATCAAATAGAGCGAGTGGAAGAAACTCATTTGTGTCCAAGCGCAGAATCCATTGGAGAAACATTTATTTGCTGTTCGCGCTCTATAGTAGGCTCTGGTTTTTCTGTCAACCAAAGAAGAAAAAAAAAGGTAAAAAAAAAAGGTGTCCGAGAATTCAAAATTTCTTGGATACCAGTTAAACAAAAGGTTATCTTTCCTAGCCGTTTACAATTCCTACTCGTCCGTTGTCATCCACTTCACCAAAGAAGCCAGTTTAGGCCTTCAAACGGTTGGCAATCTCCTGCTTGCGAGATGCGATATGAGAGCGTTCCTCCTCCTTGTTGGCATCGTAAGCAAGAACGTTGGCCTGGTTGAAGGGGTTCTCGGGTGACTTTTGGAACTGCTTGTACAACATATCGTGCATCTGGTTCTGTCTCAAACCTGGGTGCTCCTCCTTCAACTTGGGCATCTCACGATCGAGATAGGCAGCAAAGGCAGCCTACAAAAGAAAAGTGAAAAAAAAAAAATAAGACTCGGTGATTAGTGACTTCAGCCTACCAAATAAAAAGTTCTGTTCCATTCCTCGATTGACCAAGAAAGCATTTACCTTGAAGCGACGCTCAGGATGACGGTCGACATCCTTGCCCTTTCCTGTAGTGATGGCAGCCTGACCAGAGCCACCCTTGGATGGTTCTGTGAGGGACAAGAGATCCAGAGCATCATCAATGTTGGAGGCAGAGAACTCCTCGACAACCTTGGTCTCTGCTGCAAAAGTCTCAATCTTCTGGGTCTTCTTGATGGCCTTTTTCTAAAAGAGAAAGTAAGCAAGATACAGAGTAGATCGAATAAGTACACGTACCATGACGGCGCGGGTCCCGATGGCGGAGTGGACGATTTGAGCTGACAACGAAGGTTCGATCTGATAACGAAGCTGTGGATGAGCCACAGGTTACGCCAAAGGGGGTTGTAGCAAGAAATGCATGACAAACGGCACTTGTGCATGAACTGTGTAAGTTACCTCTTCTCCTTTGACGGGCCTGGCAGGCTTGCTCTTGAGTCCCTTCTCTTCCTCCTCAAGAAGACGGGCAGCCTCACGCTTCTTTGCTAGTTGGTCTTGCTATTGTAGTTGAAAAGGATCCAAGAGAGAGGGGGCTCTGTCAATACCAACGTTTTTTTCCCCTCTCCCCTTTTGAGATATGCATGGGTCCAAAAAAAAAAGAAAAAAAAAGAAAAAAAAAAGTGCTGCGGCGAGCCACACAATAGCCCAAAGAGGCCTTACTCTCTTTTGCTCCTCTGATTCCTTCTTGGAGCCCTTGGCGCCCTTGGCCCAGTCGGCAGCTTCCTTAGCCTCAGTTTCGGCAGCCTTCTTTGCATTCTTGGCATTTTGGGTCGCAGCCTTGCGCTCATTAGCGGCAGCAACTAATGAAGACGACCATTGGAATGAAGAAGTGAGGCTGGTTAGTTGGGTAGGTAGGACACCGACATTCTGATGCTCCAGAGTGATCTGGCCAGTCAACCGTGTGTTGCACACGGTGGGGAAAGGGAGAGGGAATGATGCGTAGCTGCACAGAGATTCAACAGTAAGCACAAGACGAAAGCGTCGGGAGCTTTCCTAATCGAACCTTTGCTGTTTTCTTTGCGTGGAGCCATGGTCGATGGTAAATGTGTGGGATCGAATGAAGGGAAGGGAATGGGTGGAGGTCTGGGCGAAGTGTTGGGATCGCACTCGCTTGAAATACGACGCGCTTCAAGCCACATGTGAGAGTGGGTGAGCGAGTGAGTGAGTAGGAGCCACTTTTAGCTTCGTGTTCGCCACCATTGTCTTTTTTTTTTTCTGTCCATCTCCAAGTAGCACTTACTCTAGAAAAAAAGGAAAGAACAGGAAGGAAATCTGCATCAATGCTCCACCATTCTAACAGGAGACGATTAATTAATAAACGTGCACATTGTCGACACCCTCCATTGGTCTCTTGCGACTAGCTGGATTTCGTTTGGCTTCTGTGATGGGTCCTCCTCCTCACCCATCTTGTACCCTTCTCCTCTCCAAACTGCTCCTACAGGTGTAGGCATGAATATCGTTTTCATCGCTTACGTATAAGTTGAGCAAAGATCAACCATTCCATCTAATCCCTGGCGACCGCTTGCTCTTGAGGTATTAAGAGAGAGAAACCATTTCTGTTTTATTCCTCACTGATATGCTGCGTGTTTAGTCAGACCGCCAATGCCCTTGTTCCTCAAGAGAACTAAGGAATGCGTCATGAACGCATTGCATGGTCCAAAGGATTGGACATCTCTTTCACCATAGAGTAGTCTCTAGCAGTGTTTGCCCCAGAGCAGGGCCAGAGTGAGTAAAGGAAGCTCGAATTTTCTTGGATTCCTGGCAAGTGCGAGGAGAGAGTGTGTGCGTGTGAGAGAGAGGGAGAGAGAGGGAGAGAGAGGGAGAGACAGGGATTAAGGGGAGCAAAAGGACCAATGAGCGAGCCCACAGAGGAGGAGAGGGGATTTATCTACGGCTGTCTTCGAATTTGGCGTTCCTCCTCTCCAATCCAGTCTATCAAAATGGCATGTTCTCTGTTCAGAAGGGGGGAATAGAGAGAAAGAGAGGGAGAGCACAGTGGATATTCATATACATCGGTCAAGGACCCATTCATCCAAAGGAGCAGGATCCTCACCCACAACGCATCCATCGATCCATCAATCTCACGGACCCGTTCTCGCTCACCGCCAATACACACGCACACACCTTGCAAAAACTGGCTCCTCTGGACCCGGAGCTCTGGAGGTCATCGACAAACCTCTACTAGTCGCTGCATGGGACATCTGATCTGTGACCAATGGACCTTGAGCCTTTAGTATTATTTTTTTTCCTGACGTGGATCGTTGATACAGGATGGCACATCGATCGAGAATCAAAGCTTATGCATGATCTCGATGTTGATCGCTGTCGTTCTGTGGCAGATGTGCCACTTTCAGTCCCACTGAAGAAGAAGAAAATATAAAACGATCAGGAATCAAGCGCCATGGTGTTTATTTTTTTTCCAGTCTTCATCGGACACCCATCAATCGCTGTCAGCGATCTCGGTTCTGGATCACTTCAGCAATCCATCTATCATCAGCAACTGCTACTACTGCTCGGCCCACTAAGCCGATGTCCAACACCCCCTCCACCCTCTGTCAAAAGAAACCCAGGATACTCCTCGCCCTCCCATCAACTTGCTCGGCTTCTGCCCTTTTCTGGAATTTGTCTCGGCATCCAGCCCACCACCTCCCTTTTTGCGTGCTTTCCTTATCCCAGGATCCTAACGGTCTGTTTTCTTATTTTCAATAGGGTATTGACATTAAGAAGCACCACGTTCGCAACAAGAACCGTCAGGCTCCCAAGTCTGAGGATGTCTACCTGTTGTTGCTTGTCAAGGTATGGAGGACAGCTCTTACTTTTTTTTTCTCAGCCAACTTCGGATATTGTCGATTGAGGCCTCTATCGCCTGGGAGAACTTGGAGCGCTTGGATACAAACAGGATAGCGACGATTTAATAGACTTGTGGCACATGGAGAGAAAGAGACTCGGCACGATTGACCTCATTATAGACAATCCAACCTTTGTCTCGACTCGCTTGATTGCACCAGTGGGGGCTTCTACATCCTTTTTACCAAGATGAATAGTGGTCAAGAGACAGGAAAATGACACAACTGGCTTAGTCATTGCAGACCCTTTGAAAGGATGTCATATCCAGCTCAGAGTAGACACGAAAGATTCCTGAAATGACCACCAAAATAAGCACCGACTTGGGCTTTTCTAGCTTTGGCATTATTTTATTTTGCTTTATCCGAGGATTGCGGTCGTCGCCTGTTCGAGTCTGGCCAGCCTATCAACCTTTCATCCAGATTATGCAATGGAGAAGAAATCGGCGATTTCGGTGGCGTTTTGTCGTGGAAGACGAGGACCATGCGCAACGCTCGACCATATCAACCTATTCGGGCTTTCTATCTCCCTTTCAGCAGTCTGAGAAAACCACACACTCATTTCGCGTTTATTCTCTCTCTCCTTCTTTCTTCTACGCTTGAATCGACTGTCTACAGCTCTACAGATTCCTCGCCCGCCGTACGGACTCTGCCTTCAACAAGGTCATCTTGAAGCGTCTCTTTATGTCGCGCGTCAACCGCCCCCCCGTGTCGGTTTCTCGCATTGCCCGCAACATGAAGGGTAAGGATGGCAAGATCGCTGTCGTTGTTGGTACCGTCACCGATGACAACCGCCTCCTTGAGGTCCCCAAGTTGTCCTTGGCCTGCCTTCGCATCACCAAGACCGCCAAGGCCCGCATTGTGAAGGCCGGTGGTGAGGTCATCACTTTTGACCAGCTCGCCCTCCGTGCTCCCACTGGTGCCAACACCGTCTTGCTCCGTGGCAAGAAGAACACCCGTGAGGCCGTCAAGCACTTCGGCATGGGCCCCGGCAAGCACGCCAAGCCCTATGTCCGCTCCAAGGGCCGCAAGTTCGAGAAGGCTCGTGGTCGCCGTGCCTCGCGTGGTTTCAAGGCCTAAAGAGGTCGGAACGCTTGAATCTTTTTTGTGTTCTTGTTGTTCAGATTTTTTTTTGTTGTTCTGGGCCTGCTTCCTATCCTTCCCGTCCTTCCCACCCCTCTTCTCTTCTTTTCTCCCAACCAACGACATTCTCCTCTTCTCGTCATTCCCCTTTTACTTTGTTGTCCTCTTCTCGGGCCATCTCTAATCATGTTTTTGTGTGGGTGAAAGGGGGGGTGTTTTCTCTTGTCAACCAGTTCCCCTGCAACACCATGAAGAAGAATCAACCAAGCTCCAAAATAAAAATGTCCTTTTTTTTTTTTTTTTTTTTATGTATAAATGTATGTATGTATGTATGTTTGTATACTTTTTATTTCACTATTGTAGTGAACAGCGGGTTGAGAGAGTTGCTATTGAAAAAAAAAAAAAAAAAAAAAAGGGAAGGGGGGGGGACAGGATGCAGGAGGCATAAGAACCCTGCACCCGCTGCTTGTCCTCCCTCCTCCGTGTTAGGCTTTGTGCAGACAACGAACAATTTTAACGACCCTGGGCCTCTGCTATGCCTGCATAAATGCCTGCAATCCCACTAAAAGCAAAGAAAGGGTCAAAAAAAAAAAAAAAAAAGTCAGGAGGAATGGAGTCGCTGTTGTCCTCTCAGGGGATCCTGAATGAGTAAGCTGGAGAAAGGAAGATGTGGTTGCTGCAAGGACGCGCACCGCGTTTTCTTTTTCTTCTTTTCTTCTACTCTTTATGCAGAGACTGTATCTAAGGAGAGAGGAAGAGGAAGAGAGAGAGCGAATCAAAGCATGGGATGATGTAGAGAGAATATCTACAGAGGAGCGAATCTCTCTTTCCTTCTTTCTCCTTGGAGGTTCAGCAAAGATTGGATTGTACACTTTTTGTTTTTTAATGACGATGGCAACTTTTTTGTGGGGAGAAAAATAAAAATAAAAAAAAAAAAAAAAAAAAAAAAAAAAAGTAAAAAAGAAAGGGAGGAAAAAAAAAAAAAAAAAAAAAAGGTAGGCGAGTAAAGTAACGATGGCTGCTAGCTGCTCCTTCCCCTTTCTTACATCTCCTTATTATACCATCGTGCATATACCTCCGGGTGGCATCGGTGCACCGTCTCAAAGATGTGTTCACCATTGCTCCATTCTTGCTCAACCGTTTCCTTCATCTTCTCGTTCTTAGCCTCACCAAGAGTCATCTTGGAAATGGCCTGATTCAATCCTTCAAAGTCCAGAACCTTGGTTTGGTCCAGACCTTGGATTGAAAAGGGGATCTTTTGGTGCAAGGCAGGGTCATAGAAAAATGGGATGCTATACCGGTCATGGCCAGATGTGTTATTCAAGACGCGATGCATCGTTGCATGGTACAAGCCTCCAGTCAAGCGTTCAATAGACTCGCCCAAGGTCACAATAAAGGATTCGGGCACAGGATGAGTATCCATCCATTGACCTGTGACAGGGTGTTGACCTTGAAGACCTCCAACCATGTCTTGTAGCAATACGGTCAAGAAACCCGTGTCCTTGTGGGCACCACAACCAATCTTGGCCTCCTTCTCCATGGGCACTGAAGGATACTTGGCACATTTGAGACGGTAGTAAGGGTCAGGACCAAACATCTTTGCGAAAAAGTCTTGCTCGAGTCCAAGGGAAAGAGCAATGGCTTCCATCAGTGTATGGGAGAGTTGTTCGAGTCGTTGCATGAAATCGAGGATGACGGGTTGGAAAGAAGGCAGAAGTTCGAGGGTGGAGCTTGGCCATTGATTTGGACCTTGGAGTCCCTCATAGTTGTGTGATTGGCCCGGTTGAAAGGACTTGAGTGGTGGCTGCTCAGGCCCAAACTGGAGTTGCTCACGGTGATCCACTAGGTTATTTGTAAACTCTTCGCCTGATGGTTGAGAGAGAGAGAGAGAGAGAGAGAGAGAGAGGTGCGAAAAAAAAAAAAAAAAAAAAAAAAAAAAAAAAAAAAAAAGGGACAGGTACACGTTCCGTTAGAATGGTCAATGTGGTCTGTGCGTTCCATTTCTTTGGACGGTGGGGATTTGAGACAATTTAAAAGGTTTCGATAGGGAGAGAAAGGGGAGGGGGAGAGAGGAGAGAGGGGAAAGGAGGGGATTTTGAGACGTGAACCAAATTGAGGGTGGAGCCGTAACACAAGGAAACGGTTAGGGACGGATGAGTGTCGGCGCCAGAGAAGTGGGATGTAGGGGTAGGAGATCACTCCTCTATTTGGTCCCTTCAGGAGGGAAGGGGAGAGAGAGAGAGAGAGATAGCTATGGCTACTCCAATAGGATTGTCTCGGGGAGGTGCCGAGGTGGGCGGTGGGGAGCATCGAGCATTTACTTACCAATGAGTTTGTATCCTCGGAAGTGGCGGCTGTTGCCAATCAACATCTTCTTTTTCTCTTCAATTGGCAATGCAAAGTAGTCTTGGACGGTCTTCATAGCACCCTTTGTCATATCACCAGTGACACCATGGTCCTTGATGTAGAACGTGCCAAGCTCCATAAGAGAGTCGCGCATCTCCTGCAGGAACTTTGGACGAGTCGCTGGATGCTTAAAATCAAGGAGTGACAGAGTCTTGATGCTGATCATTCTCGGTGCCGGCTTTTGGGTAGGAGCAGTTGTGGTTGCAGTAGTGCCAGCAGTGGAGAGGGACGAAAGGGTAAAACTGGAAGAAAAGGAGGCTGTTCGTGTGCGAGTGTTTCTGGAAGGAGCTGTGGCGGTGTATGAAGGTGCCAAGATTGCGTTCTCTGTAGCAGCCGATGCCATTATGGTTGTACGGTATGATGTACTTTGGTAGTTAAAGAGAAACGTTCGAATGAAGTATAATAGGAGCAATTCCAAGGTAAGTGGTATGGGTGAATGCCTGATGGAAGGAGGTAGCCTTGGGCGTCAACAGTATCGGGACCAGCGAGTTGATTGAGGTGTAGGCAGGGTATTGGGTGATCGTGAAGAGTAGGTAGAACTAGAGGTGAATGAAAGTGAAGGCGTTGTTGGAGAAAATAAAGTAAAAGGAGGATGACTCTTGCTTCGTGAACGAGTGAAAGGATACTGAGGTTCCTTTTTTTTTTCTTTTGGTTCTTTGTTTTTAGCGGACGGCGAGGAAAGGGCCGAAGATTCTCTGAGCAAGAGGAGTGGTTGGGTGAGGGAATGAGGCGATGAGGATGAAAGATCTGGGAAGAGTCTGCAAATCGGGTGTCTTTTATAGATACGAGGGACTATTGGACCTTGGCCCAGTATTCATTAGGGATGTGATTGAGATGAGACCCACTGTCAGACCCCAATTCATGCTCCTCTTTCCCTCACTCTCGCTCTCTCTCTCGCTCTCTTCTCTCTCTCACTTCTCACTCTCTCACTCTTTTTCTCTCTCACACGCTGTCAGCCACCTCTGTCGCCACAAGCCGTATCCATGCAGCGTATAAAACATCTTTAGAGCATGTAGCAGCGGAAAATGACAGCACATAGGACCAATACCCCGAATGGATGCAGGATGTACTCAATAGATACCCAATTGAAAGGGATACTCTTGGAGCGACACCTCTCTACTTTTTATCATCTTCGTTGGAGTAATATGTTATTCACTCGATCGAGACTAATGGTCCCTTCGCGCGTTTTGACTTGCTTTTGAGTCTTTCGCGCATCTCGTCTGTGATTCCTTTCACCCCCTTCGTTCTGAGTGAGCATGCTCCCAGAGGGGAAAGAGGGAACATTGGAAGAACTGTTCACACTCACTACAGACAAAGAGTGGGGGGGGGGATCAGGAGAGGACAAAAGGTGAGCAACAGAGCGAGGGATGAGGGGAGGGGTTCAGGTGTATGTGTGTATAAATGTGTGTGTGTGTGCGTGTGTGTGTGTGTGACGAGAAGAGAGAGCCTTTTTCGAAGAACGGGCAAAAGTGCGCATTGAATTAGAAAGACTCTGACAGCGTCGTACGAACTCAATTGTACACTGTCAGGGGCACAAAGGACACCACGGCCACGGGTAAGGCCCGCAGGCGCTTTTTTTCCTTCTAAACCCCCATTATGACAACCTAGCGCATGCCAGCGGATAGGAAGGTGACGCTGGGCTACGCTTCTGGAAGCGCAGTTTGGTGATTGACAACAGCCTCCACTTTGCTATTGTCCTCACCTCCGCCTCGTCTCCGCCTTGGACCATTTCTCTATCACTCTATTTCTTTCTTTACTCTTTACTGAAGAAAATAGCAGTAGTCTGTTTGAGTGTACGACGCAAAGAAAGAGGGGGAGCAGCAAAGCGTAAAAAAAAAAAGTAGAGGGCACTCCCGCCATCTGATCTCATTGCTTTCCATTGCTTTCCCTCCGACTCTTAGTACCCTGGCACAGACGAACCACAGGGCTTTGAAAGGAAATCATCCGTTGCATAGTCACCAACTGACAAATGCCACGGTGAACCTAACCATGACCTAGCGCCACATATGCGAGGATAAATCCGATCGCTCTTTTGCCTCATTGTTCACCACTCGCTTCGCCTTCGTTTGTTGCCCCATCCATCACCTGCCCCATCGCCGATGTCCAAAGAAAATCGAGACAATTCGGACAGAAGGGGTTACTAACATCCGCTCGACACATTTTCTTCCCATTTTCCGTTCTGTCTCCTCCCTCGCCCCTCCCCCTGTTCTCACATTTGTTGTTGTTTTTGTTGTTTTTGTTGTTATTGACTAAAGATAGTCGCCATTGCACGCCATTTTCATAATTGAACACGATCGCTAATTGCCTGCATCTTGGGTACCTGAGTGATGATATTCTCACTAAACGATATCCTAAAAGGGGGTCCCAGGTTAACAGGCCTTTTGCAACGGTTCTGAGCAGTAGCAGCAGTTAGCAATGGCAGGTAGCAACAGCCAAGAGAAAGAGATGAGAAAAAAAAGCTGTCCTCCTCGTCTCCGTCTTCTAGTAGGAGCCCAATTCCATTCTTCAGGACCATGAAGCTCCTTGCTTGAAGCCCATTCCTTCCTTTTCCCAGTTTCTCCTTCCTCCTTCTCCTCCTCCGCCTCCTCCATCTCCTCCTCAATGCAATAGCAGCCCAACACCTTTTGTATCAGTCCGCCTGACTCATGGCAACTAGTAAATAGAAAGAGAGCAATGAACATGTTCCTCGGGGTGAACGGTCTTCATTTTTTTCTTCTTCTTTCAAACTAAAAGATGGTCCCTGGGCCGTACTGGGGCTAACAACTTCGGCTAGTCCCCGCATGGCTTGTCTCGTGTGAGATGGAGATAGAGAGCAGTGCGCCTGTTCCTGGAGGCTCCTAATGCAGGATACAAGAGGTCTCGAGCATGAGATGTTGAGGGCGGGTATGTATCAGCAGCGAGCTCATTTCGGCGAAGCATGATCCGTTGGATAGTGGTGGTGGGGGTGTTTTTTTTTCTGTTGCAGAAAGAGCGACTAAGAGAGAGCGAGAGAGAGAGCAATGTTGGAGACAGAGACATGGATGTGAGAGATCGACTTACACTTTTTTTTTTTTTTTGGATTCGAGGTTCAAGAGAGGTATCGTTGCTCGTTATCCACGTTTTACCTCTTTACAATTGACCACATGTCCTAAACATTTACCCATTAAATAGTTGAATAGTCGACATGGTGGTCTCTGTCCCTGAGAGCCATGCTCTTTCCATGCTCCCTTCTCCCTCCTCCCTGCTGTGTGTGTGTGCCATGCGCTTTCTTTCTCTTTCTTGCTCATCTTCTTTTTTTTTTTTTTTTTCTGCTTCTTTCTAATTTCCCTCTCACTCTTTTGCTCTCCCCCTCCCCTTCCTCTCTCTTCCCCTTCTCTCTCTCATTCCCACTCGAAGCGTAGGTGGGGAGAGAGGGAGAGGGGAAGACAGCGCAACAAGCTCACTACCCTCGTTTTTCTTTCTTTCTTTCTCTCTCTCTCTCTCTCTCTCTCTCTCTCTCTCTCTCTCTCTCTCTCTCTTCTCTCTCTCTCTTTTTCTTGCACCATTCTTGTCGGGAATGTTGAGCGGCGGAGCCTACTCGGCATTGTGAAACGCGAAATCCAATTCTATTCCTTGCTGTTTTGTTATGGGGTATAAAAAAAAAGGGAATAGTTCCGTTTATACAGATTTGGTACCTCTGTTGCTGCAGCTGAGGATAACACATTGAGCACAGAGCGTTACCTTGTGTTTCTGTTCTGTGAACAAAAGAGAGACTGAGCGAGAGACACGATGAGGCGAGTTGGACGATCCCTGGAGGTCGAGCACCAACGAGAAAAAAAATGCCGTTCATGCAAATCTTTTTTTCTGCGCACTGGGCGCCTTGGATCTCTCTCCCTCTCTCAGCCTCTCTTTCCAGAGATATCGCTGTGTTCTAAACAATAGGAATAGACGGTGCAGGCGGCTGGTACGAGGTGCGTGCACGGAAGAGGGGGGGGAGAAGGTTGGGAAGGAAAAAAAAAAAAAAGGCGAGGAGGGGGGGTGAGTGAGGAGGTGAGGCAGAGATGTACATCCAGAATACGACGCGTGAATAAATTGATCTGTAGATCATGGTTCGCGTCAGGCCAGTATTCAGACCTAGGGAGCCCGAGAAAAGGTTCATGGCATACATGCGATTACTCGGTGTATTCTGTCCCTCCTTTCTATCCCTCTGGATTGACATCTAAACTGTGGTTTCTTTCTTTCTTAAACTCCTGAGTTCTCCTATCCTACTTTGCCCAGCGCCCTATTGACTCTGTTCTAGGAAGAATGAGGGAAGGAAAGTAAGGAAAAGTAAAGAAAAGAAAAGAAAAAACATTACTATGACCCAGCCCCATCGTCCGCGCAGTTATTGGGATTCTTCAAGAGTCCTATCGAAAATTTTCGCTTGGAACATTCGAGCTACAAGAATCGCCTTCTTAGCAAGCAAGAACCAATCGTCGACTGATTCCAAATAAAAAGTGGACGGCGGGAAAAGACGACTGTCCCTTTTTGGCTAAAAGATGAAAACACGAAAAGAGGTGACACGCGAGCCAATGTCATGAGTCTGCAGAGTTTTCTTCTATGCTCTACCGCATTGACTGTGGAGTTCAAATCGGGTCTGAGCATTGCGTTTATGGAGAAAAAAAAAAAAAAAAAGAAGAGAAAAGGCAACAACGAATACTTCGTAAGCCGTGTTTACGCCTGCTTACTCTGTTATTTTTTTTAATTCCCCGCCCCTGTACCTCCCGCCCACTTTTTTCTTTTCTTTTCTTTTCCCCCCACCTGTTGGCACCATTTGACTCGACTATCCAAATAACCAAAAGCCCTTGTTTGCCATTTACTCCTATTGACCCTAATGGATCGTTTGCCCGCCAACACACACCTATCTACTTTACAAATATCAGAAGTTTAAGAAAATTGCATGGTCATGATGATGACAACTCATTTTTTCCTAGCATTGTTTTTTTTTCTTCTACATGAATTGCTAGG
Organism: Mortierella sp. BCC40632; assembly: GCA_011634665.1. Classification (NCBI taxonomy): domain Eukaryota; kingdom Fungi; phylum Mortierellomycota; class Mortierellomycetes; order Mortierellales; family Mortierellaceae; genus Mortierella; species Mortierella sp. BCC40632. Next base: position 669,295 of record WAEK01000009.1, read on the forward strand.
CAAAAGGCCTTTTTTTTTTTTTTTTTTTTTATCCACGGAGGAAAAGAAACAACTCTGTGCCCCAGTTCAGTGGGATATCGGGTTTAAAAAAAGCAGCGCTCTCTTTCTTTCTTTCTTTCTCTCCCCCCCCCCTCTATTTTTCTCATTGTTTCCTTCTTGCTCCTGCTACCATGTTTTTGTTCCTCATTGCACACACACACACACACACACACACACACACACACACAACACACATACACACACAAACACGTAACTACGTACGCAAACATACACGCCTGCATTCAGGTACCATGTCTCTTGCAGAAACAGAGGCGCATTAGCATTGTCAAAGAGGGCTTCGTTATTATTGTCATCTTTGAGTGGCCAGGTGTCCTCTCCCCCCCTCCTGTGCCTGCTCCTTGCTTCTTTTGATTGACCTCTTACTCTTCCTCCCAACTCTTCTCTACTCCTAAACAACCTATCTATTAAAGAAAGAGGCACTGTTCTGAGTACTCTATTTTTTTTTTTATTTTTTTTTCATGGGCAGTGGCCCATTCCTAGAATTGGCCCCACCCTATGCAGCTCATTCCTTCTCTCAAGCATTGCTCTGCAGGCGATATAGACGCATGAGTGAGGCTTGAAGCGAGAGTGAGAATTGAGCCTGCGAGGAGAAATTGAAGGGGGAGAAGAAGAGAAGGGGAGAGAAAGAAAGAAAAGAACGAAAGAGGCAGAAGGGAAAGTGTGAGAATTGGATTTCGACAAGTCAAGCAAAAAAAAAAAAAAAAAAAGGTGAACCAGTCTCCGATAGCTCTAGTCGCGTCGTCTTGGATTCTTCCCCCTCCCCCACCCCTCTCAACCTAGAGGGGAGTAGGGTAGAATAAGGCAAGTCTCGAGTTTTGGGCTACTATTCCTCCGATCCTCTATCCCGCTCGTGCAAGTTTTTTTTTTTGGGGGAGAGGGGCATTGATAAGGCGTCATCATGGACAACATCTTTCTTTCACTTTTTCTCATTTTTCTTCTTCTTCATTTGTGTTAGATTCCGCCAAAATGACTATAATACCTACGGCATGGCGATGAAAATAGGTAGTATAGCAGGACGGACCTGATCAACGGGCTTGGTAAAAGGGATCTGGGCCTTGCAATTGTTAGATTGAATCTCAAAAGAAAAGAAAAGAAAAGAAAAAAAAAAAATAGAAATAGAAAACCTAAAAAGACGACCGATCGGATCTGGTTACCTCGAGTCTACTGACCCTTGGTTAGTTGATGTGTATCCTCCACAAGCGAAAGTAGTTTTGACCAAAAAAAAAAAAAAAGTGCACAAAAAAAAAAAATTTTTTTTTTTTCATGCAAAAGTTACGCGAGCGAGATATAAGGAGCTATTTTTTTTTTTTCCTCTCTTAGGCAAAAAGAGTCAGAAGCTGCGAGACGGGAGATATTCAAAATGGCACATGTACCTTACATTCCTCTGCTACGGATAGCCTAGGGGTTGAATGGGGGGGGGGTGTGTGAGGAGTTGACCATGCACAACAGTCAATCGTCCAACATTCAAAAAGGGCAAAAAAGGGCAAAAAAAAAAAAAAAAAAAGGGGGGAGAAAGTACGCGTCAAATTGACCAACTTTCCTCGTACTTACAATTCACCAAAGTGGAAAAAGAAAAGAAAAAAAAAAAAAAAAAAAAAAAGGGCGGCTTTTCTCCTGTTGTTTCTTGACCGGACTAATATCACCTTCGCAACAATATACTAATGAGCAAGAAAAAAAGGAATAGGCATGAAATGGATCATGGGTCAGTTCTAGATACAGGTGGAAAAAAAAAAAAAGATCGCGGACGAAGGATGTTTTTTTTTTTCGTTCCTCTTGTTGCTCTTGCACGGCATTACAGCTGCCGGGGAACTGAAGGTCGTTATCATCCTCTATCCATTTGGGCCACGCGTTCGAACGGGACTATGCAACATTGCATCTCACGCGCGCCTTTTTTCCTAATAGCCTTTTTGTCGGATAGAGATGCATTTTTTTTATTGAAAGCTCCTTCAGTTGATCATGGCGGGAGAGAGAGAGGGAGAGAGAAGCAGATAGAGGAGTAGTAAGGCGTGCCAGGCAAACTACGCGAGCTGAACATGCCTGATTGTAACTGCGTGTTGGACAGGTTTGCTGGAAAGAAAGAAAAAAAAAACCAAAGGACCGTGAGAGTTCGCATAGCTTGAGCACATCCTCGGGACCTGGGCCGAACGCGCAGGCAAGACTAAAACACAGCAAGGCGTGCTTGGAAAGGGAAAAAGACGGGTGGTGTCGTGTCAAGCGGATCAGGAGAGCAGACAGGAGTGGGTCGAGGCATGAAAAGAGCATTGGAGCAGCATGTGGAGGAAGCATTTGCAGAGTGCAGAACAGGGCAGAGCAGAGAGAAGAGGGGAGCAGGACAGAGCAGCCCATGCAGCGCAGTGCGTCTCTTTGGTTCTCTCTCTCCCTTTCTGTCTCTCTCTCTCTCTCTCTCTCTCTCTCTCTTTCTTTTTCTGTCTTTGCCCTGTGACGACATTCAAATTGTCCCTTTCCAGGCCCTGCCCCAACCCAGAAGCCTTTTTCATAATCTCACTCATTCACTTCCCTTTTTCTTTTTTCCAACTGTTTCTCGAAGCTCTCATCCTTCACTTTGAACATTTTTTCTCTATTCATTCAGATAACGACAAATGCTCTTATTTCGCACATCTTTTTTTTTTTTTTTTTTTTTTTTTTCCTTTGTTCCCAGATCCCATCATGCGTAAAAAAGCAAATCTCCCGTTTTGCTTCTGATCATTTCGACGCGCCTCGACCCAGACCCTCCTCCTTTTTGGCAAATCGACCACGGATGTGCCGATCGTGTCCATCCACGTTTTTGCCCAAAAAAAAAAAAAAAAGAAGGCCTCAATGCGTCCTCCTCTTAACTCTCTCCTTTTGTTTTTTCTCCTCCTCCTCCTCCTCCTCCCCTTCCCTGCCTTCAGCGTCCTTGCATCCCAACACAGACGACGCTTCATCGCTTTAGCCCATCTAAAGGAATGCCAGGCCCGTTTTTATTTTTCGTCTCCTTGCATTTGGACTCCTATCGAGGAAACTTATGGGTCTCTTGGGTGTGCGAGTGTTTGTGTGTGTTTCTCGGTTGTCATGGAGATAGGTCGTCAGTGCCCCGATCCACCACCCGATCGCGATGTTTAGCTCTCTTTCGCGGGCTTTGCATGACCACGCACTACCAAGGTCTGTTCAAGTCACTGCGGAGCGAATGCTGAATATCTTTTTCTTTTTCTTTTTTTCCTCCTTCATTGAAGAGAAAAGGTCCTGAGCATGACCTTTTTTCTTGCGGATCGGGATAAGAAGGTAGGATAACAATATAGCCGCATTTCTTTTCGTCAAAGATAGGGATAGTAAAAGAGTAATTTATACAAATAAAGGAGTGAAGGAGAAGAGAATAAACGTGTTCTGGTCGCGATTGACTCACTTGGCTACTAAATAGGATGACATTCACACATCAATATGCGGGTCTTCTACCGGGATCAAATGATAAATGAGAAAGAGAGAGAGAAAATAGAAAGCAAGCAATGCGTTACGAACTGTCATCTTTTGCATATTCAATACTCTGCGCTTACAAACCGGACGCATCACCATTTTATTCGCTTGCTCTATGCTGTTGCAGAGATGACTAAAAAAAAAAAAAAAAAAAAAAAAAAAAAGCGAAAGGGGAAGGGGGGATGAGATGGAAGAAGAGAGAAGGAAACCTCATAGTGTCCGGAAGCTGTCTCCGAGGCAGCACTGAGCTTAAAAAAAAAAAAAAGTGTGGCGATGGATGACGAGAACTACCTGATGCGCCCAGTGAAGAGTGCATGATGACCAATAGACTTTGAGATGGTGCATGAAGAGAAGAAGAAGAAAAAAAACCGTGTAAAGAATAGACATCGTCTACTCAAGATAAGAGCCATGGCGTAACATTTGAGAAATGGTTATCCGCGGAGGAGTTGAGAAAAAAAAAAAAAAATGGAAGCGCGCGCGCGAAAAGTGGACCCCGGATGCAAAGCCCACGCGCGATTTTGCGGGATGCAAAGGGGAAAGAGACGAAGTGCAGACGAACGACGCGTATTTAGTAAGGTAACACATTGGAGGATTATGTACATCTGATCCGTAAAGTTGACTTGGGTCACTTGAAGTCAAGAAAAAAAAAAAAAAAAAAAAAAAAAGGGTATGCATACTCTACCTTATCCGGTCTTTATTTTATTTTACTTTCTGTGAACGGTTTAGGAGTATGTGTAGGATATAGACTAGGGCACAGGACGCGTTCAATCCCTTGCAATCCAGTCCAAAAAAGAACTGATCCGAAATGTGCAACGGGGGGCGTTGCTGAAAAAAAAAAAAAAAAAAGAAAAGAAAAAAAGAAAAAAAGAAAAAAAGAAGAGGGGGCTTTTCTTTATTCTTTTTTCCTCTTCTACAATAGACCAAAAGAAAAAGGCTGGGCACATCAGGAAGGCGCTTTCTCGAAAGTGAATGACCAACTCGGAGGTAAGGTTGATACTATAAACCTGCATAGATGAGCTAAAAAGGAGTACCCGCTTACAGTAGAGATAGAAGGAAAAAAAAAAGGAAAAAAAGGCAAGTAGACTTTGATTCGGGCCCTTATTCTTCACTCTCTATCGCCTCATCCAGGTATCCTCGGTCATATTGCAATGCACCCAACTCTCCTTCTCATGCACATTGGCCCATGGTCAATATCCGGTTGACGAACAAACCAAGTCCAGGAAGGAAAAAAAAAAAGAGCAAAGATATCCACCCCTTCTCTCTCTAGCATATAGAGCATATTCAGCTTGCGTGCAGAAGGGAACAAAGAGCCGGTGTTTTTGGTTTTGACTTCAACTGCAGCACCCTGTTTTTTTTTTTTTTTTTTTTTTTCTCCTTTCCCACCTTCTTCTCTCCTCTCCTTATGCTATTCTATGTTCTCTTTTGAGACCACTCAGAGATTGACTTTTTTAGCTCTTTGGGCGCGACTTTGCCCATACGCAAGGGACAAGTATTTGGGAGAACAGGCGAAAGAGATGGTTTGAATGAGAGAGAGAGAGAGAGAGAGAGAGAGAGAGAGAGAGAGAGAGAGATGCAGGGTGTTTGTCAAGGGACAAGAACTAAGATAGGACGGATGTTTTTTTTGTCCAAGTTAAAAAAAATATCCCATAACGCAGTCTCGGTATTCAAAAGCACGAGAAAAGGAGGAAAGGGACGTGGAACGAAAGATGCATAGATTCTTCGACACTGCTTTGTGTATCAGAGTACCAGATTTAAAGCTGTTTCCTGTTGGATTATTGGACCACAGTGGGGCCTTTCTGGAGCCCTCTGTATTTGTGAAAGAGAAAAATAAAGTAGAAAGAGAGGGGGTTTGTGAGCGTTCCTTAAAAAAAAAAAAAGGTGCGTGTTTGTTTCTTCACTTTGTAGCCTGAACTTCTTGACTATGGTAACTGGTCTAGCCATTCATCCTCTTTGGCGAGCTCCTTCTCTGTTTCTATCCAAAGGCTCCGTTTCTCCTTGAACAACAACACAAGGAAACAGGTAAAAAAAAAAAAAAAAAAAAAAAAAAAAAATCATTAGGGGTATGCTTTACTGTTTACGCATGAGGAATGTGCTGGATCCAATGGAATGGAAGCTATGACCTCCTTAGTCTCCAATGCCCAGTGCCCTAAAAGAAAATTGAAAGAGGGAGAGAGAGAAAGAGTCGTACAACAAATTGTAAAGATCCGTGTAACCTCCACTCATTCTCTCCCCCGATCTGTAACAGATAGGGGACAACGGAAAGGAGTCAATTAGCCTACAGGCCAAGGGATAATGCAAACAAAGAAGAGCTTTTCTGCTGAATCTGCTAGAACCCGATTTGCCCTTTTTGAAGTGAAAGCGTTGGAGTTGTAACCGTCAATCGGGGGTGAGCTCGCTTCATCCTGTCCTCTTGTTCGATGCTAATCTGTTTTTAGTCCCAGCTATTTTCAAAAGCCGGCGAGTCCCCAGGAAAAGAGAGAAAGAAAACAAAGAAGAGGACCAAGGTGAAGAAGGAGAGAGGAGAAAAGGGGAGAGAAAGGGATTCTCACAACACAGCGAGGCATGCTAGACCATTTGTCTTTCGGACATTTAGTTGATTTGAGGGACCACACTGTCTTGGAGACGCGCCAGGCTGGCCATTGCCCCCTCCTCCTCGTACCTACAATGTTCCGTTACACGGGTCAGTTTTTTTGATGTGACACTATTGCTCGTGCCCTGACACGGCCCCTTTTGTTTCCCCTGGATTAGCTTGCCCTCTCCAAATTCTCTTCTTCCTGTTCTTCTTCCTTCTCCTTTACTGTTTTTCCTACCGAGCCAGTCCTGAGAGTTGCTCGAGCCATGAACTCGCTTGAATTCTTAAGCATGGGCGGGGGGAGGGGAGCCAATATATGCTTGTCGCTAAGATAAGCGCAGCAAGGCAAATTACACCAAGTTACTTGAAGCAAAAAAAGTCAGGAATGTTGGGCATTCCTCTACTGAGAACACATTGTCCAGCCTTCTAACATGGCGCCTTGAGCGAATCGTTTCTGTGTGGTGCTTTTCAGTCATTTTAGGATCAGGCAGAGATAACATAGCCCGCTCTCAATCCAACGCGTCAATACTCAATAAGATGGTGAATTCAACTGGCGACGCCTCTCTGATGACCAAGGAATTTAAGCATGTGTACAAAAAAAAAAAAAAAAAAAAGGCGCAACAAGTGCCATTCAATGCCACTAGGGAGGATCTCGTTCAGGATGCCTCTTCTATGTTCTTTGCATTTAATAGGCATGAGAGCGAACTGGCATTCTTGTTTTTGATACCGGAACACCATAAACAATGATCCCGACTCCAACCATGGAAGCACTCGTCCAAACATTCTATCTTGATCCCTTTCAAAAGCATGACGCTTATACCCCTGGTTTACAATTAGAAGCTCTTTGGATCGTGCTTTGGGAAAGAACATGGAGGTGATAGGAGCCATTTTCCAGAGATGGCGATAATATCAACAAAGACTTCTCTCGTTGTAGGGTGCGTTGATTGCGAAGGATGCTCTTCAGTGTGTGTTTGCTCCATGTGTTGTGAGTAGTTCTTGGACCAAACAAAGCGCACGTGCAGAAACGTTTTGAAACTGCTGATCCCACTAAAAGGGGCAGGGGACCAATTCCTTGCATTCCCTCCCTCCTCCGACTTTAGTAGGTGTAAGCACATGGAAAGCCGACGTGTTCTGTTAATGCGCGTTCTATGAAACGGTACAAACTCCCTAGTCGCTCAAAACCCAATATAGATTCTTTCTGTATCACTATTGCCTCTGCGCTCGTCGAGCCATTCCTTTATGTTGAGCAGGTAGAACTGGAAGACGAGTGCAAAGTATGGATGCAGCGACAGTCCTTCGGTTCCGCATAAAAATGCTACACCCCTCCTCCCCCTTATCTATCCTCTCCTGTTCCCCTGGCCGTTTTTCTCTTTTTCTATGCATTCATCTGAGCTTTGACAAAACACGGTCTTGAGTCATCCCCAATGGAATGTTTGGACCTCGAGTAGTCCAAGGCCGATGAAAATGCACTCAATGCGAACCAACCTTTGGTGCGAATAGAAGATCGTATCAAGGACAAGGAGCGCCTACTTTGGTACCTTTTTTTTTTTTTTACATCATCCCTATTCCGCCAGAGGGTCTGCGCTCACGATGCGATCTTCTCATTCACCTGCAGCCAAACCACCAAAAAAAAGCAGTGTATTATCTATTTACTGTTTACTCTCGATCGTGCTTTGGTTGAGTGCTGGTATTTTATGTCTTTGAAAGAGAAAATAGGTACTCTTCACAATGTTGGACTGGGTAGGATCTCAGAAATCTAACGATCTATGTATGGTACGATCTCATCCTTATAGGCAGCGTGCCACTCCGTAACCTCGGGGGTAGGGGTGAAGAGGTACTTCGGTCAGGTGTACTGACACTAGCGAAAAGAAAAAAAGAAAAAAAGCGAGCGAGAATGTACTCAATTCCTTTTGCGACTCTCTACGACCTTTCTGGAGGCTTCGGCTTCGGCCTTGGCGAGTTTCTCGTTCTTTTTGGAAAGAGTCTGGGCATCCTTGAGGGCCCTTTTCTTTTCTTGACGCGTCTTGGGCTCTGGGGGTGGGGGCGGATCAAATGCTGTAGGCGAAATGTAGTTGATGGCCTTCATCGAGAGCATGTATCCGATGATAGTTGCGAGTGGATAGTAGATATAGCTGTTGCTAACCTCGAATGCCTAGACAAAAAGGAAAGGATGGGCGAATGAGTTTCCTCTTCCTGTCTTGGATGAAGAAAACAAAGACAGACTCTTTTGATCCAAATGAGAGAGGAGACTTACATGGCAAAAGAGGAGAGCGATGAAGAAGATGCAGAATCCGACGGCGGAGAATAGGATCTTGTTCTCCATTGTAGACTAGGAGATGAGATGAGTGTGATGATGGAAGATCAGTCTTCTGTTCTTCCCAGGACGACAAGGTGGAGATAGAGAGTGAGAGTGCGAGGGTCCCACAGACACAAAGAGCCTAGTGGCGTTTGTCCAATCAGATCAAGCGCTGACCAGCCAGTCGATTGGCTCCAAGAGGTGTCTGTGATAGTGATAGGTCTGCTTCCCGAGTCCTGGGGGTTGACATGGGTTGGTATCTGATATCAAGGAGAGAGGTCTGCCAGCAAACGGGCTGTCAGGGCTGGTGGTAAGCCCAATGGTAGATGTAATCGGCAGGATGAGTCCATCCGATCCTCTATACTCAGAGCACACACCCCCCCCCCTCCCTCTCCATACTCAGTTCTCCTCTCATCATTGCAAGAGTGAAGAGCTATTTAACTATATTGTCGGAACGATTAGGAGTATTGTTCCCGAAGTAGGGATGGCACCAGTTCGAGCGCTGATTACAGTGCCTTTTAGAGGAGTGATCCTCTCTAGCTTCTTGACTGATGTCCACTCCACACAGGCATCATTGGTCCGTGTAAACAAGATAACGAGCCCCAGAATGAGAATGGAGATGAGGCAGATAGTAAGGTTGATAGATAGGACCCATCTGGCTCCCTTCTCTGAGTAGAAGCTTTGGTCAGGCGAGCAGAGTCCCCCTGCCACAAAGACTAGCGGGACTGCTTCCGCTGCACACGAATCCAAGGCTGCCAAAAAAAAGTCGTGCTAGGGTGATCCCCCCTTCTTTGCTTCGTTCACATCTCTCTCTCTTCATCCCCCTCGAGCTCCATCATTCCATTACTCTTTCTCTACTCTCCCCCCTATTCGCATTACTACCTCTCTCTTTCTTCCCTTTGCCTCCCTTACCACCCACTGCTCTATGCTGGTGTATGTAATGCGCGCAACCCAGGCTAACAAGCCAGCTGCGCTTGGTATCCAACGCGGGTCCCGTCTCCTTATCCGCCGTGCGCTTTACGAGGGCCATCGCCTACAAGCCGGGCCTGTTGGTCGGGTCCACAGCAATCACACCCATGCTACCAACAGTGTTGCTGTCAGTAGCCTTCCCCAGCGCTTCTTTACTTCCTCGACGACCCTTCGACGACCCGCACAGCCGCCCAAGAGCACTTCGTCTTCAACGACAACGACAACGACAACGACGTCCACCCAGAGCGTGGAGGGTTCCGAAACAGCGGCGACCACCACCACCCGGGTTACCCGAAAACGTCAGCCCAAGCAGCAGCCATGCGCGATGGACGCCCATTCGAGTTCATCTGCATCGGCTGCATCTGTCTCGGCTGCTTCAACCAAGAAGGAACAACATTCTCATGACCACAAGAGTAAAGAGCATGCATCACGGAGCACACATTCCGTCAAAGGTAAGAATGGGGAAGAATGGGAGCGTGAGGGTTTTGTCCATTGGCCCATTGGTTTGCTTTCTTGGTTGCCTCCCTCTTGGCTGAATGAATCATCTGGTCACAAGCAGGTTTCGTATGACTCAAAAGTCGCCTTTTTTTCTTCTCTCTCTTTCTCTCTTTCTGGTTTGTTCGCTTTGCTCCATAGCTGGAGACCCCCCTTCGGGAGACGTTCACTCTGGAGCCTCGTCACACTATCCAAATTCGGGACAGCCGCCAACCTTTGTGCCTGGTCTCCAATCGCGTGATGTTGGTGGTGGTGGGCCAGATTCGTTCACAGGCGCTTCTAGGAAAACATCCCAGGGAAATATGTCGGAATGGATGGGCAATATTCAGAATCCACGAGCAGTAAGTGGAAGCAAAAAACAACAACAACAACAGAGAAAAGAAGAGAATGATTGAAAGAGAAAGAGAGGAGCAATGAAGAGTAGAGTAACGCCTGTCATCTTTTTCTTTCTTTCTTATTTTTTTGCCATGTCACTGCTTCCTCTTGACTCAACTCCCTACAGATCGTAAAGCACCTTGACGACTACGTTATTGGTCAGGAAAAGGCAAAAAAGATCCTTGCCGTTGCTGTCTATAACCATTACTCACGCGTCAACGAAAACCTGCGCCAACAACAGATCCAGGAATCACTACAGGCAATCTCCAATACGCCTGCCACGACTACAGCTCAACCATCCAATGCAGTCTACTATGGAAACCCAAGTGTCCTGATGGGGGATGGGCCTAGTACACCAGACCCTATCATTGAACCATACAATCCACCCATTCATCCTTCAACGCCACCCGCCTCCAACCCACGCGGGCCGACCGATGCTGCCTCTACAAAAGATGCGAAGCAGACCGACTCTAGCGATCATCACGCCCCACCTGTCGTAGTCATCCCAGGGAGACGTAAGTCACATCCAGGACGGCGAAGCAGTCATGTGAAGCCAGAGCCAGAACTTTAATCCATTCCATTCAGGAACCTTATTGCTCACCCCTTCTTTGCTTCTTTTTTTTTTTTTTTTTTTTTTTTTTTTTTTTTTGTCCCCGCAATTGAATCATGAATTCAATAGAGGCAATTCATTATCCGCACCGCCAACCTTGGATTACCTCGAATGGCCATGGTCACGGATATGGACAGGGACAGGGGCAGGGTTCAGGACAGGGTTCAGGACAGGGCTCAGGACAAGGACAAGGACAAGGACCTAATCCACCCTCTATCTTCTCTCAGCCCTACGATACCTACCAGAAGCCTCCAACTCAACAACAACAACAGCAACAACAACAACAACAATACCGTATCTCCATGGAAATGTCATCACCCAAGACCCCAGCGACTATCTTTGACAAGAGCAACGTCCTCTTGCTTGGACCTACAGGTTCTGGAAAAACGTTGCTCGCGAGGACTCTTGCCAAGATCCTGAACGTTCCTTTCTCCATGTCCGATGGTAAAAAAAAAAAAAAAAAAAAAAAACCTAACCAATCGATTCCTTTTGATACATACTATTACGGTTTTACTCATCTTTTTTTTTTGACTCTAATTGGGATGGTGATGAACCTGCAGCAACCCCCGTTTACTCAAGCTGGATATGTGGGAGAGGATGTCGAAATGGTGATTCATCGTCTGTTGCAGGTAAGACTTGACCAAATCATGAGGTTCCTGTTCAAACAACTAGGGGAAGGGCAATGTCATTTTGCATCCACAAAAAAAAAAAAAGAAACAGGACTAAAAGTTGCCTAAAGTTTTTTTTTTTTTTTCGATTCGATTCGATTTGACTGTAGAACTGCGATTACAACATCAAAAAGGCTGAATGTGGTATCGTATTTATTGACGAGATTGACAAGATTGCGAAACGACCTGACACAATGTCCATCTCCAAAGATGTCTCTGGCGAAGGTGTCCAACAGGCCCTTTTGAGGATGCTCGAGGGTACTGTCGTGAATGTCACGGAAAAGAATGGCTCCAACTGGAACGGATCCAATTCGGGACGACGTGGGGGTCTTCCAGGTATTGGAGGCCCCAGCTCCGGAGGTGGTGGAGGAGGACCAGGTGCCAAGGGTGAAGTGTATTCAGTGGACACGAGTAATATTTTGTTTATTCTCAGTGGAGCCTTTATCGGCTTGGAAAGGATTGTGATGGATCGAATGTCCAAGGGTTCGATTGGATTTGATGCCATTGTCCGTGCACCATCGTCCGAGCTGGGTTCCTCCAAGAATGCATCCGAGCAAGTAAGCCGGCTCCTTGATCAAGTCGATCCTACAGGTAAAACCGCTTGAGAAAAGTGAGGGAGCTTGGAGAGAGACAAAAAAAAAAAAAAAAAAAGGGGGGGAGGCAGCAGTGACAGCCGACTCATCCTTGGAACTCCATTCTTCTCTCCATCCATGATGTACTATAGACTTGATCAAGTTTGGGTTGATTCCCGAGTTTATTGGTCGACTTCCTGTCGTTGCCTCTGTGAACCATCTGGATGAGGAGGCACTCGTTCGTATTCTGACCGAGCCTCGCAATTCGTTGGTGAAGCAGTATCAGGGACTCTTTGGATTGGCCAATATCAAGATCCACTTTTCTCAAGCAGCCCTTCATACAATTGCTACACAAGCTATTCAAAAGCAGACAGGAGCCCGTGGATTGCGTCGGATCATGGTTCGTTTATTTATCTCTTTTTCTTTCCTGGAATGGAGTTCTAACAACGTGTCCTTTAGTCTGATAGATTGAAATGCATCTCAACATCTAACTGTTATCCCCTTACAACTGACTCAATTGTAGGAGTCCATGCTACTAGATGTAATGTATGAAGCGCCAGGATCGTCAATCAAGCACATTGTGATTGACAAGGAGGTTGTGGAGGGTAAAAAGGCAGCCTTGTGTTATTCGCTCGGGGCCGATGGTACTGTGGAAGAGATTTTGGCCCGAGATGACCAAGCATTGATGGAAGGACGAGGACTTCCTGCGCCAACCTCGCCTTCGTCCACACCACCATCCCCTTCATCTTCCTCGTCTAGACAGGACGAAGAGCAACCTTCGGCTGCGGCGGAGGCTGTCTCTGTGTAATTATCCGTGTTAAGAATCCCAGTGAACCCCAAAAGGTCCAAAGTCCGTTGGAATCATAGCTGGGGAACATACTTTCACCACCCATCCATCCTTTTTATTCTGTCCTATGTACGCGTGATGGTGTCCTAGAGTGGGTGCTCCAGCTGTAGAGGAGCACTGTAACTCTGTGTGGTGACTGGGCTCTAATCCCAGTCTTGGTGTTTTTTTTTTTTTTTCGACAATCTGAAATTGCCCTTTATCCTTTTCTTTCCTTTTCTTTCTTTTCTATTTGTTACTCCATGAAGATAGACCTAGTCGTCCGTAGCAAACTGTATAAACTCGAGAAAAAAAAAAATAGCCGTTTTATTGTTTACTTGCCGTTAGCAGCTGAAGATGATGATGACGAAGACGCAGGTGGTTGCTGTGACTGAGCTTGGACTTGGACTTGATATGCGGCTGCAGCCTGGTATTGCATATACTGCTGAAGTTGTTCCTGAGAAACTGGATAAAAGTGTGGATCAATTGCCTAGTCAACAAAGAGCAAGTGAAAGAAAGAGGTTATGATAAGTAAGGAGAGGGCATTCTTCAAGGCGCCTGAGAATAATAAAATCTCTTGGATCAAGGTAGAGCAGCCATCAAGCCTACAGAAGAGTATCCTGCCAATCCTCCTTGCGGGTAGTATTGGGCGTATTGCTGCTGTTGTTGAGGGTCACTGAAGGAGGTAGCCTATGAGAAAGACAGAGAATATAAGAGGACTAGACGGTTATGTACAGGGCCCTAGTGCGATTGGATAGGACTGGGAGGAGGAACGAGCTGGCGCCAATTCACTGTCTCTTCAGAGACAGATTTCTTTGATGTTCCATTGTCCCCAAATACGGTCCACACATACCTCCGCAGACTGCTCTTCTCGGGTAGAGGACCTCTTTGTGGGCTTGTTGGCCTCCTCTCGAGGAACGATGTCAATCAAGAAATCAAACTGGTCTGATCGAGAGGCGGCACTAGCCACATCACTCCGCTGTAATGTCCTTCGTTTGTTTTCTTCAGCATGCATCCAGGCCCGTCGAGTGATTTCGCAGATAAAGATTTCACATCTGTGAGTAGGTGGATAGAACAACGTGAGTGGATTTGAGCTTTTGTTTGTTGCCATTTTCCCTTTGGACATTTCCACCTCTTGCATCTCGACAAATACCCCTCTCTTACGCTTTCGAAAAGAGAATAGGAGCCTCGGCACTAATCATCTTTGGAGTGGACGCCCACAGGAATCGAGGAAAGGTACAATTCGGTCCGTTAGCGATGGAAGAAAATTGGCTCGTTATTTTGTCACACATACACAAACGCACATACGAAGAGACGCATGCGTCCATCATCCCAAAGAACCATTGAGGAAAAAAGGAAAAAGGAAAATGAAAAAAAAAAATAGTCGAAAAGGAAAGCTCCCTGTGTCTGTACCTTCACCTCAGGATCCGATTTCATGACCTTCTTGATCCGGGCCAAGGGCAAAGGATGGTTTTTGAAGTCGGCCTCGGATTGCTCAGCGGCCAGGATCTGCTCCTCCCAAAACTCTTGCGCAAACTGCTGTTGTTGCTGTTGAACAGTAACGGAACCCATTGTATTTTGCTCTTTGTTTCTTCTTTTCTTCTTCTTTTTCTTCTTCTTCTTCTTCTTTCTTTTCCTTTCCGGTTGTGTGACAGGAACAGAGGTTGAGAGTGGCAACAAGCAGGATGAGGAATAGAGCGTGAAAAGAAAGAGCGGAAGGGTTGGTACTGATCCTCCTGTCCTGTGTGTTTGTTCAGATGTCGGCTATGTTTTGGGCAAGGTTTCCGAGACTGGGATTTCAACAATTTATGAGATGAAGATGGGCGATGAGAAAGAGAAAAGGAGTGAGAGACTGAGAGTGAGAGAGGAGAGTGAGAGTGAGAGAAGAGAAGGGAGGAGAGAAATGTCTTTTTGGGTTGAATCGAGGAATCTCGTCTCGGTAGCGATCTTTTTTCAGTTGGTTGGCTAGAGAAAAAAGGAAGAGGAAAAAAAGATGCGTGTCGATCGCCTTTTCCTCCTGAATGCTGAACAAGGCGGTCTCCAGGTCCCGAGTCCTGAAAAAAAGAGCTTTTTTCCTACTACGGGGAAGGCACACAAGGTGATAGGCGGCGAGGAGAGAGAGAGAGAGAGAGAGAGAGAGAGAGAGAGAGAGAGAGAGAGAAGAGAGGTGAAAGAGGACAGAGAAGGGGAGAGACACTGCCCAGAAGGCCAGAGGCCGAGAAAAGTGTGGGACTCGGAACCCTTCTCTCGTCCTCTCACGTGAGTATCCCAATGGTTCTCAACACATTGAACAAATGCTTCCTTCTGTAGAGTTGATATCCTTGGACAGGCATTTGCTCAAGGACCAAAGGCTAATCAAGCGAATCGATTTGCAAGACTGCCTACCTGTTCCTGACAAAGCCCATGAACATCTTGTGTCCCACTTGAGTAACAAAGGCGACATTGCCATCTTCATTGATGGCGAGCGCGTAGTAGAGAATGAGGCCACTCATGACCAAAGATCAATGCAACACAAGCAATTCCTCATTTTGGCCCAAAATACCCTCAGCGAAATTGACGACCGGTTGGGAAAAGACTAGCATGTTACTCAAGCGGTGGGGACTAGAGAAGAACAAGTTGTATTTGTTTAGACAAAAAAGGCCAAGGAGTCTTTATGTCAGCTTCATGTGGGCGAGTGCGATACGGAGGTAGATGTGTAAATTGCGTGTAATTGTGGGGCCAATTGATAATATAATCGCAAGCATACTCGACTAAACAAGCTGTTTAGCGCATGATCAGCAAAGGCTGCACGTCTTGGATTACGGCCTTGGGAGCGTCCAAGCAACAACCAAGTAATCTTGGGCCCATTTTACAGTGCTTCAAATAATGACCACAACAAGAACCTCCCGTAGCTTGGCCTCCGAGACCTGCAATGTAAACTAGCCTAGTCTGTCTTCTATCCAGTAGAATGATTGAGTCTGAATAGGGGTGGGTCCGATTACATTCGAGTAAACGATTTGGGATTAGTGCGTCAATCCACGCGAGTCTATTTGAACTACTCGAATAGAAGCACTATCAGACCATATCCGTACTCGTATCTTTCCAGTACGGCTTAACGAAATGAGATCTGAGTGCATTCCGTTCAATAAGAAACACTGTAACTCCATTCCTACATCCTCCGCCTTGGGATTTTCTTTTGATCTTCCTTGAGTTTGCGCGCTTTCTTCTCATTTCCTTCTCTTCATTAGGTTCCAATCTGCTGTGCTTTGGTAAAAGATTGCAAGCACCGACCGTGAAAGCTTGCCCCAGGTCAAGGCCAAAGACCGTGATATCTTCAGGCTGACGCTCCTCACCTCAAAGCTTATTGACGTCTTTTTCTCGATTTTACCACGTTCCTGACCTCGGAAAGAAAGTAGTCTATGCCACCCATAGTCGAGGTGGTGCGAGGAAGGAGTTTGTTTTCGTCAAGACAACTAAATTTGACCAACTTTAGCTCCTCGGTCTTGAAAGCCAGGAACTCGAGGATAAATCCATCAGTTCGGAAGGACCCATAAAGAGCATCATCGCGCTTGTTATGCCAAATGAAGGGAAGGTCATTGCTCCAGATCTCGGTTTTATGACCTCTCAGCTCTTGGATTGATATTGTTGTTGTGTTCATTCTGTACATCCTCTGCCTCTTGCGTTGCTTGGATGAGTAGCGTCCAACATCGGTAAGGACCTTGTTCAAGATGAACCCTTTAAAAGATAAAACGTGAAATCTTTAGATATCGGATTGATCGGTGGGTTTTAAGGTGTCAAAGACGATACTATTCCTCCGAACCTGATTTCTATAGTCATAAGCCCAAAGCAGAGTGTCCAGGGCACATTCAGAAAGACTGACAAACTTGTTCTCCATCGATGACATTGATGAAATCCTACGTCGGTCGTTCACAGGACTTTTGAGACCGAAAGCTTTCTTTGCAACTTACTTGACCGGAAAGATGTGCCCTGTAGAAGATTTTTTTTTTTTCATGCGACCCTGTAACTAAAAAGCAATCAAAGTTAGTCAAGTTAACTTATGTATAAATGCCGATTTGATTCAGGTATTGCCAATTGCTCGAATAAACTTGTAGTTCGTCGCCAGACTGAGAGAAGTGGCATTGCGGGTATAATTGTTCTCGGAAACAGTGCAAAGTACAGTGGGCTGGGCACGGATAGGATCAAGACATGCCAGAACCTGAAGGATCTCGTTATCGAAAGAACCTATGCCGGAAAGGGAGGATAATCGTTCGGACACTCTCGTACGCCAGGAAGTCGCTGTCTGCACTGACAACATCTGCTTCAAACGGACGATGGACTCTTTCGCATGCATTCGACAAAGCTATGTCGGTCGATCGCTGATATGTGAAATACTAGTGCAAAGTTGTTGTTTTTTTCAATGCTGGTAAAGCGGCGGTTCTTTGCACGCTTTAGATCCTGGAGTCTTTGCTTAAGCGCGCTAGGATGACTCTCTCATCGCTCAAGGGCCTGAGCACACTTTGCTGCTCGTTCATCGTTCGCTTTCTCTTTTTCTATCGAAGGCCCTCCATCAAGGTAGAAAATGGCAGACATGGAGAGCCCCGAGTCTGCGATCGCGGCTTCGAACCCTTTTGGATTTGAATCTGGCTCCTGTTATAGAGCGCTCGGATAGTTAACTGGAATAAGCTTGCAGCTTCAGCGCACGTTGAGGTAGGGGTGTCCGAGGCAGGAGCGTCCGAGGAGGGGTTGTAGGTGTGGTCACTGGGGAATATCAATTCTGGCCGATAGAGTCAGAGGCCTTTGGTTCTCATTTTAACAACGGTGCCTATATAAGAGTAGAGATAGGGATGGTTAAGAGAGTGAAGAGTGAAAGAAAAAGAACAACAATGCGGAAAAGATAGGCGAGACTGATGGTAGGATTGGAAGTGAGGGTGAAACTCACGTGTTGTGACTGTGGGAGCCAAGGTCGCCGCCGTTTTCTTCCCTCTTGGTTTGGCTTTCAGGCATTGAAAGCCAAGCGAGTTGATCGATCAGGATGCAGGCTGCAAGGATCACGATGGGCACCTTTGCCCGCATGTCTCTCTCGACAATGGTATTCGCAAGAGAAAAATCCAATTTCAGATCATTCATTACATGTGTGTCCGATTTTGCGATTTTGGAAGAGCTTGGTCTACAGTGGAACTCAATGGTCTTCTTTTTTTTGACTCCTCCCTCCTAACGTCTCTAGAGGTTGCCTCTGAATGTATCCAGGGCATCGTGGGCCCTTCTTCAGCAGGAACGCGGTTACAAGACCAACGTCCTTGACGTCCGCAAGGGCTATGTCGTTGAGTTGGGGGGAAAGCTCTCTGTGGTCCTCAGAAGAGAGTCGTCTGTGGTAAATGAGCGTGCCTTTTTTTTTTTTTTTTTTTTTTGTTTTACGAGACCAACTTGATCCTACAAAAGAAAGGCGGTGCCTCTGGGTGGATGGCGAGCCCCGACCTTCAATGCTTTATCCGGTGAAATTTCTCTCTAGTCGCTATTTATTCACTTATTTACTTCTCTCTTTCTTTCTTACACTTTCTCGTTCTCTTTAGATGGGTAGAGGAACATCAACAGTCAAGGTATTTCGGAGATCTTGAATGTGAAAAACGGACGGTGGGTTGCTGGCAGACAAAAACAAACAAACAAACAATCACACTCTAGCTTTTTGCTCACTACATGAACGGATCCAATGTACC
Source organism: Mortierella sp. BCC40632 (assembly GCA_011634665.1). NCBI lineage: Eukaryota > Fungi > Mortierellomycota > Mortierellomycetes > Mortierellales > Mortierellaceae > Mortierella > Mortierella sp. BCC40632. Next base: position 687,878 of record WAEK01000009.1, read on the forward strand.
TGTGATTATAGCTTGATGTGCAGGACTTGTTCTCAGGATCCAAGCATACGCACCGTTTCCGTTCAGATGATATGGTGGAGGTAACCGAACTAAGTGGTCATAAGTGCCAGTTCCTTTACAGGGCTGATGGACAGTTGCATCTGATGGATCCCGAAAGCTTTGAGATGTACGAGGTGCCCGAGAGCGTTCTCGAAGGTAAAAGAAATGGCTATTATGAATCCATTGCTGGTCTGGGAGAGGGAGAAAGGAAAAGCTCCCGATTTAAACGGAGCCCTAGTTTTTTTTTTTTTTTTTTGGTGCTGACAAGTTCTCAAATTTAAAAACTGTTTCATACTTTTCTTTCTTTCCCTCTTTTAACCCCGTAGAGAAGCAAATCCAAATGTTGTTGCCGGATATGCCTGTCCAGTTGTCGATGTTCCAACCTGATCCCGATATGCCTGGAAAACCCATTTCGGTCAAACTGCCCGCACATGCTTCATATACTGTCCGGGAGACTCATGCATCGGCAGCACAGGCCAACAAGGGTACCGTTTACAAGAACGCTGATCTGGACAATGGTATCAAAGTTCAGGTTCCAGACTTTGTCAATATCGGTGACAAGGTGATTGTCGATACCGACACTGGAAAGTATGTAAAGCGTGCATAGAAACAGATGAGAGAGAAACCGGTTGTTGCTGTTGCTGCTGTTGTGTTCGTACTTGTTTTGCTCTTTTTTTTTTCTTTGTTTCTTTTTTCCAAACTATAAAGATAAAAGACTAGACTGGAGACGGTATCCATTGGGAAGAGTAGTGTGTCCGACCTGTTTTGGCGCCGCTCTCTAGTGTAGGATGCAGAGTATCCCTCTTTTTCTCTCCCTTTTCTTTTCTGTTGTCTATATCCTTGCAGAAGAATCCATGGGCGAGTCAAAGGGAGTGGAAAATACGGAGGTTGGTGACACGGCGCCTGAATGGTCATTTATCGACTCTGGCCTATATGGTTTGGCTTTGTTGATGGGTTGGCCGATGGAAACAGTGCTTGTAGCGCTTTTCTGGCCACTAGGATAAACGTCGTGGGTAGCTCCTTTTGGCTCTCCTGATCGACTCGATGGAATATAAGTTGTCTGTGGAACATAGGCTCCGGTCGATGGAAAGTTCTGAAGGAGCAATCCTTGACGCAATTCAAGCGCCTCTAGATCTTCATCGTGATCATGGTGGGTATGACCACGCAAACCAGAGGAGCGAGAAACATCGAAACTCGAAGATCCATGCTGACTACTCCTGGTGGCATTATGACTTTCCTCGTCATCCCGATTACTGACGAGTTCGCCCCGGGCAGCGTTCCGGCGTTTTCGGATGTAGATCCATGCTAAAGCGGATATAACGAGAAGAGCAACGCAACCAACTGCACCTCCGATAATCGCCCCTGTGATAGATGAACTTGACGATGATTGTGCATACGATGTAGGAGGGGTGTACTTGTCGACCCACTCATTCTTGGTAAGGTCGTAGATCAACATGGGTTTATCTCCAGCTTTGTACTCACCATCGAGGCCACCCCAGAGGATGAACTGGTCTCCTGCAACAGTGCATGCCGAATAAATTCTTAGAGGCCCAGTTTTGCCTTTTGCCCAAGACTGTTTGACCGTATCGAGCACATAGAGCTCATTGAAAAACGTGGTGGAGGACGAATTCACTCGACCACCATAGATCACGACCTGTGTTCCATCGTCATCTTTGGAAGAAGAATGAAAAGAGAAGAACAGTTTTTTTAGATTTCCATTGCAATTCCTAATCTTAGGCCAGGCGCTGTAGTGTTCTCAAAAGAGTAAAGATTCGACCCCGTCCAAGTCAGCTTACTTGAGGCCATGCAGTGGTCAGCACGAATTGTTGGAGTGTCCCCAGTGGTTGGCTATTGCAGGGGAACAAGGGGAAAGAAAGAAAGAGAGGAAGATGGACCGAACGCATAAGCTTTCGAGAAACGTTCCACAAAACGAATTGTGCTGTTCTTTCCAATATTGCATTCAGGCTCAGCTTACCATCGCTTGCCAAGTATCGCTCTTGGGGATGTATTCGGACACCATGTTGGCACCTTCCGCCGCCACAAGTGCAGTGTTATACCCTCCAAAGTAAAGGATACTCTCCCGCTTCTTGGACCAGGCAGATCCGTAGTAAGCCCGGGCCTCAAAGACTTGTTTCGGATCTGGAAGAGGTTTACCAGAGGAGATGGTGTCCTTTTCAAAGTCGTAGATGGACATTTCACTCCGCATCCCTGTATAACCTGCGGCGAGGTAAACTAGACCGGTTGTTGGGTCGGTGATGGCACTGACACCCTGCGTAGCACTGTGAAGAGGGTTGATTTGAGAAGGAGACCAAGTGTTGGAGGCAATTGAGTATCGCATGGCAAAGGCAGCACTGTTTGTATGAAAGACGATCATGGTCTTTTCGTCAGCCGAGAAAGCAGCTGGGTAAAGATGTCGGCTTGGTCCACTGGCGAGTTGAGTCCAGGCAGGACTAGCGGCAGTCCAGGGCACTGCGAGGTCGAGGGAGAAGAATTGGTTAACGTCCAGCCCGGTAGAATTTCCGCCCTGGATGTAGAACTTTGTGGAGGTTCGAGCGACGGCCATTGCGGCTGCGACTACTGGCGCAGCTGCAGAGGTGGATTGAGCATCAGTGCGAGTGAGAGCAAAAGGGAGGAGGAAGAGGAGGAGATGCATTGGATGAAGAGTCATGATGAGGGGTTGAAAAGGGGAATGGGTCATGAGGAGGATGTGTAATGCACTCTAAGGGATGAGAATAGAGATGATTACGAACGAAAGAAGAGGAAGAGGAAGAAGAAGAGGAAGAAAGAAAGAGAGAAAGAAAGAAAGAGCAAAGAGCATGGCTAACAGCTAGACCAAGCTTGTTCTCTCTCTCTCTCCCTCTCTCTCTCTCTCTCTCTCTCTCTCTCTGACTCTCTCTCTCCTCTCTCTCCTCTCTCTCCTCTCTCTTTCTTGACACAGCAGGAGAGCCCGTCCCAGCGCGACAGAATAAGGTTTCTTGATAACATTTGTCCCCGGTGGAGCTGTGCTCGAGAGAGACGAGACGATACTCAAAGGTAGGCGAGAATATGCTTCTCTCTCTTGACCTCTCTCTTGACCTCTCCCTTGCGCCAGACCCCTATTGTTTTGGCTGGGACCTAGCAATCTGCATTCACGCACTGCCACATGTCTCTTCCTCTTGAGGGACCGCAATGCACGCTTAGCCAGGGCATTGGTCTTGGAATCCCTCTAAAGTTGTCTCTGAAGACGCGCGCCAGTGTTCCTCCAGCGGACTGCCACAGTCCCAAAGTCGCGAATCCTCTTTGCCTAGAGCAGCCAGTATCGCCCACGCGAGATATCAGGAAATAATGATAGCTCCAGCCCTTTTTATCTTTTCTGCATGCATGCTCTCATGCAAGCTGGCCATTCATTCCAGACTCTTTCCATTTCAACTATCACAACCGAGCATGAAAACCTTCGAGGGCTACACCTTTTGCTATTACGTCTCTGGTCATGGTAATGAGGTCTGTGTGTTTCTTTCCCTTCATGCCCTGATTGCATTGCAGGGCAAGGGGTGGGCATGGGGAGGAAGAGCATTCCACCAATTCATGCTCATGCTCGTCTTTTGTTTGTCTATGATATCGACCCTTCTGGACTTCTCCACTCAAGGCTTCGGTCATGCTACTAGGGTCAACCAAATCATCACAGAGCTCCTCAAACGCTGCACCATACCCTTGGACCAGCTTTCGTCTTCGCCTGCAATGGCCGCCGTCTCTCCACAGGAACCAGGTTCCTCTCGACATACTATCTACATCGTCTCGGATGCACCCCAGTTTATCTTTCAGGACGTAATTGCCCTTGGGGCGATCTATCGCAATGCAAAGGTCGATGCAGGAGTCGTCCAGCCTCTGGTAGGGGGGAATACGAGCTGCTTGGGTGGTTCATTTTTTAGTTCTTGGATTCTTGGCCGCTCGCGCATGTGTGTGTGGTGTTGAGGAGAAAAGGGAAGTGAGGCAACTATGCAGTAACAATAGGACGATAAGCTGGTCCTGAAGAGGATTGCGAAAGGGCCTTTGGTCGTGGTATTGTGGATTCGACTTTTGCTCTCTCCTACTCTCTCTCTCTCTCTCTCTCTCTCTCTCTCTCTCTCTCTCTCTCTCTCTCTCAATTCCCCTCTCCCCTCTCTCCCTACTCTCCCCAAATGTCTCTTTCCGGATTACCTTGGTTGGCCCTATTCATGTTTGACCACGAGTGTGTTCTATATTGAATATTTTTACCTCCACTCTCTCTCTCTCTCTCGCACCCGTGTCACTGAACTTCTTTCTTTCCTTTATGCGGAAAGGCCTATTCGGTAGATCGACAGCAGACCATTGAAGGTGTCAAGAGTTTCCTTTCAAGGCGGGATGAAATGATCCGACACGAGGTGGCATGGCTCGCCCAGGTCGGAGCAGACTGTGTGCTTGCCGATGCACCATTCCTACCATGGTAAGAGAATCGCCCCTTGCATAGACATTTTCTTTTTTCCTGCTCTGTCAATCAACAACTCATACTCGCTCGCTTACTCTATACTCTACTCTCTCTCTCTCTCTCTCTCTCTCTCTCTCTCTCTCTCTCTCTCTCTCTCTCTCTCTCTCTCTCTCTCTCTCTCTCAACCTCCGTGATTCACTTTGGTCAAACCCGCTGCTCTAGTGCGGCAGCACACGCGTTTGGGATTCCAGCATGTCTGATCACCAACTTTACCTTTGACGAGGTCTATCGGTTCCTACGCGAGGGTGACCCGATGGACAGGGACGTGATCGCGTGTGCGGACGCTGCCCTTGAGGACTACAGGAAGGCAACCCTCCTTTTGCGACTACCTGGCTCCATTGACATTCCAGCATTCGAAGATGAAATCCAGGCTTTGGAATCGACTCCATTATCCTTGAAGGAGACTCATCTTGGCACTGATGCGATCAAGAATGGGGTTCCTTCGAATGGTCTGACAGTAAGGCTCAATGACGACCTGAATGGAACCCAGCAGCTCAATGAGTAAGTCCTGGGGGATTAAAGGGTTGGTGCCTGTGAAGGACTTTTTTTTTTTTTTTCTTACTTGTCGAGAAGCACTAGACCTTTCCATTCATGGTATCCACTCTCCTCTTCTTTGTTTGAATCGAAGCAGTGCAAGGACCCTTACTGAGCAGTTTGCAGAACTGTTGAGCAAGTCGGGGGGTCTCAAGCGTCGAGCAATCGATGTTCCAATGGTGGTGCGAAAGTCGATCCATAGTCGGGAGGAGGTCCTGCGGTCGTTGGGGGTGGACGAAGAGACGATTGCAACCAAGAAGATGGTTCTAGTCTCGTTTGGAGGTCAGAGACTGAAGCAAGGATGGGGGAATCCTCTTCCTGAAGGCTGGATCGGAGTCATTTGTGGTCTACCCGTCTCTCATGAGCTGCCCGAGGGATTCTATAGGAGCCCACATGGAGTGTATGTGCCTGACCTTACCAATGCCGCCGACATTGTCATTGGGAAGCTGGTAGGCTCCTCTCTTTATCCTAAATCTCTCTGATGCCCATGGTCAACTCCTGTCCTTGACTAACTCTTGGGCCTGGTCTTTTTTTTTTTTTTTTTTTTTTTTTTTTTTTAGGGATATGGGACCTGCTCTGAATGCATCGCACACGACAAACCGCTCATTTATGTCTCACGGCCTCAGTTTATTGAGGAGCATGGCCTGATCAAGATGATGGTAAAGCATGGCCTACCTGTCGAAATGACCTCGGAAGAGTTCGAGATGGGTCTCTGGCAAAGATCGATCCTTGTTGCAGACCGTCAGGCACAAGAGGAGCGCGCCAACGGCTCCACCAAACGCCTAGCAAGTCTCGGGCCATCACAGGAAAGCTATCGTGTCAAATTAGAGGAGCCAACGACAGAGCACATTCGATCCATCAAAAACATGCCCCTTTCGATCCGGACTAGCGCCTCGAGTTTGCTGCCGCCTGGGTCCTTGTCGGCCACCTTGGCAGAGTCGGTCAATAGAGGCGAATTGGCCCGCGGTGGACCGATATCTCCCATCGAAGAGCTCCATCAGCCCGAGCATCGATTTCAACGCTCGAGATCTCGGCGTTCAGGCTCCATTGCCTCGCTTACTACAATCCGATCCAAGGGGAGTCGAGCGACCCCGCTGACGGCAAGTGTAGATGGCCGAGACGGCCGTGAAAGCGAGCTCACATTAGAGGCGCGAAGACCACTTACAGCAGGAGTTGGGGGTTCACTTTCGCCGGGCCTGGCGACCACAATACTAATGGCACGACAGGGATCTTTTACTCAACCATGGGCAGGAGTCATGGATCAACACTCGACCACATCCAGGGCAATGGACACAATGGACTTTAAGACGTTGCAAGAGGAGATTTCAAGCCATGGTGAACATCATGTGGAAGAGGAAGAGGACGCTGTTCTTTTCCAGAGACGGATACCAGACAATGGAGGCGAGGTGTGCGCGGATCTACTCGAAGAATTCATGGCACAATGGAATCGAATCAAGACCAGACCGAATAGTTTATTATTTTAGACGAGAAGGCAAGTGACGCCTCTCCTAGTCTCAAGGATGGAGGTTATACACTTTCCTCAGGAATAATCTCCAGAAGCCCTGCTCAGTCCTTACCCTCCCCCACTCTCCTAACAGACGAATATACAACGCCGTATTCTAGACGAGGCATCGAGATACCTTTTAGGCCGAAGGTTGCCATTAGTCTTCGAAACATACAACAATAAAATTACAATACGAATATGGATAGAGCATCACAGTCTTTCTTGTTTATCGATACATATACACATACGCTCTCTCTCTTTCCCTCTCCCTCTCTCTGTCTCTTTCACACATGCACTTTCTTTCTTTCTTTCTTTTTTCCCCAACACAATCACACACTCTCTCTTCCTCTCTCTCTTTCTAAAGATCATTTTGTCGATGGTCCCAGGGACCTGAACTGAAGAAGTGGCTCAACACGGATAGGCCAACAAACCCATGATCCAGCTAAACGATTGCTTTCCAAAACGAGCCGGTCGTTTACCACAGCAAACCGAAGGCCACATCAGTGAATTGGTGGGCTTGACTCGTGACTTTCAAAGTAGTCAACAGGGTTTGCCAGGGTCTTTTGGTTTCCAGCTTGGATTCACTGGTTCCTTTCCACTGTGTCGGTTTCAGAAACTAGTTGATACCCCAATTGCTTCCGTTCCATGTGAGTTAAGATCCTTCGTTGACGAGTTTGGGCTTCAACATCCAGGACCAGCTTCTCTTCTTTGGTTTGCCATTCGTCTTCATCCTCCTTGATGTTGTCACCCTCTGAACTGGATGTACCCTTTTCGGACTTTGTTGTCGCGGCTTCTGTGACAATGGTGTCTGCTCGAACACGGTTTACATCGTCAAGAACCATGTTCCACAACACCTGAGCACGTTGATGATCCCCCGCCTCATGAAGACTGGCGACTAACGTGGCATAGGTCTTGAGATTTGGCTCGATCTGAAGTTGATTAGTCATAGTCCGGAAGAGTTGAGAGACTCGGTCGACTTCTTTGGACTTTCCAAACCCAGAGATCAAGGATGTGAGCGTGATCACGTCCGGCGCAGGCGAGGGCTGTGGGAGATCAGACTCGGTTAGAGTCGAGTCCCCAGTAGTCGAGGCAGGTAAAGTAACAGAGGTAGAGGAAGAGTAAGATGTTGAGGAGGATGAAGAGTGGGTGACACCTTCATCATCATGGGTTATGTTGGTAGATTCCTGCTGCTGCTGCTGCTGCTGCTGACTGAATTGCTGGGACAGGAACGTTCGGAGAGATCGTCTTGGTTTTGTTATAGGGCTAGGGAATCCATCCAAGGTCCCATCTTGACCATGTGTAGCCTCAGTCCAAGGTGTAGAGAAGGCTTCAGCCTTGGACTCTGGATCCGATTTCAGTCCATCCTTGACACCTTGCATACATTCAAAGACTTGCATCGCTGATTTGACATCGCCTCGACTGATATGGTAGAGAATATTGGTATTAAATGTAACCGTGTCAGACAAAACCCCGTCCATTTCCATGTCATGGAAGCATTGTCCAATCGAGACAATATCCTTGGTCTTGACAGCATGCTGTAAAAGCGCATGCAGCATCGTATTGTAGGTGTAAATGTCACGATTGGAGCGGACATGGGGTTGTTCCGGTAAAGGCGTGGGGGAGGAGTATGGGCTTTGGAGGAATGAATCCTCATTCTCATTTGTATCTCGCTTCAACTCTGAGTCATACTCAGTTACATCCCGGCCATCCAGTGTGAGTTCCTGCCTAAATTTACCATGTGTATCCAACCCAACCTGCTGGCCCTGATCAGAGTCGATCCACTCGGGTATGGATGCATCGACTGGACCCCTGTTCAAATCATCAACCATCTCGTTATCTACCCATGGCTGCTGCTTCCGAGCGCTGGAGGCTCGACCTTTGGGCTTGGGTGGGGTTCCCGCCATCTTGTCATAAATAGTACGCATCGTGCTCAGATCGCCCTGTCGTTCATAGTATGCCAGAAGTGTATTGTTGGTCACAACATCGGGTGTCAGCTTTAGAGGGTTGTACTGCTTGAAGGCAGCGGTCCACCAGGGTGCTCCAGGGATGTTGCGCTCTGTCATCTCCAAGTATAGTTTCGCAAGGACGTTGAGGGTTGCGATTGTAGGAGTCACTCCAAGTTGCTTCATAGACAAGACATATCCGTCGATCTCTTGGGGATCGGCCACCATCACCTCCTTTGACAATGTTGTGTGGTTCTCGGGAGTTGAATTAGATCGTGGTGCCTCGTGTCGTCCCTGGAACAGGTTTCTGCTCGATAAAGACTCTGTTTGACTCTGACGATTCTTCCTGGGGTTCAATAGAGTCGTCTCCATTTGGCCCTGGCCCGCGGTCAGAAGGTCAAACCCAAAGTCCTTGGATGAGTATGTGTTAAGGATCATGGTATAAGTTGAGGCTCGATACTTTCTTCCCGCCTCTAATCCCTGGTTGAACACTGCTCTTGCAAGGTCATACAGCTCACATTCATAGGCACCATAGACAAACGAATCCATCATTCGAGGAGTTATCTGAAGGAGGGGTCGGCTCGGGTTAAGGACGCATTCTTGGCTCTGGATAGGGGCTGTCCTAGAAAGTAAAGTATCCTGGTATCGTTTTTCGGATGCCAACAACATTTGACCGATTCCTTCTAACATGGAGACGTCTGATTCTGAGACTGCGATCCGCAACAAGCTCCCTAACGTTGATTTGGGGAAGTGCATTCCCTTCTCTACTGAGATAGAGAACAGCCCCAAGGCCCGTTGTGAAAAAAAACTTGACAGGAGAGCATCGATCATGGCTTTGGTGAGAATCTCTGAGCGGATCATTGTTGGACGGTTCTCCAAGGAGGTCCTGGTTGGCGAAAGTCTTGAATCTAATCCAGTATTCCTCGGGTCTCGCCGATCGGCTATCATTAGAGCGTCGATCTGCTCTAAAAACTCATCATGACCTGTCCTCCAGTAGACCTCGGCCAAGGCGTATCCAACGACCTGGTCCCAGTGCTTGGGAGCCTTGGGAGTATAGTTGAAATTGACCAAGTATTGGGCGATCACAGCCATTGATTCCCAGAACTGTTGTCGACTCGTCGAAAAGTCCTGGATCGTCTCTAGAAAGAATTTGATGTCCTCGGAAGTAAAATGTTGTGGGCGATCCCGGCAGTGGGATGCCACTTGGTCAACAATTGCAGAGAGTGTGCAGCTGACCCTTGCCGAGTCTGAGTGATCTGGGTTGTCGAGGGCAGCTTGGAGATGTTGCTGTTGAAGGCGATAGAGCTTAATGAGTTGGGGGTACTCGGGTATGGTGGATGAATTGGGACGACCCCGGGTCTGAAGTAGATGCTTGACAGGGAGAGAGACAACAGTCAAGTCAGATGTCCTCCATGCTGGAAGCTCATTGATCCTTCGTGTCCTCTTTCGAATCCTTTGCTCGAGATACCGGTCGATGGTCCGCCTGGCTGGTTGGGATTCATGTTTTGAGGAGAGCTTTTGCCCTGGTGAACTTCCTGTTGTAGTAGAGGATGGATCATGAGAAGAGTGGGTGCCGTCAGTGGAGACTGCAAGCGAGGGCGAGGCTGTGGAGCGGAGAGCTGAGGTGGAGAAGGATGTTGAGGCTGTCGGTGCTTTCTGGTGACCCCGTCCCCCTGGTGATGATCCTAAAGAGAAAAGACGCGGGTCTGTAAGGGGGAAAGAGAGCAGGTCAGCGTTCCTGTTTTTCAACACTAATAATGCATTGGGACGAAGAGCTTGATACTAGCCTAAAAAGCAGAGAACTCTCGTCATTGCTCGCTCAGGAAAGCGGACACGAAGGTTTGGTTCGTGTAGGGGAGTATCCCAAAGACATACTTTGGCGCTGAAGACGGGAGGAAGAGGAAGAGGTAAAGGAGGCGCTTGGAGGATGAGAGGTGAGGCGAAGACGAATGTGAGTAGAGGAACAGACAGAGTGCGGGGATGAGCAAGGGGATGGGATGGGGGTGGAGGGGACAGAAACGAGAGGCCATCGCCCTGAGGATCGAGCCCTGATCCTGAGCGAAGATGCCATGGCGAGTGGAGAGGAAGAGATGGGATGAGAGGAGAGAGAATGAGATTGTCGTTGGAAAGGCGATTATCTGATCTGATCAGAGCGAGAATAAGGAGAGGAGTGAGAGGACAGAGGAGACAGAGACAGAGACAGAGAGACAGAGTCTGCCTGCTCTGGGGTTCTTGCCACGGCTAAGCCCCAACCATTTTGGTCTGCTCTGCTGTTCTGACGCAAAAGGAAAAATCTCTCTCTCTCACCGCCACGCGGATGTGCGCCGTGCCCCCCCTCACCTACCCATCGTACGGGCATCAGCCAAGAGAGGAGAGGAGAGGGCCTTGGCCCATGACTGATGTCAAGAGAGAATGAGAATAAAGGAAAGAGAAAAGGAAAAGAAAAGAGATCCTTTGAATCGAGGACAAGTTGAAGGGGAGGCAAAGGTAGTCTGTTTAACCAGTCCACTGAGAGCGATGGGTTGAGGAGGACAAGAGGAGAGGAAAGAGAGAGAGAGAGAGAGAAAAAAAAAAAAAAAGAAAAAGAAAGGACATCCTCATCTCCCGCAGGACAATGCCAAGAGTAGACAGAGGCTTGATCAATGAATCCAATAAAAAAAAAAAAAAAAAAAAAAGAGCAGAAGCTTGTCATCCCATCTCTTGATTCTCTTTGTGATTCCCACGCAGACCCTGTTCTTTCCTTATTGTCTCCTCTTTCTCTCTCTCTCTCTCTTTCAATCACCCATTCTCTGTCTCTCCTCTCCTCCCTTCACTCTCACTCACTCACTCACTCACACATCCTTTTCCAATGTCCGTCCCTCCATACGCGCCTGGGTACAACAAGCCAATCGCTCAACCCTTTGCTCCACCGCTGCCTTCACAGAGTCCGACTCTTGTCCCTTCTCAGAGCTCCTACCAGGGCTCTAGCCCAACTCTAGTCGCCCCCCGGAACCAGCCATCATGCCCGCCGCCGGCCGTGCCTTACTGCCCGACATCAGGATACGACCAGGAGCGCCAAGCACTGCTTAACCACCAGCAGCACTACTACTATCAACAGCAGCACCATATCCCACGTCCCGAAACACACCACGACGGACACCACGACGGACACCACAACGGACACCACAACGGACATCACGACGGACACCACGATGGATACCACGGCGCACGTTACGATACGCACCACAACGCACACTACAACAACCATGGTCATGGCCATGGTCACCACCACTACCAGAGCGGCCATCCTCCGCCTCCTCACTACAATCACCACAACCATCACGGCCATTACCCCCAGCATCAGCACTATGAAAGCTATCAATATCAGCATTCTAATCCGCACCCACAGGGCCACCATCCTCACCCGCACCAGACCCAGCCACCCTGCCAGGATTTCCCCCAGCCCGAGTGCAACGAAGGTAATACTATAAACTGGTCTGGAAATAATGGCTATTGGACTCTTGGCTCACTTTCGTTCCAGACTTGGGAAAAGCGTATCTGGCAAATGAGCATTGCTAACACATTTCGTCTTGATTGTGCGTCCCCTATTCTCCTTGTAGCGCCGGTACACGTCCACCATCCCCAGTCACATCAGTCAAGTGACGGAGGAGGAGCCTGTTGCTGCATCCTTATTATCATCTTTATCTTTTGGGCGCTGACTCCGGACTCGAACACGCTTGTCAACATGTTCTTTAACAAATCCGCGACATCCTAACGGCTCTGGATCCATTTTAGGTACACCTAAACGACCTCTGTCGCACGAAACTGATAAAGAGGAGGAAGAAGGAAAGAAAGAAAAAAAAAAAAAGAAAGTGGAGTGTAGATTCAGTCTCAATAAAGGAACGCCCAACTGGCACAGCAAGTTGACCCAAAAGGGCTAAAAGGAATACAGTCTCCTCTCCCCCCTCCCCTTTCCTTCCTCAACTTTTATTTATTTATTTATTTATTTTTACGTCTTTCTTTCGGGTATGTGAGAGGAGGAACCAATCTAGGGGCTGGTAAGAAAATATTTATCACATTTCTCAATGCTTGCTGTGACCAAAATGGAAGAAAAAAGAAAGCAGTTAAGCTAAGATCCATCTGGTCCTCTCTAAACATCTAAAATCAAAAGGGTGATTATGATTCTGAATCCCGTGAGAGGTGATCCTGTGTGTGTGTGTGTGTGTGTGTGTGTGTGTGTGTGTTGAGAATGATTGTTCTGTTTTCGAAGTCTCAAGAGCTTCATCACTATGCTGAATAGCATCGTTTTATTGAATGGTACCAAAACCAGGTACCAAGTAAGCGCGTCAATGCGCTGGTCCAAAGAAAATATGCTGTGCGCGTCTTCGCCCTAGATTTTTTAAAGCCACTCTTGACCAACTTTCTGTTCCGCCTGAAAAAAAAAAAAAATTAAACCTCAGGTGTCTGGTCTTGGATGCCATCTATCCTCCTTACATAGCTTTTTGCCATAGACTTTCAACCAATACTACGGCCAAGACAGTAGCTGTAGGATGTTCTCTGTTTGGTCAATAGAGTCGGAATAGACTTGCAGCAGATCGTTCTAAAACTCGGTAGGCACTACTTAGTGGCGAGTAAAGTCGTCGACTCGGGGCGTAGAGAAAGTGATGACAACCGACTACGATAAGAAGAGAGAGAGAGAAATGACACGACGGACAGAAAATTGTCATCATCGATCAGATTTCCTTATCCGAGATGTTAGGAGTGGGCTACCCAAGGGCCTTAGAAAGAGACTCTTCCTCTCTCTTATCCTACTCGACTGATTTTTTTTTTTTACTTCTATTGACCATTCACTCTATCCTGTACTTTTCTCTCCAACCACCGTCTATTTCTCTCTCTCTCTCTCTCTCTCTCTCTCTTTTTTTTTTTTTTTTTTTTTTTTTCTTTTTTTTTTCAAAGACCTTTCCTCAGGACGATACGCTCATTTTCATTGCAAAAGAAAGAAAAATGTAATATCCCTAGGTTGAACATTGCGGACGAAAAGGAGCAGCAACAGTTGAAAACAAAAAAAAAAAAAAAAAAAAAAAAAAAAAAAAAAAAAAAAAAAAAGGGATGACGATCATGGGGTGCTGGAAAATATACCGCTGTATTAGCGGACATCTTTGCTCTAGATAATTGATTTCTTTTTCTTTTTCTTTTTCTTTTTCTTTTATCTTTCTATTTTGTTTAAAATAATAATAATAATAGTAATAATAGTAATAATCATAAACTGGATATGAAAACGGAATAGTGCAGTAGGTAACGAGCTCAGCGTGAGTGAAAAAGTGGGGGAGTGAAAAAAAAAAAAAGAGAGAGAGAGAGAGAGCAAGTGAGTGAACCAGATACTAGAGGGACGGCTAGTAGCAAGGGAAGGTCATTGTTGCAAGTATAAGAAATAATGGGGAGAGAGAGAGAGAAGTGGAGCAATCGAGCAAAAAACGTGAATCATAAAAGGCAACGAGTAAAAAAAAGCAAAAAGCAAAAGCAGGATGAACAGTACAACAATAAAAAAAAAAAAAAAGTCTTAATTTGAAGACGGTTGAATAAATCCTGCAGGGGCTGGAGACTCTGGAATCTCCTGAGGCGCCCTCGCTCCGGGCGAGGGGCTGAATGTGCCTGCGTTCACAACTGTATAAGGCGAACCGCTTCCCATCCCCGGCGTTGGTGGTGGAACCCAGGTCTGTTGATGTGTAGGTATCGGGGACATGGAGGATGACTGTTGCTGGAATGGATCCTGATGTCTCAACGCCGGTGAGTTGGGATTCCGGTACTCAGCTGCGACTGCTGTTGCTGCTACGGCTACCGTCGCCCTCATAAATGGATTGCTCCCGTCCGCTGACAAAACGGCCGAGTCTGCGGCGGTACCCATCTTAGGGGAAGATCCGAATGCTCCCTCAAATGGACTATTGGCTGGCATAGTATGCGATGGGACTGCTGGTGGTGGGTGGTAGTAGTCATCTGGAGACACGAATGGGTTAGCATTTCCAGCGGTCAAGGCCGAGGGTGCAGGTGAATTTGAATAGAGTTGATAACTGGCTGCAGGAGACTGGATCGTCGCATGTGAATATCCTGGAGTGACTCCGATATAGTGTGATGGTACGGGGGAAAGACTACTCATTGCTTGGAGGTTTGCTGTGCTTACAGAAGGAGAGAGGTATTGGTCATGACCATACTCCATAACTGTCGTTCCAGTTGTTGCCGTGTGTGTCGGCGAGCCATCGGGTCTGTACTGGACTCGAGTAGGATCCGCTGCATAAGGATTGTTGGGGTCAATTTGGGTAAGTGGGTAGTCATTGCCATATTTGTATCCAGTGAGTGGTTGCTGGGGCAGATGAGGACTCGAGTAAGTGTAATCATCTGCAGGGACCTTGATATTGTCGTCTTCTCTCCGAGCCATGGTCTCGGCTGCAATTACATCTGCCGTATAGGCCTCCGCCTCAAGTCTCCTCTTCCTGCGCCGGCGGATCAAATATAGGGCGACGAGCGCGCCTACGGCAATAACAGCGATCAGCGCTCCAATAATAGCACCAGTGTTGGACTTGCTCTCCTTTTCGGTAGCATCGTACTGGTCGGTCCATTTTTCCTGGTTAAGGCTGTAAACGATGGGCAAGTTGTTGAGAATCGTGCTCCTCGCACTTCCACCGGAGCCTCCCCAAGCGATGAGTTGGTATGAATGAAATCCACAGGCCATTCGGGTACGTGTTGTAGATGCAGCCTGTCCTGCCTTCCATTTGCCGCTCTTGACGTCCAGGATGTAGATCGAGTTGAAGTACGTTTCGCCGTCAACCGTTCCTCCGAACACAACGATCTTGGATCCGTCATCGGCTGGATCGGATCGACCAAAGACACAGCAATAGTGACAAAAAAAGTCAGATTAAATTCGTAATTTGTGGAAAGGTGAAAGCGACCCTTTTTGACCTCCCCCGCCCTCTCCTCTTTCTCTGGCAAATCTTCACGCTGGGACTTACATTCTACCATGCAATGGTCTAGTCGTGGAGGTGGGATATCACCCGTTGTCGTCTAATCATATCCAACAGAACCAGAACGTGCGGTAATATGCATTCACTGTTAATGAGGGTTTCTATGTTTCAATTGTAAAGTGAAAGAAAGGGAGGGAGGGAGAAGGGAGCCAGATTGCCTTACCCAAGTCTTCCACGACTTGGAAGCCGGGTCGTACTCATTCAGGTCTGCACCACCTATGCCCTTGACAGTGCTCAGAGGGTTGTACACTCGAGTACCGCCAAAGGTGACAATCGTGTTCCTGACACTGGACCAGACCGCACCCATGTCTGTGATGCTGTCGCCGGCACTAGACGCCTGTTGGGAGACGAGACGCCTGGTCTTGGGGTCAAAAACGGTTAGGGCATTATAGCTGTAGGTGGTGTTGACGCCCTGGGTTAGGGTAGTATATCCGCCGAGAATATAAACTAAGCCCGTACTAGGATCTGTGACAGCAGAGTGGCCTTCAAGGTTGGAATAACTGGGCTTGACGGTTGTCAGATTGGTCCAAGAGGTTGCGCCAATGTCGTAAATACTGAAGATAGTTGGATTGGCCATTCCACCAACGGCGAAGATTGAGCCGCTGGGACCACCATTAGTAGCAGAGGAGATGGTGGTCAGGGCGAGATGTGAGGTTGCCTGACCATCTTTCAAGAAAGTAAAACTAGCTGCACTAGTAGACCATGACTTTGAGAGGTCGAGGCTGACAAAGCGTGGGGATGGATCGGTGTCGTAACCGCCCTGGATGTATAGCTTATCGTCAAGCTGAGTGAAACCCATTCGGCGCATGCCCGAAGGAGTCTGTGCGTGGATCAAAGGCATGACGACGGCGAGGAGGACAAGGCTGAGGCGGAGAAGGGGACGCCCTTGGATACGCTGCGAAAGGTGGTTGCCTGTGCTCGACATGGTGCCTTTTTGTTATGTTGGTAGATTAGGGACTAAGAGAGAGAAAGAGAGAGAGAGTGGGAGAGAAGAGAAGAGGGGAGGAAAGGGACTAGTGCGAATGCAAGTAGGCGTGGGTCGTTTCAAAGGCGCGGAAGAGTCGTGAATTCAAGGGACAAGGGTCAAGAGGACAGGGGGGAGGGGGGGCGACCTGATGATGTCAGGACAGGGTGGTTCCTTTGCGTCTCAGAACAAGGCTGGGTTAAGGGGGAGGGGGGGGAGGTGAAGAGGGGAGGAGGGGGAGGGGAGGAGAGGAGGGGTCAAGCGAACGAAAGACGTGATGGGATGAAGGAGGATGAAAAATATGCAAAAAAACATAATTTGTTGATGATTTGGAGGGAAGGAAAGAGAGAGAGAGAGAGAGATAGATAGAGATAGAGAGAAGAGAGAGAGAGAGAGAGAGAGAGAGAGAGAGAGAGAGAGAGAGAGAGAGAGAGAGAGAGAGAGAGAGAGAGAGAGAGAGAAAAAAGAGGACAGGGGCGTCGCAGAGATGAGAGAGAGAGAGAGAGAGAGACAGAGACAGAGAGAGAGAGAGAGAGAAAGAGAAAGTGAGAAAGAGAAAGAGAGAGGAAGCCCAAGTCGGCGGGCAAGTCAGGTAAAAGGCAAGACGACTCTCGCTCCTCTTCTCTTTTCCTCTACTACTCGACCAGATTCTCTTTTCGCTGTTCTCTTTCAGGAGGAGAACAAGGAGGAGGAGGACAAGCAGACCGCAGATGAGAGCATTTCGGCCATCTCTTTCACTCCTCTCTAAAAAAACACACACACCCGTGCATTCATGCAGTAGCCCAACTTGCCTCTTCTTTCTCTCTGCGTGCATCTGCTGCTCTCACAACTAAACGGGGCTAAATCTCACCCCAACTGGCTCCTCTCTCTTACCCGTGTCCCAGCTCCAGCCCGCTCATGAATGTGCCCACGGCATGGAACAAATAAAGCAATGCATCCCTAACCCAACCTGCCCTTTCTCTTTTTTCCCCTTCTCTGTCTTTGTGGTGGTGCATCCAGCAATGGGTACGACGCGTGAGTGCATGGAAAGGAAGTGATCCATGCTCGCACTATTGGCAGAAGGAAGGAAGGAAGACCCTCAGATATTCTCTTGCGCATCAGTAAGAGCCAAAGGGCGCACATCTCTGCTATGCAACCAGACACACATCAATGACAGCCTATTGTCTATCATTCCCCTAGGCAAGCTCTGGAGCAAGAAAAAAAGAAAGTGTCAGAGAGTGCACCAGAGTTAATATTGGAATACACGCATGGATGATTTCATCTACTGGAGGAAGGACCCGTTTGTTTCTGTGGCTCATCTTGTCCTCGGAGCAAATTCTCCATTGTGACAGATTCGATCAAGTTCAGCAGAAGGGGCCCTTTGCCCTGAGTTTTCCTTCTCTTCCTTTTTTTTTTATCTCTCTGTTCCTCTCTCTCTCTCTCTCTCTTTCTGCGAGCAGGCGGTTTTCCCCTGACGACACTCGGTAATCTGCTCGGATGAACAGAGGGAGAGAGAGAATAGAGCAAAGCGAGCTCCTTTTCTTAAAAAAAAAAAAAAATAAAAAATGGGCTCCCAAGTCGGCCTCAACTCTTTTTCATTCATTAGAATTGAAATGGCCCGTCCAAGCAAGAGGGTTCATAGTCCGACTCGAGTGGCTCGAAACAGTGCCCACACTTTCTCACTCACTCACACTTTCCCCTGCCAGGGGGGGGGGGACAATCAAGGGAAGGGATCAACTTCAGGAACAAGAAACAACATAACACATTCCTTTACTCTCTTTCTATATTACCTGTGGCAGGGGGGAAAATCTCTTTCTCCTCACCTCTCTCTCTCTCTCTCTCTCTCTCTCTTGCTCTCTTGCTCTCTTGTTTTCTCTCCCATCTGCCTACCTACCTACCTACTTGCTAGCTCGTTTATTTGTCTATCTTACCAATGGCTTGTGGAATCCCTTTCTTTCCCTCCTCACCCCTCTCCGGGCAGTAGAGTCTCATTATCCAAGAAGGTGTCATCTGCAACCAGAGGATCAGCGAATTGCACACACACACAAAAAAAAAAAAAAAAAAAAAAAGGGCGCCAACGAGAGTATCCTTTGTCTCGTCTCGCATCAATACCAATCCACATGGCTATCAATGGTCAAAAAAAAAATGCTCGGGATAAAAGAAATCTGTGGCCTAGTAAATGCTCTCGAACGCCTCAAACACGCTGCTCCCTTGTCTGTAAAAATACGCCGTAGCAAATACTCCAAGACATCGTCACCTCAGACTGCAGTGCACATACACATTTCATACCTTGGCAATCGGAGCCAGAGACAAAGAGAGGGAGAGAGAGAGCTTTTGAAGAGAGAAGCGCTCGGGATGAGGAGCCCTCGTCAAAGAGCCTTAATGCCATTGAGGACTTTTGGAACTGAAAAAAAGAAGAAAGAAAAAGAAGGTAGACCTTTTGTTCATTTTTTGGCTGGAAAATAAGGATGAACTTTTCAGGAAGAGGAAAGTGAAAAAGGCCGAGAGAATGAAAGATTTAAGACTGAGGACACCCATACCCCAGTCTAGCCATCGTTATTTTCTCTGCACCAAGGAGAGATGTACCCAGGTTCAGGTCGTTTGATTGCCAAAGAGCAAGAATCGAGGACTTGGCTCTTCGGGTTAAGCATGGCCCAATACCGCAAATGACAAAGACAAATAGGAATTTTTTCAACTTTTACAAATCTCTCTCTCTCTCTCTCTCTCTCTCTATTTTATTTTTTTTTTAAATATTATTATCATTTTAACCATGTCATTTTCTGGATTGTTAGGATAGAGAGGGAAAAAAATATTCATAGAAATCTGAAAGACAGATCGAAATGTATTTGACGGCCTAGCTAATCGTTATCAATCTCTTTTCGTGATGTAGAACTCTCCACTGCCAAAAGAGAACCCAGAAAAGTCCCCTCATCGCCACTTGGAGGAAGCATACCCCAAGTGTTTGACCTAGCTCGCACGGAGCAAATAGGAAAGCACCTCAGCCCTCGACTTGTGCCACTTGGAAAACCTGGCACGCACAATGGAGAAGCTTTGCCACTAATGGATCGATAGACTACCACTTCTCTAGAAGAATTCTACATGTTAACAGCAACTTTGATGACACAGAACTCTCATAACAATTCTTCTCAGCTACAATCCCGCGAGTTCATCCCTTATCCCTATCCTTGGAAATATAAGTCAACATCCTTATCTTTTCAGTCCAGGAAAAAAAAAAAAAAAAAAAAGTCTACCGATACAGGTCTACAGAGCTAACGCGAGATGTTCACGAGATTAAGTCATTTCAGTCTTTTAATGAAGAGAAAGTCGCTAACCTTTAACTACTGGCCAATATCTCTGGGTAAATCGTATCACGTAAAGATCTCCATCGGGACCACAGCGCCTTCAACCACGCCTCCAAGAAGATTCTCCTTGCTTAAGAATCTCAGTGGGAACTCGACCAAGTGACCGGTGACTCCTTGGAGACGCTTCTTCACATCCTCTGCTGTCGCGCCTTCCATCGCCACATGGCCCGTCAACACTTTCTTGGGATTGGGGACAAAGCTACGGTAGTCATCCCAAGTCTCAACCGTGTCATCAGGCACGCATCGGAACACATCTCGGAAAATCTCTGTGTTGGTCGTCGCAACCCTTCGCCACCAAGACTCGTAGAAATCGTCATGCAAAGGATCTCTCACGATCCGTTCGGTGTACTCTGGATCGTTCACACTGGCTCGTTTCGCATCATGGAGATGGGTTGCCAAGGGCGAATGCCATTGGTCAACGGCTTCGCCTTCTTCTTCATCAGGATGATACACCTCCACATAACCACCTGTCGCCTCTCCAACATCGTCAGTACTCTGGACGCGTTGGCGCTGCTTCCGTGGCCGGACGTGAGCAAGTGGCTCGTCTGATCCTCCTTCCTGCGGAGGCTGAACATGCACTTCGGGTCCAACCGTCGCTCCAACGGCAGCTGAAGTCAATGTGGACGATGACGAAGATTCCTGTTGAAGCACCTCGTGTTCCCAGGCTTGCTCTGCCGCAAAGACATTCTTTTGCTTTTGTTGTTGCTGATCCTGCTCTTGCTTGGCACGTTGCTGCCGAATCAACTCTAGACGAGCCTGTTCGGGGTCCTTGTGTGGCGCGTCCAGGTCAACGGGCAAGACGCTTGCCTTTGTCACCACGTCATGCTCCACGTGTGGTAAGAGACCAAGGTGCTCCTTGAACAGGTCTGTACGCATCGTATGGGCCATCTTTCCTACTTTATACTGCAAAACGTGCACAACGACATATAGTTGATGGAGAATAGTGTAGCAGAAAGAAGACAAGAGTTAATAAAATTGGCTCAAGACACCTAGAGGTATGCACCTAATCGTTCATAGAAAGAAAGGAGTCAATCACAAAGACAACAAACAAAAGAGCTTACAGGAACCCCATTCATGGTCGAGTCGATCATTTCAGTATCCTCAATAATGATTGCAATTTCTGAATCACGGAATCCGACTTGAGAGCGGTCATTAATGTTAGCTATGTTACGGGATAAAAAAAAAAATTGGAGCGGGTTAACAACAGGTATCTTGATGTCTTTCTTGGTCGCTTAGGTTGCTTAGCCAACGCATCCATTTCCTCCTTCTTCATACCTGATCCGCAGATAATGATCCGATCGTCAACAATCATCAATTTGCTATGGATATATAATTGTTCGGTCACAAAATCATCAACCTCATTGTCTTCCACATGATGTTCCAGGAGCTCGCTTGGACCGGCTTGACTTTCCGCCATAGGGTCTTCACTTGTCACACGTGGCACTGGAATAGGCTCAATAATCGACTCAGTGTCTTCTTCTTCTTTGGCGATTTTTCTCTCTTGATCTCGCGTGTTGTATTGAGAACTTGTTTGGTGCTGTTGCTGTTGTTCCATCTCGATAGAATCCGAGTCTGAATCGGATTCGTCTCCACCACTCTCACCAAATCCAAATCCAAGTCGACGCGAACGACGTCTTGGAGAAAGAGTGCCTCTTGTCAACTTATGATGTCTTGGCTCCAGGTTGCCTTGGTCCTTTGTTCCCTTCATCTTTTCGATTGCAGTTCGGACCATCGTTCCAAGTCCGTCTAAGACTTCGGCATGGTTGTCGTCTCGCTCCACGTGGCGTCCATCTTCAATCTCGGCTTGGTAAACCTCCCGTTGGATTTGCTCATGAGTGCTCGTGTCCGCCAAGGAGTGCTCCGTTGCCGCTGGGACATATCCATGCTCCTTCACGGACCGTGCCATCGCCTTCTTGGTAATACTTTCGTCCCATGTTCTGAGCGTATCCATGGCTTTGCGACGATCTGAAATTTCTTTGATCCGTTCCGCCTCAGCGTTCTGGGGGATTGGGTCCAATAGAAATTTGGAGGCGAGTGATCTCTGTCGGTGAAGTTCATCGCCCTCTTCTTCTGCCTCCTCGTTCTCTCGTTCTGCTGCCTCCTTTGGATTCGACTCGTCTCCCGTCTGTTGCTTTCGCCTCCTCTCTTCTTCTTTGACAGCTTCGACGATCGCATCAAACTTTCCGTGCTTAATCCGGTCAAAACTACGGAGACCATAGAATCCGATATATTGGTCTGGGTCGATGCCATTGGCAATCAGGCGTTCGATCACCGAGTTGCCACCACGACAAATCGACACATACTGGAAATGCATCACCTTGCGCAATGTTCCAGCCTCACTCGACATGATATCAGCCTCGAACGCTGGCATCAGGGGCATCACGACGATCACACGGAACCTTTTCTGCTCACGATGAGCTCGGGTGATCCTATTGACGAGTGCAATACCGATATGATTCTTGAGATCCGGATGTCCATTCTCCACAGCCAAAGTCACTACGAAGAAAGCGAAGAAAAATAACAACAAAAGATTGGTCTTGATTAGTTGCGCGAGAGATTCCTCCGAGGCTAAGAAACCCAAAGGGACAGGAGTGTCTTACCAAAGAATTGGTTCTCAATATAAATAAAATGCTCTGCATTCTCGATCGTATGCAGATAAGCATCCTGAATTGAGCGTTCAAGATCCACGCCTTGGGACCAGAGCGAACTACTGCGCAGAATCTGCACCTTTTGGGTTCCTGTCCACCCTGTTTCGTTGCGAGTGCTCACAAACTCGCCCTTGGGGGTTAAGAACTTCATGTGTGATTTTTTCATGGCTTTGCTGCGCTTGACAAAGTTCCAGCGTTGGACAAAATGTCGGGCGACATCGCGTGCTGGTTGACCTGCCATACCAATATGAACATCGTGCCATGGCATTCGAGGGAGCAGTTTTTTCTCAATCAGCTCGTTGTTGAATTCCTTGACTATTCATGCGACAGAGAGATGCCCGCAGCAATGAGAAGATGGTATTAGTGCTGGCGCTGTTTTTTCTTTTTCTTTCATCCCCCCTCCTCTTCCTCCTCCTTCAAGTGCCCAGGGCAATTGTACAGTACCATTAACAAAATCTTTGATTCTTGGATTTGAATAGTCTAGACCAGGCCAAATAGTGCCCTTGCCAGAAGGATGGTAATCCGAGAGTTGATGCGTTCGACTGTCATACCGTCCATAGCACAAATCCAGTCCGCCAATAAATGCAATTCGACAATCGATCACACAGATCTTTTCATGATGCGCCCAGAATTGGGTGGCATTTACGCCTAAATGATCTGGGTGGCGCTGTACTTGAATGTTCTTGTGGAGACCCTGGAGCCAGATCTTGGTATGAGCGGAATCCAAGGTTAGGGCCAACGAGACTTCCTTGTAGACTACAATATAGATCATGACTCCCTCCATAGCCTTTTTCTTCAAGAGGCGATCCAGGCGAAACTCTTCGTTCTGCTCTGGAGGCCTGCGGAGATACTTTTGAGTGGTAATCAGGTTCAAAAAAAAATAGAGAGAGAGAGGATTGAGTAATGCTTGAGTTAGATACACGAGATACACAGCAAGTTTGCTACAGCGCTCTCTCCCTTTCATGGTATGACATTTCTTACCAACTCAGGCGACAGCCACCAGTCGCAGATATAGATCTCAGATTTGGCTGCCATCAGGGCATCTGAAACAGCATGAAAGTAATCCTTGCCGTCTACATAATAGCGCACTTTCGCGTCCTCACGCTCAGGTGCAAAGCTTCCGAATCTGTGCGAGATAACCCAGGGCGAGGATTGCTTCATTTTGGTAAAGTACTCCATCCACTCGAGCATATCGCGGTTGTGGTCTCCTTTGATCTCAATAGTCTTGTGTTTGTTGCCCAACTCGATGTGATGAAGGTTTAACCCAAGGGTCTGTTCCTTGTGGCGGACGAAGAAATTCTGGTCGAATAAAAAAACTTCAGTCGGATCATTCGAGCCCACAGTAGGGCAAAAGGCAATGTACGAGTCTCGAAGGAGTGCCCATGACTTGTCCCATCGAGTAACACCTCCGATGCCACAGAATTTCAAGCTTGTGTCGATTGTCTTCATATCCACATAAGACTCTTTACCCTTCCATCCCATATCCTTGGTCAGAGACATGGCCGAAATTTCAAGGAATTCGTAAAGATCGTAGGAGACGGTCCAGTTAAGATCCTCAAGGACTCTGATCAGATACGTTTGAAGAGCCTGACGACGAGCAAGATTGGTTTCCCGAAGATAAGCGACTTTCTCCTCAGCCTTCATCCCCAACGTTGCTTTTGCTAGAGAGAAAGCGTATGAAAGCTAAATTAAAAGACGAAGAAAAAAAAAAAGTTAATGGTTGGGAGCAATGGGTTGGTCTCAACTGGCCGTGACTGAAGGTAAAAAGACATATCTCCTCAAGTTGAGAAACGGTTTGTGAAAAAAACGGTACCTGACTAGGAAACTTTGGCACATTTTCATACTTCTTGGCAACAAGATTCAGATGCAGTTTGTAAAAGTCATAGAGGGTCCTACGGATTACCCACTTGATATCTCCATACTGCAGCTCGACACGAAAGATGATCTGTTTACTGATACCGAGCTCTATCTCGGAGTCAGATACGGCGACCTAAACATTTGTGTCCCATTGACCAAAAAGTCGTTTAGTCTCTCTAGATTTGATATCAGTCTTTTTTTTACCTTGATCATCTGAAAAAAGACTGGTGGCTGAAGTCGGCGTCATTGAGGAGAGGTAGAGAGAGTCGTAATTAGCCTTCAGTTCAACTATATCATACTCAAAGTATGGCTGTGGCACCCCTCTTTTCCACCGAATGCAATGTAAATTGGCAGGTTTCGTATTCGGGGCTTTCGCCAGAGTCTCCGCCACAGAGCCAAAATACTCGCAAGAGCATTTACACAAATACAAAGACGCCCGAGCCAAAGGCGCGCTTTTTAGCTTGATTTTTTTAGGAGCACTGTCCAGCTGACAATATACCACGTAACCCGGCCCATTCTCTCCCGATTCCTTGTTTGGTTCTTTTCCAACTGGTCATACCACAACGCGCTGCTCACGCCACACAACTCCAAACGGAAAAGAGGCCGGAAGAAGTTGAAAGGAAAAAGTGACCTGGAGCGGACGAGACCAAGACCAAGACCAAGGCCACAGGCGCATGTGCGCAAGGAAGGGAAAAGAACGAGGCATTGACCCTTTTTGACAGAACAACCGGAACCCGACGATAGCCGCCCGCCCTCATCAACAATAACAAAAGAAATACGTACTGGCCGGCGTCGCTTGTCATCTCGTCGTAGGAAAAGCGCAGGGACGGCTGATGCGCTAATCGCAAGGGCAACAACAGGAATATCCACCTCAGACATATTCTTGGACCGTGATGACCCCGTGAATGCAGCCGCGGCACTGTTGAGGAATAATGCGTTTCGAAAGCCTTCCTTTCTAAAGATATTGGAGAGCTTTTTCTGACCATGCACGTCTTGTTGATGCACTTGGCGTAGGTGCTGTTGAGAGTTCGATCCAACAGAGACCGGACCTGCTTTTGAGCTATCTTCACCGCCCGAGGAACTATGACGATGTAGGTGGAGGCGATGACGGAGACGATGGCTACGACTAGCGTCGTCGAGACAATCATTGTCACTATGGGAATCAGGGTCCTCAATGACGTTGTGGCGGACAGAAGAGGTTCTCGAATGGCGCTGTCCGCTCAAGCTATCTGGATCTAAAAGAAAAGAAGAAAAAGAAGAAAAAATGAGCGAGTTGACAAGGTGTGGTGCGCATGGCATGGGTCAGAGACAAGGACAGGCAACTGAATCCTTTTCCCTCCAAAAAGCGGAAGAGCGCTATGATTGTGTTGCCCGAGGCATTCCCATCGATCCTTTTCATTTCATTGCTAGAACACAGCCTCTTCTCCACTCTCTCTTTCTCTCTTTCTCTCTCAGCCTGAAAACAAAAAAATGGAGAGATATTTGTTTCTGCTTCTCTCATTTCTGAGACTGTGCCAGCCGCTGCTCTCCTATGTTTGTCTTCCATATCCTCCATTTTTGCTCTCCATCAATGCTACAGCCGATAACACGATGCGGTCATTGTCACTACTACCCACTTTTGTTAAACTTGCCTTGGCTAGATAGATCTGGCGAGCGGTGCCGAGAAGGAGGAGAGAGATAACCCATCCTAGACTGCTGTGGTTGGGGTTCAATCCCGTCAGCTTCTTTTTCTCTGTTTTGGGCGAGTGCTCGCGTGGCTAAGCTCGATAGGCTGATCTTTGGGCCTCCACCGCCTCCGATCCCCGTCATGCCATTCGCGGCGCTGCCAACTGGAGCTGTAGCAACAAGGCTTGCGATAAGCTTCTCGGGTTCACCCAACTGCTGTTGTTGCCGTTGCTGTTGCTGGTGCTGTTGCTGAGGGTGGTGTTCATTCACGACGTCAGTACGTTTTTCATCGATGACAGGTTCGGTTAGTTGAACCTTGTTTGGAGCATGCGACGGATGCGGGGAGGCAGAAGTTAACGTGGAGAGATGAACGGGCCCATTATTCGCGTCATCGTCGTGGTGTGGAAATAGGTTGCGCTCCATGGATGGAGAGAGAGCGAGAGCGAGAAGAGATTCCGGCCAAGGCCAGGAAAAAAAAAGAAGAGGACTGGGGAGCGACTAGCGCGGGGGAATTGAGACTGAAGAGGCAGTCTTTTTTTTTTCTGTTCAAAGAATGGATGAGAGGATGAATAAAGACAATGTGAAGAGTGGAGAGGAGAAGGAGGCAATGTGGCGGAGGAAGAGAAGAAGGAAGGCTAATGAATGCACCAAAGTGAGAGTATAGCCAATGGAGTGGAAGGATGGTAAGATGGATGAATGAATGAAGAGAAGAAAGAGAACGGGCCAACAGGATGATGCTTGTCGCTGAAGAGGTGTTTCGAACGAGACTGTCTCGTGTTGTCCTCTCTCTTTCTATTTTCTCTTTTCTCTTTTTTCTTTTCTCTTTTTCATTTTTTTCTTTTCTCTTATTCTCTTTTCTCTTTTCTCTTTCTCTCCTCTCACACTCTTACGCATCTTTTCTAGTCGACTCGACGTTGTCTCTCACTTTTCTCATCTCTCGTTCAGCCTGTGGATATTCATCATGACCATGGACTTGATTAAATGGTGATTGGCATGGATATGCCCTGGAGATCCATAACACCATACCTCTCTCTCTTGCCAGGAACATACCTCTCCCTTCGGGAAGGGTTGCACCATGATTCTTTTTACCGTTTGTTGCTGCAGGCATTTCTTATTTTATTTTGTCTCCCGCTTAGTGTGAGCTTTCAAGTTGGGCTGAGCTGAGCAAGAAAAAGATGAGCGGAAGAAGAAAAGAATGAGAGCAAGTCCCTGGTTTGGACAAAAGGTCGGAAGGTGCCCCACGCCCTTCGTCATTTGCATCCAACACCTGCCTCCTTCTGTCCTCGCCTCTCAAAAAGTGCATTGCCCCGCCTCACTTTTGCTTCGCCCCGCCTTTTACTCCACCTTCTCCTTCGACCCCTCCTCCTCCTCCCTTCACATTTCTGTCTATACCAAGAAAAAAAAAACCAAAAAAAAAAAACGTGAGATTTATTCGGGGATTCATTCCTCCAATGATGTTCAAAAATGTGAGCTACCTATATTTGTCCATGAGCTCTCGACGTTTGCTTCGAAAAGCGTAAGCGTAGGCAGAGTGTACAACAGGTAGGAGCCCCGACAAAGTTACGCGAGAACGAGCCAGGAATGTAATCCATTGGATGTTTTTTGTCTCGTGGCCATGAAAAAAGAAAAAAAAAAAAAAAAAAAAAAATAGTGACACCCTCTCTATGTATTTTTTTTTTTTTTTTTTTGGTCGAGTGCATGTGTTTAGTCTCGCTGCTGAGGTGGATCATGGTAATGGTGGCGATTTCCTTTTCTCTACCATGCCTCTAACCCTTAATGCCCTTCCACCTCTTGGTCCTGTTTCCCCGAAGGTGACCTGTCACTGTCAGACGGACCAACCGACCGACCGACCAACCGGCTCGGACAGGACCCAAGAGTGTTCCGTGATTCTGACTTTGTAATCTCTAACGGACTCCCCTCCCCCCCTCTTCTCCTCCCTCAGTTCGCTCTGGCTTATTATTCCTGTTCTGCGACCCTGTTTCGTTTTGCATTACCTTCTTTCTCTACCTTCCATCCCATCTCTCGGATCCTTCACCGACGTCCATTCCAATTTCTCAGTCGACTCTTTGGAACGAACCATGCTAGAAGTTGTCACTCGACCCGCAAAGACTCTTCTTTATGGATCAGCTCTGTTCAGGTACATTCTTTTACTTCGCCCTTTCTCCCACACACACACACACACACCCTCTATCCCAACTCCATCATTCAATTGACCCTCCGCATGTCTCCATTTCCTCAAAGATACCATCACCCCACTCCCAATGAGTTTGGGACTTTTTAAATCAGAGTCACTTGGACTCTTGACCATTCCTCTTTTTTTTTTTTTTTGATTCTAATCTCTATCATTGTCGGTCCTTGGGTCTCCAATGATCTTCTCATAGCTTTTGCTCTGTCTTAAATGTGATCCAGGTCTTTTCTCTATTGATAAGGCCCTTCTCGAAGCGTCTCTTCTTTGAGGTCAACGCACGCGTCGCTGGTTCGATGTGGAAAGTGATGCAGGTACGAAAAAAAAAAAAAAAAAAAAGCGAGTTGAAAGCGACCTTTCTTCTTCTTCTTCTTCTTCTTCTTCTTCTTCTTGGTGTGTGAATGGGATCCTTCCTCTACTCCTCGTCTCCTCTCTAACTCTAGGATTTCTACTTTTAAAAATATCGATAGATGATTATGGAGGTAAGACAACACTAATGGCTCAAAGAATTAAAGGAAGAGAGAGAGAGAGAGAGAGAGAGAGGCGTGAGAAGAGTGCATAGTTGGTCGAGTGAGGTGACTCGTGTGTCCTCACTGCCTTGAGTGACAGGAGGAAGCAACAGGACGGAAGAACCTTTTAGACACCCGAGAACCTCCCCAAGCAGCTCGCTGAAGTGATGGAGCAACTACTTTAGCGTGTGTGGAGTAGAGTGGATGGAAAGGGAGACACGGAAAAAGAGACAAAACAGGGTTGCGTGACCTTGTTTTTTTTTTTTTTCCTTTTTCTTACACAACACCGGGGGAGCTATTTAAAGCTGGAGAGAAGAAAAGATCATTGTCATATGCGGACAAAAAGATAAAACAGGTCTATCATAGATTCGTCTTGTGGAGAAAGAAAGAGAGCAGTGTAGCTTACACCTTTACCTCGTTGGTCTTGCTGTCAAATGAACACAAAATAGAAGAGACACAAAGCCCAGATTACGTTCTCGGGTGATAAGATCCCCCACAACGAGAGCGCACTGGTTTTTGGAAACCATCGGTCGTTTACCGACTTTTACATGTTCCATTCAGTTGCCGCACGGAGGGGAATGATCAACTACATGAAGGTAAAAAAGAAAAGAAAAGAAAAGAAAAGCTCGTAATCCGTTAATTCGTGTCGGCTGCTTTTTCTCGATGTGGTGTTGTCTCCGGTATCCTAACATCCTGTCATCTTGTTCCTGGCTCCTTTTTCTAGTACTTTGCCAAGGACTCTCTAAAATATGTAAGTCAGTTCGTGCCTTGACATTGACCAGGAATATCTGAAACTATACCGCCCTGCTGACTATAACATATTCCTTTTGGATTGAATTAGATTCCTTTCTATGGATGGGGCATGTGGATCATGGGCATGTTGTTCATTAACAGGAATTGGCAGCAGGATCAGGTTGCGATCAACAAAATGTTTTCTAGGATATTGGATATTCAGGCACCTGTCTGGATCGCATCTTTCTTGGAGGGCTCTCGTTTGACGCCTAGCAAGCTTGCTGCTTCTCAGAAGTTTATGCAGAGCCGTGGACTCCCCGTCCTGTCTAATGTTTTGATGCCAAGGACAAAAGGATTCATTGCCTGCGTGAACAAATTCAGAGGAACTCATGTCAAGTGTGTATATGGTAAGCATAGAAAAGTGAGGTCCTTTCGAATCATCCGGATAATAGACAGAGTCAACTCTAACATTGCGCTGGGACTCTCCTTCCCCTCCCCTCCCCCCCACCCGTCGCTAGACTTTACATTTGCATACTACCATAGGACAAAGGGCTTTGGAGTCCCTCCAGATCTGGTGCGTGTTCACACTGGTCAGTTGAGTCCCGAGTACAAGTTCCATGTCCACGTGAAGCGATACCAGATTGATGATCTACCAAAGGATGAGGAAAAGCTGAGCGAGTGGGTCGTTCAAAAATATGTCGAGAAAGATGCATTTTTGGAGAGTATGAAAGAAAATTGGACTGAAAACATTGAGGGAGGAGTATGGAGCGAAAAGTGGTAGAAAAGAAAAGAAACGAAGTGCTGGAGATATTGAATGCGGTCGAGCAGGGCATAATCTGCAGTTCAGACTACCTTTAATCTGGTGTAAATTTGAAGTAGAAAGAAAAAAAAAAGAAAAAGATAAAAAAACTATGAGTGGAGAATTTGTTTCTCTTGATGAATCCTAACAGAGATTGGATATTTTATAAAACGGTTCGTCCTTTTATTCTCGGCTCTCTTGATAGTTGGTCTACTTTTCCATATTCGTGAGGAGGAAAGTAGGAGGAGCGGCGAACGAGTGGCTTGGGAGACCCAACGGACTTATGGAGCTTCGACAAGGAGAATGAATGGAATGGAGATCGTCTGAATCAACTATTCTCCATTCACTCTAAGCGGCACTCTTCTACTATTATTCTGAAGCCGTCTCCTCCATTCATAGGATCAAAAAGAGGTCGCCATCATGGGTAATGCCTTCAGACTGTCGATGGATTGAGAATGATTGGATATCTTGGGGACACTGGCCAGCGACGATTCAGTCATGGGCGTGCTCCTGATATTCTGAATAGCCTTCTCTTCTTCTTCTTGGATACATACATATATCCGGGACTGTAAACAACCAGAGAAAGAGGCAGCCATAGCTGATAGGATGTGAAGTTACCCTCAGGCTGTACACAACACTAATCTCCTTGTTTTTTATCCTAAAAATCATCCATAGACTACAAAGAAGAACAGGAAAATGAGTTGGAGGCATTGCCCTCCATTTATTTTGACGAGTTTGAACTGATTTCACAGGACCCACCAAAGTTCTCAATCTTGGTCGTATCGGATGAGCCAGACGATGACGTTACCCGTACTGACCGCTTAGAAATTGCATGTGGAAAGAGTAGAAGGAAAATGCAAAAAAGATCGATCTTGAGCCTTACCCGTTGCCTATTATTCAATTTTGCCCTTCGAACAAACAAAAAACAACATAGACTCCTTCAAGCTAATTGTTGAATATACGGAGAAATACCCTGAGACTTTGCCCAAGTTCTCGATCGAGATGCTAGAAGGAGAATTAGAGCAGCAAGAGGAGGATGGCATTCTGGAAAAGATCACAGAGGCTGTAAGTAGGCACCACTTCCATCAAAAGAATTTCCATGGGCAAAAGAAAAAAGAAAGAAGGAAAGAAAACAGGAGTATATGCTGTGTCATGATTCAGATATTGGATCTAGTAGGGAAGAGAAAATGTACTCATGATCAGGCGGCGCGGAACGCAGAGGCGGAAACTATTTTTTCTTTTTTTTTCTTTTTGTTGACTATTGGTGCCTTATTTTATTGCTGTTATTGCTTATTTAGGGAAATGATTCATTAGGGATTGCCATGGTCTTTGGAATGGTGTCGGCTGCAAAGGAATGCCTGACAGAGACCATTACTAACAAGAAAGACGCACGTGAACGCGAGCGCGAAGAAAAGGCGCAACGAGAGCTTGAGGTAAGACTATTGGTCGTTTGTTCTTGGGATAACAACTGGGCTAGAGGATTGACCGGACACCTAGGACATGTTGCTGAATGGTTCTTTACTATTGAGCACCAGCAAAAAAAAAAAAAAAAAAAAAAAAATTGCAAAGTCATTGACCCAGGAAATTTACGATGGAGACCGTTGAACACAGGGTTGTAGATATCAGTGGTGCTTTCCATATCCTTTTAGGACCATGGAAGAAGGGTGTTGTTCTTGCAGAACTTGCCTAGCTGTGATTAGATCAAACGTGCTTTGCTAGTCCACCTTTCGAGAGGAGCAATTGGTTTTTTTTTTTTTTTTTAGATCTATTCTATTCACATTCACTTCTCTTTTTTTACCTACCGGATGACTCGCTTATAGGAGGAGGCAATGAGGAAGCGGGGAACGCAAGTGACAGTCGAGTCTTTCTTGAACTGGAAGGCAAAGTTTGATGCTGAGATGGCCGAGAAGGAAAGGATTGAAAAAGGACAAAAGAAGGTAGATCCAAAGATGAACCGACCCACAGGTAAGTTTACTCGTCTGGGAAGCTCACTTGCGCATCATATTATGTCATAGAGCAGCCTATGCGCGAGCTCTTCATCACCTGGAGCGTACTCTGAGATAATGGGCACAAAAAAAGAAAGAAAGAAAGAAAGAAAGGATCTCAGGCTGCTAATTTCGGTTGTGTTGACTTACTTTTGACCATCCTTTAGGGCGACAACTCTTTGAACAGGACCACAGCCTGGCTATATCGGATGCTGCGTTTGCGGAGGAGGGTGAGGAAGACGTGGATGTGTCGCAGTTTGAGCGCCAGTTGGTCATTGAGGACGATGATGAAGATGAGAACGAGAACGATGTCCTTAAAAATATTCGATCTTCAAAGGAATAAAGAAACAAGGCAAACCGATTCTCTCATAGATGAGCTTTCAGTGTGTACTCTCTCATATTTAGTTTGCTGCACCATCCTTCAATTTTTCCGCGGTAGTCAGTGGTTTTGATAGATATTAACATAATAGGGAACGGATGAGGAAGAGACACCAACCAAGTGACACTTTCAGTTTTGTGTACTGGAAGAAGGGAAAGAGAGCAACTTGGATTGGATCAGGAATGGAACACAGGAATGTAACCTCCTAATCATGAGCTCTAGATCAGCTGAAGCAAGATACCCAAAATGGACTTTTTAACTTGCAAGTCCTTTTTGCCTCTCCCCTCACTCACTCTCGCTTGTCTCTCTTTCTTCACTCTTCATTGAATTCATTCCTTCTTCTCCGACCCATCCATCTCTCTTGCATTCTTCCTATTTTAGGCTCATTCGCATTCCTCTCATAATGACTCCAGTCTCCCGACCTAATTCTGCCGACCACACCACAACGCATCTCTCCAACGGAAGCTTGCACCATGACAACGAGATCAAGAGACCACATGCTGATGACATCGTAGGACAAGGAGTCGAACCAAGCACCCCGACCCATTTACCGTTTGCAAACAACCTCTTCTCACACTTGACACTCTTCACAGGGAATATTATGCGGACGGGAACCACGGCGAGCCAGTTGAACTCATCGATTTCCAAAAAGTCAAATCAAGAGGTAAAGCGTGTTCGGATATCAATAACCAGAAGTATGGCCTCCTTGGAGTGTTGAGATACACAATCGGGGCTCTTTGATGGAGAAAGAGGAGGTGAGGGAGGTGGCCCTTACGCATTTGCATTAGCTACTGCATGTCACATTATTGCAACCACCCCCTATGCCATTTTTTTTTTTTGTTAGGCGGAGAATGATGCGTGGTGAACTTGCTCACGCAATTTTTCACTGAATCACGACTCTTGATATTTTCTTTCCCACTCATCGACTCATATTTTTTTCTTTCCCTTACTTTCACCCGAACGATGTGGTAAAATAGCTTGTCTCTGCGATCCAGGACACTTTGCTTTTCTCCTTGGAGACGGCCCAGATCCGGGAGGATGAGATCACGATTACGGACGAAACCAGTGTCGGGCCATTGGAAGGGGAACGATCCTCGTACGAGATCACTGGTAAAGTCCAAGACAATCATCAGTGCTTGAAGGAAACAGTGTTGTCTGAACTCTCCCTTCCTTCCTTCCATTTATTTTTCAGGTGACTAATGGCACTTTTTTTTTTTTGTTTGTTTATGGCCAACCTTCCTGCGTTGGTCCCGACTGGAATTTTTGGACTTGGATGGGATGTAGTTAAGATGTTTTATCTGTCACAGAGATCTCCGTCGCACTCGTCTGGACCAGGAGCAGTCCCTGCAGGGGTTTCAGACACAACAGCAGGGTCGGCAACCATGGAAACCACAGGGGCCAGGGTATTGTCTGTCCAGCAGCTCAGAGTAGCGCTTGCGGACCTTGAATCGGCGTTAGCCATCCCCAACATCAAGATCGATCATTTTATTCTCTCACTTCCCAACCAGGCCTTTGATGAAAACCCAATGGATGAGGCCGAGATCAAGGCCTTTGAGAGCGAGCTCCGATCAGAAGTTCTACCTGTCTGGAGAGAACTCTCACGCTGGCGCCGACAAGGACGTATCGGACGGTTGGGAGTGGCTGAGTTTTCAAAGGATCAGCTTGTGATTTTGAAGCGGGTTGTACAGGAAGAAGAAAAGGAAGGCGCAGAGACATTACTGGTCGAGCCAGAAGTGAACCAGGTGAACTTGACCGATTGCTGTGTTCTGCCCAAGGACCTAGTTACCTATGCCAAATTGGAAAAGATTGAGCTATTGACCCATGGAGACGCAATTGGTAAGCTGGCCACTTGCTTAGGAATATTTGTGTAAGGGATGAGGATGAAAAAGAGGACAAAAGAAAACTGACAAGCGAATGCCTGGTCTCCGTGTGATAGACATTTTGCCCAAGGAAACGTTTTCAGCCCTTCTACTACCTCACCTTCCAGCAGCAGCTATCTCTCCGTTGAGGCCTAACTTCGTGCTCAAGTACTCGGCATTCATCACAAGTCGCGGCCTGGTCGCAAAGAAAGGGTAAAACGAAAATCATGATCTCGATACAGTATTCACCCATTTTCTACGGAGAAAAAACAGACCGGTTTCTCATACAAAATGACCCACCTCTATCTCACAACTTTTCTAGGTACATTGTGGATGCGTCAACAGTGTAGATAGTGCGAGGAGAGATAACCTTGACGAGGCAAAGACTAAAAGACAGCTAAAAAAAAAAAAAAAAAAAAAAAAAGCGGAGCATGGTTCAGCTAGTGTGGCGTAGTAGATGGAGATGGGCCTTCCTTGTACAATCTAGGCCAAGTAACAGAAGGGCGAGTTTTGTAATACAGCCAAGCAGAAGAATAGAGGCAGGCTTCTTTTCATGCTTGTTTAGTTCCCCAGGTACTGTCGATTGACAGTTCAACCGCGAATCCCAACCCTTAGTCTGGAGAAGGCCCATTCAATTTTGCCTGAGAGTAATGACCCTGGCTAAAGGCACCATCGGGTAGGTCTTCTTAGCTTCACTCCCTTTGTTCTCATTTTATTTTGTGGAGCTATTGGCAGGATTGAATCCTCTCACTTGCCTCAGCTCCCCTATGCAGGCATTCCCCTTTCCCAAAAGCTCCTGAAGCTCGCCTTGCCAAGTTGAGTGGAAAGCTGTCGTTGGCATTGGTCAACAGACACATGTTGCAGCGTTTGTCTTCATTTTCTGCGCACAGAGCACACCCACCCAAACAATCATGGACACAGAGCACAGCGCAAGTTAAGAGATTTTATAGTTCTCCAAGCTTTGCATTCTCAGGGCCTTGCTCTCTCTCTCTCTCTCTCTCTCTCTCTCTCTCTCTCTCTCTCTCTCTCTCTCTCTCTCTCTCTCTCTCTCTCTCTCTCACGCACATTCATTCATTCATCAAACGATTGCATTCCACTCATCGCTTCAGACTCATCCTCTCTTCTCTCACTCATCCATGCAGCGCTCAGATAACCCACCTCGCGACAAGATCCTCGTCGTCGGCCGGCGAGGCGTCGGGAAGCTGTCACTTGTCCAGTGTATGTTGAGTCTCTGGGCGCGCGTCTTGCTTTGCATCATCCACGACAGCTCCTGCTTATAAAGTGTGAATGAATTTTGTCTCCCCATCTCCCCCCTCATACCTTTTTTTTTTTTTTTTTTTTTTTTTTTTAATGATTGTTATTTTATTCTGAAGCCATCTTGGGTACAAGACTTGTCCCAACCACATCGGCCTCTCGGTCGCGTCCATCCTCACCGCTGATCCTTCCAGCAGTCCCTGTGCCAACGATTGAAGAGACTGATGACGAGACCGAGGATGAAGAAAAGGCGGATGCTCATGAAGGACCGCTTACGCGAATGAGTGGGAAGACACATTGGACTAATGCGCCACCAAATGAACTCAACACCCTTCCCGCCACCACATTGGTCTTGGACAAGGGTAGGCAGGGGTATGTTGAGTCATCACAGCCTAGCGAGGTGTCGACCACTACAACATGGCCTCTCCATCAGCATTCATCCTCTTCCGCCAGTTCGACTACAGCATCCATCACCCAGCCGACAGCGTCTGCGATGATAACAACGACAATGAATACATCTCCGAGACGACGACCCAAAGTGGATCACTCGGGTGTGACGATCCCATGGACGATCGACACCAAATACTATTCGGTCCAGGTCGATTTTTGGATTGATGAGACAGATGCCCAGGGGTGTGAACAACTCGATCAAATAATCAAGTCAGGCGAACTAGACGAGATGGGTGCTGTTGTTGAGGCAGTTGTCTTTTGTTTCTCTAAAAACCAGGTACCCAATCTCTCGTTCTCAAAGGCGCAGAAATCCTTTTTTTTTTTATCTCTTTTCTCAACCACTCAATTTTCTACCTACCTTTCTCTTTTTTTCCTAGCCTTCTGGATTCCATGACATCAAGCCATGGCTGTCGTTTGTGGAACGCTTCGAACCATCAATTACTCTGTGCATCGGAACGGGCGCTCCTGCGCTTGTGGATCAAACTCCTAGTTCCCCAGTCCAGGACCACGAGACGATTAATGACTATGACGACTGGTGCTTAAGCAATGGCTTCGAATATATTGATCTTCAGGAGCAACCGCAGGATCCATCACAAAGTATAACAAAGAATCCACCCGAAGAACCACCTCTGTATTATATCATTCGTCTCTACTATGGGATCCAACAAACTAACTCTCTCTATTTAACTGCTGGGATTATTTTTCTTTCTATTCTTATTATAGATGAACATGTTGGACTGGACAGAGTTATGGAAGCATTGGCGGCACACTTGTGGGACGGTTTGAAACGGAAGAGCAACAAAGAACGCGGTCAATATGAAAGAAGCATGTTGCTCTCCTTCCAAGAAGATGACCCCGAGCTGGGTTTGGACGGACCCTTTGGCGAAAATGGCATCCAGTCAATCCTGAACCCCATGGAGAATGATTTTGAAGAGGAGGATGAGGATGAGGATGAGGATGACGATAGAGCATTTTACAAGGCTCTCGCAGAACTCAATCTTCACAACCGATCAGCTTCACCAACAGCTCCAGGGTATGCGCCTCCCATACCTCAGCCACAGTTTGTGCGACAACTCGAAATGTTAGGGGAGGATCGAAGAGGTGAAGAGGTGCCAGACTATCATCAGCATATGGGGTTCACAGATCTGGAGGAAATGCAATTCGACTCTCAATCTGTCCAACCGATGGACAGCGAGGAACTAGATATCTGGTCAAGCCAGGACTCAGCGAGTGGAGTCATTCAGACAAAGCGACGTTCACTTCGAGTAGGCGAGGGAGAGGAGGCGAGGCGAAGAGTGTTGTTGCAACAGCAGGCCATGTTACGCTATCAGGATGAAATAGACGACGTTACAAGAGCCATGACCAACTCGGGCGGGAAGGATGCCATGTCAGCGCTGTCCTTGTCCTCGACGTCAGGTGATCTCGAGATTTCGAATGAAAAGGACGATTTCTCATTTGAGCTAGACGAGACAGCAGGACAAGAGTTCGAATTTGGAGAATATGTTGTGGCGACTGAGGGCCCTGGAGGCGAGGAGCTTTCAAACGTTGGGTTGGATGACCTTCGAGGTAAGTCGCATGTGTATGTATGTTTCTATGTTGCCACTATTGCCATGGAAGATCGTTTGAATTTCTTGTGAAACCTTGGAGAGAGAATGAATAACCTGGAGGCAACCCTTTAATCTTTTCTATCGCTCGTGTGCGTCTACGTAAAAACATTCCGATGCTAGAGCGGTTGATGTCGTCGTCACTGGATGAAGAGTCGGTCGATACGATGCATCGAACATTATTTGCCAACATCGACGGAGAGGATGGTTTGTCGCAGACAATCGCAACCCTTCGAGGCCTGCGAGGTAAGAGAAGTCAGCTGAAGCGGCATTCCTCCCTATACAACATTGTCTCTGGAGATTTCCTATACCTGACGATCTCTCCTTCCTCTTTGTAATGATATTATCTTGATTGGGTGTGTCTCCTTCGGCGGTGTTGGTCGATTTAGAACAAGGAAAGCACTTACCTGAATATGAAAGGAGAGAACTCGCAGCTCGGGTTGCGTTATCATTTGGGATGCAGTTCGGACAGTAGTATCGGTCGCCGCGGAGAAGATGGGTATGAGATTTGACGGGTCTAAGGTGGGCCTGAGTCCAGCACAGCACATTACACTATGTCATACAACAACGCAACAGAGTACTCATTTGTAGAAGGAAAGGTCTTCTTTGATGGCACCCCATGGTCGCAAAACGGAGTTAGCAATTACAGATACTGTGTTCATTTCTTGCTATCTAAGACTGGGGAGAAGGAGAGATGCGGAATGGTCTATCCAATGACAAGAGCGATGATGACAGATTGACGGACTTTATTGATATTTTCTTTGGCAGCAACAGACGAAGCCAGACCCAGATAGTCTAGCCATCTCTATCCAGGAACATAGGAAATGATCTCTCAGGTCAGGCAAGGTGACGAAAGCGAGACTCGGGGTTGGCTGGAAATCTGGTCTTACTGAGCTTTTCTTTATGATCTCTCTCGGTCACTCTTTTGAAGCGAAATGAAGCAAAGGGATTAGATTGACCCTCCAAACAATGACCCCTTTTTTCAAATGTGTTCAAAGTTGCAGTTGCGCCGAGCAGGTTTGAGAGGAGGCCAGGCGCTGCACCCGTTCTGCCTACCTCATCAGTCCCACTCATAATCCAGGGGAGGGGAGGATAGGAAGAGATGGAGCTCGTCGGAGTTAAAGTGAACCAGTCTGGGAAAAAAAAAAAAAAAAGAGGTCTCAGAAAAAAAAAGAGACAAGACAAGATGATGATAGGAGGTGCTGACGAGGCAAAGTGTGGTATTGTCTGTCCAGTCCTTCTCACGGACAAAAAAAATATGGTTCTCCTTCCCCAAAAACGGCCCACGACCCGTCATTGGTCGCTTGTCCGTGGAGAGGAGGAGCGAAGAGGAAGTCTCTGGATCTTTGGAGCCCAAATGGCCTCATTGCCGCTCTTTTTTGGGACTTTTTTTTTGTTCTTGTTCTACCAATATTCAAGTGTATGTACATTGGTGCCACCACAAGTCTTCATGGAATTAAAGAGAGAAAAAGGGCCAAACGCTAAAAAGGATTTTGGTGAGAGTTGTCGAAAGGAAGCTCGAGATAGACTATCGAGGGATGATTTGAAAGCGTCGGAATGGAACATCGATGTCCCTCTCTCCCTTCCCCCCACCACTGCTACCCTGCCACTCTTCGATCTACTACAAACAGATGTGCCTTGTACATCCTATTCGTCTTTTTCTCTATTTCTTTCTTTCTTCCGTTCTCTCACTGGGATGTCCACCCAGATTGATGGAATCGGTCCCTCAGATCTAGGTCCACGCTGGTTCCTCGAGGGAACAATGGTGCTTTTTACCTTTTTGCTAGAGCAAGAGATGTAATCCAGTTCCTCTAACAGATTGATCTCTGAGCGTCCATGCGACAGGTCAGAAAGATGCATCCTCTGAGAACGAGAGAAAGAGAGAGAGAGAGAGAGAGAGAGAGAGAGAGAGAGAGAGAGAGAGAGAGAGAGAGAGAGCGTGAGAATGCGAGTGGAGTGATTCGAGGGAGGTTCCACGTCATGCAGTAACCTTGTCCACAGAGTTTTGCTCTTTTGTATTCTCATGAAGGTAGAGATAACAATGAGAGAGTAGACAAAGTAAGCAGAAACCCGCGTCTTTCACAGCTCTATGGAATTGTGTGGGGTAACTCCTGTGCGGCAGCGTTTCTTGAAAAAAAAAAAAAAAAAAAAAAAAAAAAAAAAAAGGAGCTTTTGCCTAGACTCAGCGATCACGAACCCACAGCAATGGTGATTAAGAAACGTTGGCTCTATTGTGAGTACTCAAAAAGACACATGGGAGGAGCTACTGAGTCAGGCACGAAGACATGAGCACGCGCGTTACTGAATGAGTCTTTCTTGAGGGAGGGAGAGGGGGGGGGAGAAAGAAAGGTCCGAGGTCTACAGAACACCACCTGCCATAAAGGGTGTCAAATGGTCCATTACAGAACAGGACTCCAAGTTCACGGAGAGTCCTCTTGCCCTTCACTCGTGGATCTTTTGCGAAAGAGAAGAGCAACAGCTCGCGATGAGAGGAGGGCCTGTGAATTTTTCCGCGAGTGCGGCATTTAATTCTACAAAAGGGTCCACGGAAGAGACGAAGACCCGCCTCATCATTCGCCAACGGTTCAACAACACCGCGCACCCCCATCATAGGGTGAGCAAAAGCAGATGCTTGCAAGTCTGACCATGTGTGTGACTTCCACCCACCCCTACCCTCCTCTCTTTTTGCCATTGCGAATCGTCCTCGATGTCGTCTTTCTTATTTACCCTTCTTCTACAACGTGGCCTGCTGCATCAGCCTGATCGGATGACAGGGCTTATCATACACAGCGCTATCTTGATGACCACTCACCAAGACGCGACATCTCCCGGAAGGAACGGACCATGCCCTGCCTCGAACAGTGTAGACTGGAAGGAATTTTCTACTCACTCACTCACCCTTATTTACACTTTTACACTTTTGTGGACCCATCTCAATCTGTTCTCATGTTTGTTAGCGAGCACCCTCCAGTCTTTCTCTGAGCAAGCAGCGAGTCGGTGGAGCTCGAGTCCTTTTTATTCTTTCCACCGCCGTCATCGTTTGATCCGAGTCAGAGAGAGAGAGAGAGAGAGATGCCACTCCGATCAGCTGCTGTATCCTCCAAGCGTACACGAGAAGGGAGAGGGAGCGAGAGGCAAGGAGATGGCGAGACTCGAGATACAGGGGTGACTAATTCGAGACTTTTTTGCTGCAGGCCTTCTTCTTGTTCATCCTCAACTCTTTTTTTTTTTTTTTTTTTTTATCCCTCACACCTCCCCATCACATATTATCCAAAGACTGAGTAATCAAAAAGGAGAGCGAAAAGGTGTTTTGAAATGCGCAGATCACATCATCTCTGAGGAGGCACAGCGCAGGTTGGAGAGGGTCAAGCGTAGACAAGGGAGGCGCGGGAGGGGATAAGGGGTAATAAAACTGCCGAAGGCTCGAGTGCTCCTGCGTTTGTGTTTGCGAGCGTGGAGTGTACAAGCAAGAGCGCTTGCTGGGGTGGGTATTGAGATAGAGCGAGTCGTGTAGGGTGCCTCGAATGGGCAACGGCCTGTCTACTCTCTCTCAGCCTTTGAGTAGACTGGGAAAGAGGACGGATAGGGATAAGGGCGGGCGCGGACCAACGAATGTGGCGGTAGCGGTTGCCGGGCGAGAAAGAGGGGGGAAAAAAGTCGTGGCCAACCATGTGATCCGATCGATGGAGTCCTTCTTTTTCACCCTATCCGACATTTCGGGGACCCAAGATCTACAGAGGTTAGGACTCCTACGCAATCAAGAACACGTCTCTTATTTCCTGGGTGGTGAGATAGAGACAGAGAGAGAGAGAGAGAGAGAGAAAGAGAGGGAAAAAAAAAAAGGGAAGAGAGCTAACCAGGCAGAAGGGTTGAGTCTTTTCCGTTTTGCCGGTCTCTGGCCTCGGGCCCTTTTCTACTCTTCTCGCACACACCCAGCCAGCCGCGTGCATTCTTCTTTCGGTGGCGCTTCATGGTGTGGATGCAGAACGCTAGGGAAAAAAGACAGAGAAATGAAAATAGTAAAGATAAAAAGGGAGGAAGAGATGATGATAGTCCCCTGTTGAAAGAGCAATTCTTTTTTCTTCTTCTTGCGTGCTCGTGAGATGCATGCAACAATTCAATAATTAAGAGAGTCGAGAGAGCTGGATCAGGAACAGACGATATGCCTGGCAGGGTAGAGCTGTTGTGTTGTAAGAACCTGGTGTTGCTGCAATCCTACTCGTCAGTCTGCAAGAGCGAAGCGCCCAGTGGGAACGGGGTGCACGCACACACTGGACCCAAGCCAACCGTTGATTCGCCAGTGTGTATATATAGCCAATCCTATTGAGTCGCTGAAGGAGTGAGAGCAACCGGAGCCATCTGCCCGTCCGCCCGTCCGTCTCTCCGCTTGTCTTTGTCGTCCACCCCGCCTCGTCCGTCCGTCCGTCTTTTTCTCTATCGGTCTGTCTTTCCTTCACACGAGGCCTGTCGGACAGTTGGGTGCGTGGGTAGCAGTACAGTAGACACAGCAGCCAGATCTGCTTCATAGCACCCCTTCAGCATACAGCATCCGTAAGAGTCGAACAGAGGAGAGTGGATATCTGCGTGAGGAACCCGCATCAAACAGGGTGGCAGGAGAAGGAGGAGGAGCCAAGTTAAGAACAGGAGGTGCAGGTTGAGTCGACCATAGAAGAGTAGTACGTAGAAGGCGCCGGGACGAGAGATAGAGATTGAGATAGAGGGGGGGGGAGGGAAGTGGATAAACCGGACTTGAGCAATTAGCCGCGGACTATTCAATCGCCATTCAATCAGCTTCGGCCCGTCTTTGCAGGGTGCAAGGGACAAATAAAAAGGCGACTGAAGCACCATATTCTTTGACTTTTTTCTCTTTCGCATTTTTTTTGTTTCTTCTGTTTCTCGATCTCCTCTCTCTCTCTCTCTCTCTCTCTCTTTCTTTCTCTCTTCTCTCCTCTCTCTCTCTCTCTCTCTCGATCTCCATTCTCTTTATTGACCTTCTCTCTATTTTCTTTTATCCACCCTTACCCCTGCGTATCTCTCTCTCTCTCTCTCTCTCTTTTCTCTTCTTCTTCCACCTGTTAATGCCAAGCCAGCCCTATCCCGCCCCCTCTCCTTCTCCCTGTTTTGTCCCTCCACTGCTCCTGACTTTGCCAGAACTGGTCTGACCTGTCGCGTTGGGAGGAGGCCTCTCTCTCTCTCGATACCTCTCTGGCTGCGTCCTTTTCATTCTCATCCATGCCTCGCCTCTGTTCTGTCACTCAAGCTCCATCCGCTGATGCCGAGGCTGATACCGAAGCCAGCACCGACGACACTATCTCAGACAAAGACCCTATCCCCCCCCCTCACCTCCAACTTGTCCCTCCACTGCTCCTGACTTTGCTCAGAACATGCGACCGCACCAATACCGAGAGCCGACCGATGCTGGCTGCGTCCTTTCTCTGCTACTTCCCGCCTACCTGTTCGATCGAGGCCTGCCGGGGCTGATCCAACCAGCACCGACGATCTGACGTCTTCGAAGACAGCGGAAAATCCGCTCGCTCACCCGCACCAATGCGACCGTATCCACCTCGATCCCTCACTCGCGCGATGACGACGCAGCCAATGCACCGTATCATCACTATCTCAATCATCATCACTCTTGCACCACCACCACCACCACCATGACCCCTCGTCGCTACAGGAGTGGACTCAGCGACGACAGCCTCACCGAGTCGGTACTGCATCCGCTTCGATTCTCTCTTCGTCCTCGTCGTCGCTGGCGATGGCAGAACAACAGAGCCAACCGGCATCGGAGAAAACTCTACAAACCCCAGCAGAAATCACTGGTGAGATTGATTCTTCAACAGCATCCTCTGTCCTTGCAACTTCTGCTTTTCCTTCTGCGCCTTTACCGGAGCCTGCTTCAATGGCCATGACCGCTACAACCACTACACCGATTCCAGTGCCAGTGCGCAAGGCTACTGCCCCCACTCCGATCGAGATGGCCTCGTCCGCCTCGTCATTTATCTCGATCTCACCTTCATCTCCACTCAAGCACGCCTCCAGTTTCTTTAAACGTCGCAACTCGAACAAGCCCACAGCATTGGCACGTAAAAAGTCGGGTCGTGAGACTTCGCATGGTATCTTCCATGACTTGAAGCGGTTCCTCAAGGTCCGCTCCAACTCTCTTTCTGCCTCGGCCTCCTCCTCCCCACCACAGTCGCCTACCAGCCTGGTGGCCAAGGTTGGTAGCGGAAGTGCGACAGGAAGTGTCGAGAGCGAAATGGTGACCGGTACCGAGACAGTTCATCATCTCCACAAGCACCCACACCACCGCCCCCATCGCCATCACCATCACGGCAACGCAATCGAGACGGACTTGCGCAAAAAATATGGCAAGCTGGGCAAAGTCCTCGGAAAGGGTGCCGGAGGCACCGTTCGTCTCATCACCCGTGAGTCGGACAAGAGGGTCTTTGCGATCAAGCAATTCCGTAAACGCCGGGCCAGCGAGTCAGAGCGTGCGTATATCAAAAAATTGA
The DNA here is from genome assembly GCA_011634665.1 of Mortierella sp. BCC40632. NCBI lineage: Eukaryota > Fungi > Mortierellomycota > Mortierellomycetes > Mortierellales > Mortierellaceae > Mortierella > Mortierella sp. BCC40632. The sequence goes on from WAEK01000009.1 coordinate 732,122, forward strand.
CTTCCGAATACTGTCTGGGTTCGTCTCTTCACCATCCCAACATCATCGAGACGTTGGATATTGTTCAAGAAGGGGATAACTTTTATGAGGTGATGGAGTTTGCCAAGTATGAACTCTTTTCTGCTGTCATGTCGAATGCCATGGACCGAGAAGAGGTGGCGTGCTGTTTCCGAGGCGTCGCGAGTGGTGTTGCCTATCTGCACGAGATGGGTGTTGCCCACCGAGATCTCAAGTTGGACAACTGTGTAATGAATGAGCGTGGTATTGTCAAGATTATCGACTTTGGATGCTCGATGGTTTATCAGTTGCCCTTTGAGACCAAGATCCAGATGGCTACAGGTAAGCTTTTTTCTTTTTTCTTTTTTCTTTTTCTTTAGTCAATACTTGCTCGGGTTTTCGTAGGCCAATGAAGAACGAAGTAACTCATCTTCTCCCTTCCCCGATCTCTTTTTAGGTGTCTCTGGCTCGGACCCATATATTGCTCCTGAAGTGTTTTTGACCGAAGAACATGACCCACGAATGGCCGATGTCTGGTCCTTGGGCATCATCTTTGTCTGCATGACCCTTCGTCGTTTCCCTTGGAAGTTGGCCCGGGTTGATGTTGATCCTTCGTTTGAGGCCTACTTGAATGCCAGTGGATCGGGCAAGGCACGTCTGTTGAAGCTCCTTCCACGTGAGTCGCGAAACATCATTGGTCGTATGTTGGAGGTTGATCCTTCCAAGCGTGCCTTGATGACCGAGGTCATGGAAAATGAATGGATCAAGTCCATTGATGGTTGTACTATCGGTGTTTCGAGCCTGTACCACATGCACCATTTGGGCGATGACCCTTTTGCGATCTGGAACCCAGACCCCAAGCGCAGACCTGACTGTTCCTGTGAAGAGGACAATTCGTGTTCAGAGGTGGAGGGTGATTGTGACGAGGCTGAGACCAAGGCGGATGTCAAGAAGATTGAGTCGACAATTGCCAGGCCTGTGGTCCCGTCGATGGTCGCCTCTTCGAACCAGGTTCCCGTGGCCCCAGTCCATTAATACACACCCTTCCCCCCCCCTCGATTATTTTTCTTTCTACTCACAACCCACAACCACCACACCGCTCTCAATGTAGAATAGCACAACGTTGCATGTAAAATTATACCAGACTTCATATAAAATTGTTACGATATGTGAGCACTCTTTTGCTCTTTCACTTCCACTGAAGTTTGAGATAGTCATAAAAACAGTCGAGTACCAGTTCCTTGGATAACTGAGCTCTCTAAGGGAGGAGGAGCGGACGACATCTCTCTCTCTCTCTCTTGATGACGACATTGGGAAGGGTGATGATGGCTTTGTGAACGTGGATGCGAGACAGAGATTTCTATGCAGGTCACTGTTTTTTTGATGTGTCCTTTTGGTTGTAGTCAGGGGGGCTACAGCCAAAAGAGTCAACTAACTCTGTACTCTGGAAATGAGCTACGCTTTCTATTCTTTTCTTCTTTTTTTTTTTTTTTTTTTTTTTTTTTGGACGAATCTATCCGCGGAACAGTACGATGAGTTTCTATCCGACGATACTGACCTCTCCCCCCAACGGGTTTTGAAGATAAATTTTACACGGGGTTAGCACCGCTAATTAATCCATACACTCTCCAGCCTGGGGCCCCGGCTCCTAGAAATTTGATATCCTAGGTGGAACACCTGCTTCTATCAGTTGATTCAAAAAAAAATAATTATGATATCTTGGTGCCTGGGGCCTATAATGCCCAGTACGGCGGATAGTAATCATCGTACGGTACGGCCATCAGTTTTTTTTTATGGGTGCTGTAGGATCACGACTGTTAAGAGTTTTATGTCATTGACCAGGAGGCTGAAGAATGCAGCTCTAGATCTCAGCAGACCGCAACTTTCTCAAACCACCCACTTCTCTCTCTAATATGAAATTTGGTCAAAAGGGTTTCCATAAAGAGTTTCATTATATCACTAGGTCCTGGACTCGGGACCTCCAAAAACTTTCATTGTAAACACAGTCTCTTTACACAGTGTCACTAAATAGAGAGTCGGCTGTATAAATCTCGTGCCCTAGACCAAAGGAAGTGGTCCTGGTTCTGTAGGTAGATATATTAACTTTGTAGTCTCATGAGAATGGCAACAGTTGAATATTGCTCCTAGCATTGGAATGATACAGTAATTCTCGTTATTCTACTGGGGGGCCAACATTTACTGCCACTCATGATACTCTTGCTGCCACTAAACATACCTCTGTGACCCTCAGCTAAGCTCATTCTAATCTCTCTTCAACTGTGCCCTTGTTGGCCCAACAGGAACACCACCCTCGGACTGGGATCCCATCTGAAGTATAAGACCGACAGCCAGCACCACAGTCATTACCAGTCCTAATCCCAGCCAGAAAAAGAGGTGGAATTGAACTGAGATGTCGATTTTGTCGCATTGCGAACCCCCATATTGGGTTGTGCCCACTTTACTACACTTGCAGTGATAGCAGTTGGCTGCGACACTCAGGACACAACTGCCGTGCTGAGTGCATCCGTTTGTCGCCGTCTCGCAGTCAGCAACGGTTTCATAGCAGTGAGTTTGGTTCGAGATTGGGAGTGCGCGCTTTTGGCGTGATGTCTGTTGCCGCTGTCGGTCGAGGTCCTGATTGTATTCGGATGGAAGAATGGCTGGTCCAGAGTTGGGCGACGCAAGGAAAATGGTTGTTGTGAATGTCTTGTGGATTTGTTCGAACTTCGGGATGATGGTCTTATTCCGGTCAAGAATCAAGTAGCATGGCGCAAAGAGAGAGATACCTCAAGATTGGTTAGCTAGGGTAAAATGAATAAGGCCTCTTTTTTTTTTTTTTAAAAAAAAAAAAGACAAGCTTGGTTACCAGCTGCAAGAGTTCCTTCATTATCCCTTGGGCAGTCCTGTACTGGGGAGAATCGACACCATGCTCGCTTGCAAGAGCACTCAAGCCCTTGACGGTGAATTGGAGAAGGTTGGAAGGATCGGCTTCAGAGTGCTTATGGCCACTACTCTTCTTTCTCTGCTGTTGCTGCCCTTTATATGACTCTAAAAAGTTGCCCAAAGCGACTGATTCTTCTAGGAACAGGGCATCCGCCTGAGCGACCAAAGGGGAAAAGGCATTAGGTTAAAGAACACGCGTAGATTTGACGTCTACCAACGCAAACATCCGCTACTTCAACTCACCTCTCGAGAGAGATCGAAAACTGTCACATCCATGTTATGGTGATTTTCTGCCACGAGTTGCTTGTTCACCTGTGCATCTCCTGACACAGAAGATTGGTGCTATCACACACGAAAAAAGGAGAGGGGGGTTGAGGTGCTGACATCGTGAACAGATACAAGGTGCAAGGGGTGAGAAGAAATAGAAGCAAAAAGTGGATGAAGAGCTCTTACAACATTGAAAACGTATCGGTCTTCTGATGGGACATCCAAAGTCAAATCAGCAACAAGACTCTGGATGCTGTCGACATTTGATTCGTCCATGGTGAATGCTGGATCGAAAGCAGGCATGAGTTCTGATCATCAAGGTGGCCCAAAAGGAAATCACTTTAGTATTCGCTGGCTTCTCTTGAAAAGGCTGCTTCTGGCTAAAGCACAAGTTGACCCCTTCCCTATGCGCGCCTTCTCTCTCTTTCTCTCTCTCATGCCTTCTTCGTTGGGGATACGGTACCTTGAGGATTGTTGACTCCTTCAATGACCATCACGAGGTTTCCGTCAATAGTCTCAAACAGATCCTTTCGTCCCATGCCTCGCTGTCCAAAGACTTGCTGAATGGGCCCATGCACATCCACATAATCATCCTGAAGAGTACGACCCAAATTCAAGAGATGTGAGAGGGAAACGCGCGTCTCTTGAGTGGTAAGAGAAGGCAAATGGTCGGGGGCATTGTCGGCGCTGGGGTTGTGACGGTTACCCTGAGCGATAGCAGAAGGTCTCCCGTGGGAGAAGAAGTAGACAGTTGTCGTGGTCGAGGATAAATGGCTGCCAGCGGAGACAGCAAGGATGCAGGCCGATAGCGCCAGCACCGAGGCTGGAAGCGAAAGCAGATGGAGCTTCATGGTTTTTTTTTTTTTTTTTTTGGCGACGATTCTCCGTTGTTGTAAGGAGGAGTGGGGAGGGGATTAAGAGAAGAAAGGAGTGTTGTGGGCGACTCTTAACTTTGGTACAAAAAATAAGTCCCTTTCGGTAGATCCAATAAGTTAAAGCCTAGCATAATTAGCCTAGAAATGACTAAAAAGTCAGTTGAAGGTCCGGGAATAAATCTGTTCGATAACAGCTGGGTCAATGGTTACAACCTTCGAGGTGGTACTCCAGACTACACTACTACACTGGGCACCTGTAGGTGGTTTTTTATGGAGCGAGTTATCGAACTTGAACTACAACCTGGCTCATTGAGAAACGCTGTATTTGCAGTAGACTCTCCTTCCATTCAAGTCACAAGACGTGTATACGAAGGAACTGATCCACGTGGGCTACATGTCGCCTCTCAGTCTCGTAACTCTCAACTTCTTATGTGTGAAGAGAGCCATGATGTGATATCAATACTTAAGAAGAGCCATACCGGAAGCATACCGTGTGCCTTCCATCATGACTCCGTAGATTGGTGTCACTGTGGTTGGTGACGGCTGTCGAAGATTCTATAGGAAAAAACTACACGACCTGCTGATGATGATTTAAGTTTGACAAGGCATTTGTCTTTCTAAGATATTAACAATCTCTTCTTTCGTGGCGACCGCATCGATGCCGCGTAGAACCTAAGGAAGGGCGGTTCTAATTAAGTCTACTCTTTTCTCCTCGAGGTAAAGATGGGTCATGAGAAGGGACGCCGACGACTTATGAAGATGAGGGAGGACTACATCAAACGGTTGGATCACCACAATAAGGACTTTGGCTCTACGACCTTCTTCTATCTAAAGGTAAGATATGAATAGAAAGGAGGGGCTATCAATAATGGGATTGTAAGGCAAGAATCCATGTATGAATCAAACTAGGATTGATCCGTCAAGCTCTCGCAGTTGACCAAAGGGAGGTTTGACTGAATGGTATCAGATGAAAGCCATTTCAGGAGCATTCTTTGTCCAGTCCTTCACTCACCGCCGAGTTTCATACTTGCAGCTGAGAAAACGCTGTTACTTATAGGTGGCTCTTGGCCTCTGCCTCTTGGATAAATGAATAGAGGAGGTAATGATTCAAATCTGTTCGGGGTTTGTAGAAGTTGTAATTGTTTTAGTAATGGAGAACGAGGGAATGATGGACCATGTACAGTTCTTGATCGAGATTCGGGCTGGGTCAATACCTTGGACGGCGCAGCACTTCAGAAAGCAGGTCATTTTATGATTGCATGTGTAAAGTCATATCCGCCGATGAGTCTTTCCAGATGAAGAGACGAACTAGTGGCTGTTGAACAGCATGAAGGCTGCTTTATTGTCGGATGAATTGTTTGTGTAGGCATAAGTCCCCTAGTAAGTCAGAACTACTCTTTACTTCGAACTCAACAGTTTAGCCGATCATTGAGCTACCATAGCTCAAGAAACAGCACTATCGTGGTCGCCATAAGATGGATAATGAGAGAGTAATTCCTTTGGAATGTCATGTGAAACTAAAGATGAGGAACGAGGGTTAGGCTAAGCTAGATTATCTTCATTTAGTTCTGTAAATTGCGTATGAGTATCCAATTATAGAAGGTTTTACATGTAGGTTGCCAAGTTTTCTGTACAACGTTGCTAACGTGAACCTGCAACGCTCTTCGCTTGGAATCGTTAGTTTTGGCCCTCATCGTGTGCGTTGAGATTACCACCTTCGCCTCCCTCCATTATTTCCGCCGTATGCATTTTCACCCGTATGTGATCCTCCTTTGGATGAGTATCCATCCCGGGATCGATAGTCTACTCCATTGCCTCCTGGACGCTCCCCACCACCTGATCCACCCTTGTTTCCTCCGCATGCTGGAGCATTCCCTCCGCTAACATTTAAGATCTGTCCTCCTCTCCATCGTTCCACCATGAATGCAACTTTCTGCCCATACTTGCTTCCCCGTAAGCTAACCATGTGTCGCTTGATCAGCGCTGCACATGTCTCTCTATGCTGTGGTCCTGCATTCATTAGTATGTATTGCACAATGTAGTTTCCGTATTGGTCCGCTGCAATATCAATCAACGGAATTCGTGGTCGATCTGGAATTCCGTCAGACACAATATGGATGTAGAGCGCCATGATATCCTCCTGCGTCATTTGGATCACCTTCCCATTCACTGTCACTGTCGGGGTATCGAATGAATTGTTTTCGGGTTGAGTTTGATTGTTGTTGTTGAATATGTTTCCACTTCTGTCATTGTTGTCCATGGTAGTACTGCTGTTGCTTGTATTCCCAGATACAGTCCTAGTAGGGGCCCTGATTAATGAAATGGTGGCAGCTGAGGTTGGTGTAGCTGAGGCCATACGGAGAGTTTTCTCAACCACTTTGGAGGCGTACTGATCCAAGGACAAACTAACAGCATCCTCCAGGATTCTCTGAGTCACAGCTGCCCTGTCGGATGGAAGGCCATGTTCCAGAATGTGCTGGATTACCCAGTTACCCCACTGGCCCCTGGCGATTATGGTGACTGAATGCAGTATTTCGTCCAACACTGGGCGCTATTAAGAAATAAAAGTCCATCGTTAATTTTGCTCTGTTACCATGACATTCAAGTTGCATCTTAAATAAACATAGTAGGAATACCTTGTCATGCTCCGCGCAGTTCTCGAAAATGTTCTGTACAACTAAACTGCCCGTTTCATCTACAGCTACACTTGCCCACCGACCTGCTACAGCATTGTTCACATAGGTCATCACTGCAGGAGGAGCGTCAACCCAGCGAATCTCAAACACTTTTTGCCATACATGGCACGCATATCTGTGCACAATCGTTTCTCGGATTCGTCGGAACATTTCTGTCACAATCCTTGCCTTCCATTCTTCTTCGACATTATCTAGTGCCTTTTGAACCACATGGCAGCCAAATGGATCACATGCCAATGACAAAATGTTTCCCTTCATCGCCTGTGCCAATGCATCGATTTGTTGTGGAGTCCCAAACTCGAAACAGCGTTGAATCAGGAAGTTCCCGAACCGGTTTGACATCAATGCATAAGCTTGCCCCAGAATTGCGTCAATGATCTGGACCTTGATCTCTGGTGGTGAAGTTTTGAGCTTTTGCTGAAGATGGATCGAGGCTTGTTGGTCAGTTGCCTGGAGTATCCGATCGACGCATACCTAGGTGATGAAAAAATGGACTGGTAAGTCTAACAGTCGCCTATGGGAACTTTGGTGGTTCATCTATAGAGAGAATGCTGTCCACTACTCATCTTTTACCTGGTAATCGATGTGGGGGGATTTTTCACTATTGCGTCGATAACTACCACGGAAAGAAGGCACGCTTGGAAGTGGGTGTTGTTGATACTGCTGAAGATGGTGTTGTTGAGGCTGTGGCATTTGTGTTGAGTGTGAATATGGTTGACTGATAAAATTTGGATCGAATGAACTCGAGTGCATTGCACCTTGCTGAAAAACGCTTGGGGATGAAGGGTTAGAATCATACCCAAATCCTATGGCCTAGATTAGAGTGGGAAATTGTTTGAAAATATTTGTCAATGAGCGATAGAAATTAAAGCACTCTCATCCCGACCAGACCATTTACTTACGTCCTCTGTCCATGATTGCGATTGTGATAATCCTCCAGGAGTATTCCAAGGGTATTGCATTTGCTGTTCAAGCGCTGGCGTATCAAAAGATCTCATCGTAGAAGAGAAGCCTCCTGAGTTCCGGTGATGTAGCGTTGGGAAGCTCGTATGGGTGTGAACTCCATGTTGGATTCCTAACACCCCTGGCCCACCACGATCATTAAAAAGGTTTACTGGACCCACCGGATCGACTGCTGAAAAGTCAGATGACGACTCTACCACACTATTGAGGTCAATTAGCCCCTGCTTCTGATATGAAGATTGTAAGTGTTGTTGGTGCTGGAATGATTGAGATTGTTGTTGCTGGAAAAACGACGTATAGTTATTGAGAAGCTGGCAGTTCCCGACCTTCGTACTGGGCGCGATGTTTGTCTGCTGTACCTGAGCACTACTCTGGACTGAGTTTGAGTGAGAGAGGGACAGATTTGACAACGCTGATTGTACTCCGAGAGCACTACCAAATGATAAGTTGGGCTCATATAGTTCATCTGGTGCGACATCTATGCCAGGAGCTCCTCCAGTTGTCGTGACCTCTAAAGCGCCAACTGCCGGTGAAGCTTCGTCGTCCTTTGTTGAGCACACGAGACTAAACGATGGTGATAACGATCTAAAGGATGGCATTGTTGATGATGCTGCCATGCTCCCACCGTTGGCTTGGGTGGTGACATGCGAGGTAAACTTCGATGTTGATCCTTTTAAGGTGGCCGTTGTGTCAAACCCAGATAGAGAATGTGTGACCGACGTGAAGCCTTTCAGATGCTGTAACCTCTCAATTTCCCTGTCCTTTTGTCGGATACTTCTTTGCCCCTCTTCCACCTCCAATCTCAACTTAGAGATTGTTTTCTTGAGTTGCTTAATCTCAGTAAGCTGTCTCGCGTAGGTTTGTTGTAGATTATTAGAGACAGCGCAATTGGCCTGGTCTTTCCAGTGAGGAGTGTCGAAGGTGGTGCCTTCTGCCGAAATGTTCGAGAGCAATAAACACGGCGAACTCTTGCGTCTTTGCTCCGCATGGATTGGAATAAAAGCTGAGTTCTATCAAAGTAAAGGGTGCTGACAATTAGACAATGGTCAAAACTATTCGTAATACTCTAAGCAGTACGAGACAGTGGTTAGTATTGACGGTGACACTCAAACCGCAGTGGCGGTTCCAGGACATCATTGAAGGGGAGTAGGGGGTGGAACATGAATAGGGTCAAGCCGCATGGAACGTGCAGCCGAGTTATGAGTAAAGGAGAGCAAAACACAAGATTCCATTACGCACTGAAATTAGGAATGGTGATTCCTAGCCTTTGCGCAATTCCTTGCCACAAATATCCGAAGTCAAGACAAGGTCGAGAGGTGGAGCGTGGTACCATTTGAAAACGAAAAAGAAAACGAAAACGAGCAAAGTACCTCTTTGATGCTAGGTCGCTTATGATTTAGGAATTGGCGGATAGCACGCTGGATGGTCACAGCGGCTTTAGTCACTTGTGCACTTGCCCCAGCGTCTAAGTCCTTTGTCATTGTTAAAAATGATGTCGGGATTGTTTCCTTATCAGACTGGCAACCAAAAGTAGCTGGTAATTTAGCAGCTTTCCCAACTACTGCCATTGCCGAATTCTTGCTTCCAATTTGCTCGCCAGTGGTGGTGCTGGCATTGGCATTGATACTGACTTTGCTGAATTTGGGCAGATTCGATACTGATATTTTGTTGTCAGGGTTATGAGCTTTTGATGGGGTTTCCCCGAGTGAAGGAAGCTTTTTCAAGTTCCTAGCAGCCGAGAGGACTGGGTTTATGGATAAAGTCAATGTTGGGCGTAATGGCAATACGGGAAGATCGCGCTGTCGAGTCTTGACTGGGATGCATTCATAAATAAGATATTCTTCTGTGCAGTTACCATCAGAAAGTGCTGGCTGCATGTGTTGTTCCAGACCTGGGACAAGTGTTGTTTTGCTTGCTATTGTGGTGGTAATAGACTCTGCTGTTGGGTCAGCAGCGCTTATTACTCCCTCATCTGATGATGTATTATCCAGGAACCGGCTGAAACTGTGCTCAATTGTTCGGTATCCGGCGTTCTTCGTGGACTTTTCAGATGGCCCATAATGCCGAGAAGCAGAGTTAGATTCCTGTATAGGTGCAGGCGCTAGTGGCAAAGATGAAAATTGTGGGATCCTAACACTATTTACACCCTTGGTGTGCGGGTTCTGCTTCGGAGAAAGAACCACGTCTTGCAGTTTTATATCTGGTTGGAGGAGCCGGTGTTGATCATACTGCAGACTTCCTGGGGATGGTTGTGGTAATGGGGAGTCTGTTGCATATGACAGAGCTGCATCTACTTGATTCTGTGGAGAATACTGGTGTTGTAGAGATCGATCTGCGAGTTGAGCTGGCTGTTTGGGGATAGTGAGGAGCAGGGAGCCAGGACGCTCCTTGTACCCGTTACCCAACATGTATTATCGTTTAGCGAACAGGGAAGGTAATTCGTTTCAAGCAGGAATAGAGGTGCAACAAAATGGAGAGGAAAGTAGCTGGAAGAGGTAAAAAAAGGAAGAAATGCAAAGCGAGTATGGTCCCAACTTGTCGTACCTTTTAACCACCTTTTTTTACTTTTCATCTTCGTTCCACTTGACTAACATCTCGTTTCTCGTGCCTGATGCCACCGAATACAGATGCCTATCTCTCCTTCGCTCAAGCACTCTCGCTTCTGCCCTTTAGCCTTCCCCCTCTCCCACACCTACTTTTTTTCATTTACACAACTCACTCTGTCAGACCATTGTTGAGCCAGAGAGGACAGCATTGGTAGGACGACATGACTACTCCATTCAGCGAGCCTCGATCTCAGTGCTAAACTAGGAAATGCCTGTCGGTCGACCCTTTTCCTTACTTTCAAAGGGGGAGGGGGCATGTTGATTCCCAAGCGTCCTTTGTTTATTCCTAAAAAGTGCTAGTAGAGTTGAGCTAGCAGTCATGACCCACCAAACTGCGGCTCCTAGTTGGTGTAAAGCAATGAAAGAGTAGATGTGGTACTACTTAGGGTATAGGATAGATCAGGGTTGTCGAGACATCATGATCAGCACTTGGATGCTCAGAGCCAGGTATCTTATGTGAAGGAGGGACGGCGCAGAGTTAATATTTTCTATTGACTTGCACACGTGCGAATGACCTAATTTTCCTCCTTGAATGTCCTCTTGCCGCCCTTCTGCAACTATCGCCATAGTGAACATCAAATTAACCGTTCTGTATGTGCGACCAAGTCTTTAAATCGAAGAGCACACAAAAGCTCCACGATATTGGCCTGCGCTGTAGATGCTCAACACAAATCTTGCTTTATTGTCACAAGTGGTTCCAATTTGGTCTTACAGGAAAGTCAATTTGTCAACAGTTTAATAGGACCAGATGTCCTACAGACAGTTGGTCACGCTTTATGGTTGCCTATCTATTAGTCTGTGCGGATTGCTAATGGCAGATGTGTTAAACCCCGTTACGCCTGATCAACGACAAAAACTCCTCTCTTGTCTTTGCATTGTCACGGAATACTCCAAACATCGAACTCGTAATAGTATTGCTTCCTGGTTTCTGGACTCCGCGCATGACCATGCATAGATGGCTATAAATATGGTATGGTGGTTTGGTTTGGTATGGTATAGGATTGTTGGCATCAGGGAATCATGACATCTTACTTGTACCCAGCCACAAGGACAAAAAACAGCGTTGCATACCTTGCCTCCATGACCACAGCAACACCCTGTGGTTTCAATAGCTCCTGCAAGGCCATAGCCACCTGTTTTGTCAAGCGTTCCTGAACTTGAAGACGCCGACTAAACATCTCAGCCAAACGTGCAATCTTGCTTAATCCAACAACCTTGCCATTCTCTGGGATATAGCCAATATGAATCTAAAGCAGCCAACAACCGATTTAATAGCCATAAATGCCATAGTAAAAAGTGCGAAAACTTAAATCTTAGCAAGGCTCTACTGACCTTTCCAGTGAAAGGAACCATGTGGTGTTCACAGAGGGAGAACACATCAATATTCTTAACGATAACCATTTCATCGTGGTCTATTCAGAGAGGCAACCATGCACTATAAGCTTCCTTGTCTCAATAGATTAAGGAGCAGCATTGGCTCTTTTTCTTGATTTTACCTTCTTGAAAGAGAGCCTTGTTCATCAAATCTATGTAGATTGGTTCACATATAAGCAAGCTAGGAGAATGGAGAATAGTTGCATCTTATTCTGCCCGATTTCTTACGTGTTACGCTTTCTTCGTATCCCTTCGAGAAGAACATTAGAGCCTTTGCGTATCGCTCAGGTGTCTTGAATAGTCCTTCTCGGTCAGGATCTTCGCCGATGCACTCAAGGATTGTACGGACGGCGCCTGCGATCCTGTCAATCCTGGCTGCTCTTGACTCCTCTGTATCTTCACGGCGTTCTCGGGCCCCGATACCTGTTTAAGGGAAATGAAGACAAGATAGAGTTGATACGGCATCCAGTGTCTTCTGCTTAAATTGTGTTGTTACAATGCCTCCTATCACAAGATCAGAGACAGCAAGAGTAACATACTAGGGAAGCTTAGTCCATCAAAGTCAATTGGGGAGGCACCCCGGGCGTGAGGCGACTCTCCACGCATATAGCTGCGTCCCGTGCTCTGCGAATGTCCTGTTAGAGCGTGCACTGGTGTGGGCACAACCACCTTGGGATGAACGAGTCTAAGGGTTCCATTTAAGGTCAACCAAGGACGTTGGTTAAGCAGAGAAACATAGCAGATTGAAGGTCCCACCAATGCGCCCTCTTATGGACAAGCCGTGATACAATCGTGGTCTTCGGTCAAGAGAGATTAAGCGTGAGTGTCAGCCTCACGATGCTTGATTCTTTAATTCGCTGGCATGAACTGATGCCGATCCACCGGGATCCGCTGTTCAAAAAGCCCATCAGCGTGGAAATGCTAGGATGTCTCTTACTGAACATGATCCGATGCAATCTTGAGGTCGATGTTGTTGGACATTTTGCTAAAAGAGAGTGTGAGAGAGTGTGTGGGGAGGAGCGGAGACTCAAGGCAAGTGTGGGGTGGTTTGCCTGACTCAGGAGGAGTGGCTGAGTGCAAAACCCCTCCAAGACCTAAAGCTGAGCTCCTTTGGTCGTAATCCTTTTCCCTTTGCACCGGTTTTCAAGACCCTTGGCCGTTGCGCACAGATCACATGTATACTTTTATACTGTGCAGCAATCAATCATCTACAGGAACAAGGCCACAACAGGCTACTGTTGAGTGTTAAGCAGGCTCAATATACTACCTGGAGGCGATGTCTCCTACTCGTTGTTCATGGTGGCGAGAGGCGCCCAGAAGAGCATCAGGCTATGAGTTACATGCCAGGATACGAGGTGACGGATCTCAGGTTCGTCCAACGGAAAGCTGTAGACGACTCCCAATACCTCAAACATCCAGAATCATTCATTGATTGGACAGAGCTATCTTACGCTAACAGCGGAGGGGATGGAGGCAAAAGGCGTCTGAGTGGATGCGAAGGTGACAACCACGCTCTAAACAGTATGGAAAAGATTGACCACGAGCAAATCATGAAGTCTCAGTTGTTTGTTGGGCGATCCTCAACTCCAGGTCCAACGAGGGGAGGAGGTGTTGCCCTACAGAAATGGCAGAGCATCTATGAAGTAGTCCCAAAGATGACCGCTTTTGGCATGTGGGACTACCACAACGCGCCTGGTCAGCTGTTTGGCGTACTAGCTATTACTGGGATCACAGCATTAGTGACAACGCTTGGATGAAAGAGTACTAAGAGGGTATACAAAGAACTTTGGATATGGGTTCATCCTTCTTCGATAGAGATCAAAGCTCCCAGCGAATGGCGATGGCATCCATTCCAAAGAGTATTCTGGAAGACCGAGGGTTACCCTCAATTTACTATCGGAATACTAGAACAGTAGGCTCTTGGCGTATGGATGGAGCGGACCAAATCTTGAGATTGAGGGGCCGTGTAACCAAGACAACGAAAAATGAAAGCTCATCTCAAATGTCAGCTTGACATGTGGCGGCAAAATAGTATCGGATCCCAGTGGCGGTTTGAAAGAAATAGAGTAGTCGACGTGTTCAGGAAGGTACTTCGGATGGGATGAGTTCTTCGTTTACACTACCTTAGTTCATTGATGAAAGATGCCGTTGTCTGGAGGTCTATAAAGAAGAAAGCAACCACTACCCGAACTATTATTGGAGGGAGCCGTTCAAAACCGATGGCTACTCTTGAGCTTCCCCAAGCTGTAGCTGTCTGCTAAGACTCGTGCAGCCACTTCCAGTAATCGCTGCTTTAGCCGATGAATCAGAGCAGCCGCAAATTGACTTTCAGAAGCAGATAGTAGCCAGTTTGGATTTATTGGCTTAGTTATGGCTGACAGCTTTCTGGTTCAAATTAAATGAAAGTGCTCTAGTCTGAGAATTAAACATCGCACAGTGTAGTGCGATGTTCGATAGATTACAAGAAACCAAAGTAATCGCGATGTGGGCTTCAAAAGTAAACAAGCCTAATCAAACATGAATTTTTTGAATCTGAGCCAGGCGCCCTCGAGGGTAAGTTTTGGACGAACATCAAGATAGAAACTTGGTGCTTCTGGGTAACGAGGATCAGGCTGTCCTGAGTAAAAGTCAATGATATAGGTGATTTGTTTGCCACATCGGTCAACAACCCAGTCGTGACGATCGAAAGGAAGCGTATAGCTGCTTACGCCCAAAAGTAATTGGTGTGAATGCGAAGGGTTGGTTAATTAAAGTGCAAGAGAGGAAGTTGAGGGGTCGGGGGGTTAGTTTTGTAAATTTGTAAATTTGTGCAGTAAAAGAGACGTTCGCTCATGAGCTCGAATAGAGTCATTCACAAAGGCCACATTGCGCTGATTTCTCCGGTGGAAATCGATTACATACCCCATCCATGATCTAAATCTTGCCTTGGGCGTAACCTCTTTCGGTTTGCCTTCAAATTTCACAAGCTTCGGACCTCCACATTCTCTATAGATAATAGTGAATGGAGTGAACAACTCCAGTGTTAGCCTCAGCTTTAGTTGATCTCAATACGCAAGCCTCCAGTATGATGTTGTGATAAAAGCTTACACTCCTTGACCATTTTCCCATCTTAGAATATGTTTCCAGGCCATCTCGTTAACCATGTTGTGGATTGGTACAACAAACTTCATGTCTTCTTCCCGCGGATTCCAGTTCTTGCGCTTCATGGCGTTGAAAAACATCTGCTCAGAAGGATAAATCCATACTTTCTCTGAGTCGCTGTCAGGATCGGGTGCATGGGCACCTGAAGAAGATGTACCATTGGGGAGTTGTTGTGCAGCAGAATATGGATCCGAGACTCCAGACGCCTTCGGGATTGTTGAGGTCTCACGCACAGTACTAAGGTCTATCCGTTGAGAAGTAACACGGAACTGATCTGGAGTCGCAGGCATGTTGTTGGTTGGATCAATCTTCAGAGGAGACTCTTTAGCCGATGTTTGCTCCAGATCAGAAGTCGGTATCTTGGTAGGCGAAGCTGGGGAAGGCGTGGGGGTGACATCGCCTTGGACGGTAGGCCGCGGCAAGAAATGTTTGTGGGCCTCTGGTGAGACGGGGCACTGTAAAGGCTTGCCAGTCGAAGGATCCGACAAGACTGAAGGGTGACCCTCAGGAAGGGCAGGCAAAGAAGAGTCTGTAGGAGTAGAGGGAGTATTCGGTAGGAAATGCTTATAGGCCGTATGATCGATGGGGCATTTCGATGCCGTTGAAGCCTCAGAAGAAGCTGTTTGTGATTCCTGTTGTGCCATGAAATGTAATAGTTTCTTATCCACGTTCCATGAAGTGTTTTGTCAAGGAACGTTCGGGATCCCGAGAAAAGCACGAGAGAAAGAAAGCAGCGTGACGTTGATATTTCCCTTGGACATTTTGCTTAATCTTACTGCCCGTGATTTAATCACATCTTATCCCTCTTTACCACAAAGAGAGAGAGAGAGAGAGATTCACCATGGTTATGGCTGCAGCAGGAAAGCGGCCAAACAACCGCAAGGAAGCATCACGATTTGGGAATAGTCAGAGGATTAGTAAATCCAGTCGCTTCGATGATTCACATTTGGGTCTTAGTGTGCTAAGCAACCATCAACATCTGCAGGACCAGGCTACTCTTTCCAACTTTTGTCAGTCAATGCTGCGCATCTCGGCCTTACACATACTTCAAGCATCTGGGTACGATGCTGTCCACATCAGTCCAATCAATGTCATTGTTGATTGCCTAGATCGGTATCTCACCTACCTTGCAGAGTCTACCAAGGAGTTTGCAGAGCACTCGGGTCGCTCTCAAATCACAGCCTTCGATGCAGCATACGGGCTCGCAGGACTAGGAGTTGAGATCTCGGATTTGAAGGAGTGGTTGGTTGAGAATGGTGGCATCGAGACAGCTTCTGGAGCAACAGGTCAAGCGACTAATGACGGGACCAGTGGAGCTGGATCAGGAGGGGTAGGAAACGCACCCAACAGGCCTCCTTTTCCTTCTTGGAAAGGTGATGATCCCGGACGCGTCATCAAAGGTAGGCGATACTACTATTATCCTTAGTATTTCTCGGATTCACTCTATATGGGAACTCAAATACCAGCTTTCGCCTTGATTATGCTAGATATCATTTCGGATGGAAAGAAGGAACAGACAACAGATAGAAGCATATACGAGTGGAGAACCGTACCCGACGGGCTTATTCTGCCTATAACTGACGAGGAACAGGACGAGTATGCGTATCCAGAAGGATCCGATATTGAACTAGCGGAACCAGAAGAATCGCTGAGCAACGCAATATCAGTAATGAAAATCAGGAGTAGTCAGGTTCGACAGTCGAAATGGATCCCAGGGACTTGCCCTAATTCTTTACCAGACTACTTTCCTCCGTACCCTAATGCAAGTGCGAATGATCTACAATGGGAGGAATCCGAAATTGGGGATAACCTTTCCCAAAAGTCTCAGGAACTGGAGCAATCCTATGAGACCCTTCCCACGCCTTCAGTTCTTATCGCAGGAGGTGACTTAACTGGACAAGACCTACCTTCCGAACTAGGTGCAAAACCAACAGACGCCAGTAATTGCTCTAGTACACAACATACCACAACGGCATCAACAAGCCAAGACCACTCTGCTGCTACTACTTGGGTGATTGAATCAAAGAGCCAGGTGGAAGCTAACCCATACGCGCGTGTTGTGCCTTTCCTCGAATCGACACTTCCATTTACTACACTATATGCAGCAATCCCACCCAAATCACCTGTCCAGCCTACTAATCGAAGGTCGGCAGGACTATCACAGGAATCAAAGCAACTGTTCTCAGAAGCTCTGCTAGCGCTTGTGGATCCAAAACCTTGTAATACGATGCTCTCAGCAGGGTCTAAGCAGCAGCCCAAGCTTGCACATGCTACCAAGCCATCTGAAGAGTTATCCGATACTCTTTTCTCGAGTTCACAACTCAATATCATCGACGGTTTGTTAAAAAAGTCGGTACCCTCGACTATCCTGGACAAGTTCGCCAACCCTGGTGTTTCTGTGCAAGACATGCTTTCGCCTATTGCCTCTCCTGAGAGGACGGTAGGCGTGAATGGAGTTTTGCCCGACAACAGCCTTCCTGAAGTGACAGTATTTGCAAGCGGGCGAGGATCAACCTTACCAGTTGCTACTGGGTCAAGGAAGGGGTCCTTTTCCAATTCACCTTTGTCTGCTGTCATATTCCCGCAAAAAGACGGCACAGCTCTAGGACTGTCAGGACAACCTCAAAAGTCGAAGACTACTTCTTCCAGAAGATCAAGCTCTGTAGGAGTTGAGTTATCAACGCCTACCGCCACTACAGTGCTACAGCTTCCAGGCAGCCCCCCTGCCCTTGTCGGGGTCTCAGCATCAATGGCCTCACAACTATCATCTACACTCTCCTCAGTGCCTATCAATCCAAGCATACTTTCGAGAATTGGCTCGAACTTCGATCCTGCAGTATTACTCGCCGCATATGGACACAGTTCTGCTGTAAACCCGACTACGCCAATCCCTGCAGCGGCTAGTAGAGCAACATTGTCGGCCGTTGGCTTAGACCTGGAGGCCGTAGATCCAGCACCGTCTTTGGGCGTTGCTACAAGCCAGTCTGTAGTCTCAGAACATCTGTTGCCACACTTGGCTCCGACGAAAAGCTCATTGAGTCCAGGAGTTCCTTTGGCGGGGACAATGGCTTCTTCCATCGTGAATGCTAATACCACGGCAAAGAAACCTGTACCAAGCCCAATTTCACTCTCTGAACTACCCCTCTCCATGCCTATCACATCACTGAACTCCTCAAACACACTGGAATCCAGCGAGTCCACAGGGCCGGTATCTGCAACACCTACGACACCCGCGGCACCAAAGATTCGCTTCAAGTTTTCTGCTTTTGACTCCATATCAACAAGCGATAGTGATCCCACTTCAACATCGTCGAAGCGAGACCATTCCTACTCCACGAGTAGTGAAGAGAAGCAGCAGCACAGATCTTCTATAACTACAACGGGATCATCGCGCCATCATGATCGCCATCACCACAAGAAGGAAGAAGGGGCCTCAAGGGACCACGATCTCGGCGGCAACGACGATGAGGAAGAGGAGCGACTGGCTGATGGTAGCGACAACACAGAACGATACGACCGAGATAGGAAAAAGAAGAAAAAGAACAAATCTAAGGACCACGACCGTGAGAAGGACCGGGACCGAGATCGAGAGAGAGATCGGGATCGTGTTCGGGACAGAGATCGTGGTAGGGATCGTGATGGCGAGAAGGGACGAGATAGGGAAAAGGATAGGGATAAGGGCCGGGACCGCGACCGTGAGAGAGATCGAGACAAAGATCGTGACTGGGACAGGGATAGGGGCCGAGAGCGAAGTCGAGAAGGCAGTACCAAATACCATCATAAGCACAGCAAGCATCATAGGAACTACCGTGAGCCTGAAGTTGTGACATCCAACGAGGCCCAAGCCGCCGGAATATTTACAACCTCTTCGGCATTCTCAACTGCTCAACATTCATTGACGGCATCGGTGACATTGTCGTCTCCAGCGCCGATTGGGACAATATCCAGAGCTATGGCACCTGGAAGCACCACCTATGGGTACGAACCTCTAACGGGACAGGAAGAGACAATCGACTGCATTTGCTCGAACCCGCACCTTGATGATGGTCTCTTTATGATTGCATGTGATCAGTGCGAGGTTTGGTTCCATGGAAGGTGTGTTGGAGTGCGAGAAGGGGATGCAGTGGAGACATGGTACTGTCAGAGATGCACGGCAGCGGGACTCGTACCATAGCCGCTCGAAATAAAAAGTAGAAGTAATGAAGACCTGATAAAATGGAGGCACAGAGAGTATGAGGGCACAGAGCGTATGAGGGCACAGAGAGTATGAGGGCACAAAGGTTACGGAGGCACAGAGGGTATGAAGGCACAGAGGGTATGGAGGCACAGAGAGTATGAAGGCACAGAGGGTATGGAGGCACAGAGGGCTGGGCACAGAGGGCATGTACACCAAATTGGGACTGTTATAAATGATCTCCATTTCAACCCTTTTGCTTCAATCACTGAGCCAAGAAAGTCATCTATTCTGATCAGAGGACAAGACACAGAACCAAAGAACATCGTCTTAACAAGCATGGAGTCTGTTCAACAAGAACTATTTGGCGGAGCCATCACCATGAGCCTGCCTCTTACGTTTAGGAATATTTGGTACTACCTTTTAGTCAATGCTTGTGCGCTCGATTAGAAGAAGGAATAGTCTTGCAATCGGCCTTTATGAATGGAAACGTTCTAATCCTCTTCTATCTCTTTCACTGATATGATTCTTTAAATTCATTCGATATAAATACAGTCATGTCCGTGAGGTCCCAGACCATCAAGAAGTCTTTGTAAATGTTGAGGAAGACCAAAGTGTGATCGTTGAGATATTGGAACTTGCAAGAGATGCATCCGACGACCACTGCGCGGAGTAAGTTTTCTCTAATTTTTTTTATATTAAAGGGAGTAAAAGAATTTGTAGCCCCAAGAGTATCCCAAGTCTGACAGCTCACCCTCTCAATCTGTACCTCTGAATTAATTTGATCCTACAAAAGATTCCATTTCCAACAACTTGCTGAGGACAACGATGCCAAAAACTCTTCAACAGTTCAGAGTGTCTCAATGATTGACACTGCTGAGCTCCCTACCTGGCCGTAAGTAATGAAGTCTTAACCACTTACGCCTAGAAATATTGATTGTTACTCTAACTCTGGCATCGCTAGAGGCAATTGCCACTTTCTCACATTACCCAACGATTCGGGCTATATCTGACACGATGACCTCTTTATATTACCGACTTTGTCTTCTAATGCTTTTCAAGGGCCGAAGCAAAGATTTATCTTCTTCTTGGTCAACAGAGAGTTGCCAAGTTCAACGAACAGCAACAGCATTCACAGGACGCGAGAAACCTGGTTCAAATTATGATGGTTGTTGTGCGGCTACCACATCAAGAAACGGATATTCTCATCACCTACAATGTACCCTTGCAAATATCGAACCTAAGTTCGTCAAAGCAAGTTGCACACGAAGGCGATCTCAAACAAGCCGAGGCGTGGTTCAGAAATCTTATTGGAACATTTCAAGTGCGTGAATGGAAACTCTTTGGGCCTGCAAATTGAAATTGATATTCTAATAAAGAATACTATTCTTGTAGACACATCATTGGAATCTAGGCGCCAAAGATCCCAGAATCGCATAATTATAGCAGTTGTTAACTTCAAGCATGAATCAGGGCGCAGGACTAAAGGATCATGAAGCATTCGCCTATTTTTAAATAGCACCGCCCTCTCAATCATCTGGGGGTCGAGTGTATTACTAATTACTCTGTCTATAGTCAAACTCATTCGTACTCGTACTGTCTCCTAAAGGGATTTTATGACCTGATTCTAAGATGAGACTAGTCTAACGTTGTATACTTCTTCAAGTGCTCAGGGATGGCATCAGATAAACCCTTGGACTCGACCCACTTCTTACTGAAGAGACGAGACTGATAGCGGTAGGCGCCGTCGCAGAGAATCGTGACAATGTTTTTGCCAGGGCCTAAGATTTTGGCCATCTCAACAGCAGCAACAACGTTGAGAGCTGAGGAGGCACCAACATATATGCCCTCCTCATCCAAAAGTCGATAGACCATCTGCAGAGAGCTCGTATCGGCAATTTGGAGTGCATCGTCAATGAGCTCAATATCGGGCTGCAAGTTATCTGTGACACGGCCCTGACCAATACCCTCGGTAATGGAGCTGCCACCTCGCTCGTTTAACTTGCCCCCACTCTTGATGTAGCTATAGAGAACACTCCCGGGTGGGTCGGCGAGAAAGATTTTTGTCTTCCCCTGGCTCTTCTCCTTGAGGAAGCGTGCAATGCCAGCCAGCGTGCCTCCTGTGCCTGTTGCGCAGGTAAAGCCGTCTACGTTGCCGTCCAACTGTTGCCAGATCTCGGGGCCCGTAGTCTCGATGTGAGCACGACGGTTGGCAGTATTATCGAATTGGTTGGTCCAGACTGCATTCTCGAGCGACTTGGCGTGACGGGCAGCCTGGTGGTTATAGTTGTCGGGGTTCTCAAAGGCAACAGCGGGGACTGGATAAACCTCAGCGCCTAATGTAAAGTTTAAGAAGATCAAAAAGCTCATGACCTATTTAGAGTCATGTATGGAGATTCTTGAAAATCGGGATTACCAAATTTAAATAGGTAGAAAAAAATGTCGGTTTGCTGCAGATATTCCTTACCCAGCATTCGCAGCAGGTCGATCTTCTCCTGACTCTGAGTGTTGGGCATGTAGATGACACACTTGTAGCCCTTGGCTCGACAGACATGGGCTAAACCGATCCCGGTATTTCCAGCCGTGCCTTCAACGACGGTACCGCCAGGCTTGATCAATCCTAAGACCCCAGAGAAATAGTTTATTGAGTTAGTATCAGTCTTAAGGTCAAATGGGCTAGCAACCAAATCCCTCACTCTCTTCATCTTCTCTTTCATTTTGTTTTGTCCCTTCAACCTACCTCGCTCCTCTGCATCCTTGACAACGAAAAGGGCTGCACGATCCTTGACAGAGCCGCCGGGATTCATGAATTCAGCCTTTGCGTAAATGTTACAGCCCGTCTCCTCACTCACTCTGTTCAGGCGGATCTAAAGAATGGAGGAGGACCTTCGTGATTAACAGGTTGGTTCCAGCTTTTAAATGAAAGCCCG
The DNA here is from genome assembly GCA_011634665.1 of Mortierella sp. BCC40632. Taxonomy (NCBI): domain Eukaryota; kingdom Fungi; phylum Mortierellomycota; class Mortierellomycetes; order Mortierellales; family Mortierellaceae; genus Mortierella; species Mortierella sp. BCC40632. Next base: position 754,088 of record WAEK01000009.1, read on the forward strand.
ATCCGATCCGATCTGCCCCCAATACCATCAGACTTCGAGACAATATCAGTCCCTGGGGACACTAGGCTCCAGGCACTGTACACACACGGTGACTTTGACTTGTCGTGATGCAGGGGATTCACTTACCAAGGGAGTATTTCCAATGGCTCCGACAAACCCATTGACAGGCTGGGTGCCAAAGTGATATGAATATAATCACATGTCCAATACCAGTGGATAAACGCATTGACAATAGAGAATTGAGAATGGATGGTGGTTAAAAGATGAGAAAAAAGACTATGGTGCATCTAAGAAAGATGGAGACGGCCTGCGAGACCGTGTTAATACAGAACGAAGCCAAGGAACCCATCCATACCTTGGCGGCAGAAATGACAGGGACTGTCGAGTACCCTCTCTTGAAGGAGGATGTCAGCGCAGACCTGATCATGATTCAATGTAGGTGATGGAAGAGGATGAAGAGAAGGAGGATGAGATGAATCAAGCTAGGGCAGCCTGGGGGGAAGAAAAGAAAGAGAGAGAGAGAGAGAGAGAGAGAGAGAGAGAGAAAGGACTGGACTGTTTGTGCAACGGGCGATGCGATATTCTCTCACGAAGAATCTCGTCGCATGGCGCCATTGCTGGGTGTACCGATTTGGCCCTGCAAAATAAGGCAGTCAAATGAGGTGGGAAATGTGATGATGCAGGCGGTTTATACTTGTCAAAATTATCCTATGACCAACTCTTTCTTCAACAAAAGTGCCAGGCGAAGGCACAGATTAAGAGGGTGGGGCTATTAAACATGGACCATCTATTTGATCCCTATGTGATCATGCAGACAAGCGCCTTTTATCCGTCACCGTAGTGGAATGATCCACAAAAATGAAGTCTGGACTAACACTAGATTGTCCATTTTGAATAGTTCCGTTAAGTCAACCGTTCTATCCTCCTCTCTTCTGCTGAAGTCGTCTTAGATCTTTCCAAAGAATGTCTTGCGACGCTCTGCTCGAATATTTCGGGTTCGCTGGATAACCATTATGTCCTTTTCACAATATGCCTGGTTCTCGTAGTTGTAGTAAATATCCGTCAAAGGAACCTTGCATTCCACGCAGCAGAAGCATCCAGGATGGAATCTCCATCCCTAGAGAGAGAGAGAGAGAGAGAGAGAGAGAGAGAGAGAGAGAGAGAGAGAGAAAGAGAAAGAGAAAGAGAAAGAGGATGAGCGACTGTTTAAGGAAAAGTGAACCAGAGAAGAGACAATGACAAATGAATAGCTTACCTCCATCGTTTGTGCACAGGGACCCTCAATGGGCTGATCGCAGCCTTTACAAAGTGAGTTATTCAATTTGTGGTAATGCCTTCGGCAGTATGGTGCATCCCCAAAGACATAGAAGCTCTTGTCCGGGAATGGCTTCTTGCAGATTTGACATCCAAAACAGGCTGCATGCCATTTACCCTCCAGTTTTCCGTCTTGTGCACACACAGCCTCTTTCTCCACTGGGAGGCCACAGCCGCGGCACTTGGGCAAGAACAGTTCACCAAAGTCCCGAGGACAAAAGATTCGCCCATTCTTTTCAACATGTCCAACAGATTGGTTGATGGGTTTCTTACAATGGGAGCACGTCAAGTGGTGTTCGTGCCATGCTTGACCCAAAGCATAGACTGGGGTTTCTCCCTGGATAGTGGCATTGCATCCTGCACAGGTGGCAGACACGCCTGCGCCAGCCCGACTGCGAGATGGTCTTTCTGATCGCTGAGCCTCCTTCTCCAAGTACCGCTGATAGTCCTTTTCACAGAGCAGGCGACCTTCGTACTCGTGCCCATGACGTTGTGACTCAATCGGGCGGCGACAGCGAGCGCACTTGAAGCACTCGGGATGGTAGTCACCGTGTGGCATCTTGATCACCTCATTAATCTCGTGCGGTTCAATATCGTGCTTACAACCTTCACAGTGAGCAACACCTCCACGTCGATGCGCCGAACGACTACGAGTAGATGAGCGCGCACTAGGCATTGAGCGGTCTCGATCCCGTCCTTCTCGAGATCGGTCTCCATCGCGCTCACGGTCCCGCTGAGCTCGCTCTCGCTCCCGATCAGTACGATCACGCTCACTACGGTGATCCCTGTCTCGCTCTCTCTCTCGTTCTCGATCCCGATCCGTTCTGTCGGCTCGCTCGCTCTTATCCCTGTGTCTCTCGCGATCTCGGTCGCGTTCTCGATCGCCACGATCGCCACGGTCGCGATCTCGGTCGCGATCACCTCTTTCACTACGCTCCCTTCCCTCCCTTCCTGAGCGATAGCTTCGAATACTCTCAGTTTCGCTGCCAAGCTTGGGCAGACCTGGTGTCGGGGGAGGAGAGCCGGTCATATCGCGGGTCCTGGACGATCCAGACTCGTGAATGTTAGGACGGGATCTCGAGCGGTGAGAAGATGCTGGTCGAGTCGAGTCTCTTGACGACGTTGGTAGGACGTTGATTTCCTGAATCAGATCATCCATGAGGGCGTCAAACTGATCTCCGCTGGGTTTACGTGCCGGTGCAGCGGAAGGGCGACGACCTATGAAGAGAATGGCGCGTTGGAAAGTGTAAGAATGAGTAAGAGACATCTAAGAACTGGCGAAAGCCGTTCATGGAAATAAAACCATAGGTTCACGGTAGTACCTCTAGCCGGTGCAGGTGAAGAGGCATCTGGCGGCGTAGGTGGTCGGTAGGCGGACTGTTGTTTCGAAGAAGAAGACGGATCAACAGCGAACAAATCACCAGGGGACACTGGGGGCGACGGTGTTTTGTAGGCAGAGGCAGTGTGCTGGTCCCGGTCCCGGTCTCGCCGGTCTCGGTCTCTTTCCCTTTCCCTTTCCCGGTCTCGATCTCTGCGATCACCCGAGTCGTTCATCAGCTCCTCTGTCTTCTCAGAGCGAACAGAGCGAATGGACCGCTCGGACCGCTCGGACATGGCGGTGTTGGATCGTTCTCGCTGGAGACTCCTCTCGGCTAGGATCGAGGAAGCTGTCGATCCAGAAGACCCTGATCGGCTGAACCCGCTGGCCGTCGCAGGGGGAGAGCTGCTGTATTCACTGTGCTTCTGGCGGTAGTCCCGAGCCTTGTCCCGTGGGTCCCGCACAGAATCACCATCTCTGTCGGGGTAGCCAAAGCCATCAGTCGGGGACCGGACGCGTCCGGATGCTTCCAGACCATTGATGCCTAGTCCGTGTGCTGATGCAATTGATGGGCTCCGCGCATTGGACTTGATTGGCACGGCAGGCTGGGAGGCACGCGTTGAGTTGGGGCTAGTCGAGTAGGGACTCGGAGAGTCGACGGGGGTTTTTGATCTTCCGGGGATAGCAGTTGGTGAGGATGAGGCTGGGAAACGGCTATCGTCGAGAGGAGTTGCCGAACGAGAGTTGGCAGAAGGCTGCTGGTAGTGAAGCTGACCATTCCTGTCATCGAGAGGTGCTTTTGGGAAATACTCGTTCTGCTCTCGCAAATAGTGCGAGTTCATCCCATTGGCAAGCACCTGGCGGTCGTAGCTGGGAGCAGTCGGGGTTGTTGGTGAAATAGAGATGGGTGAGCCCGTCGTAGTGGCATTATTGGGAGCACTACTGCTGGGGGCTGGCGGGGACGATGTCGACGACGATGCAGACTTGTTCTTCTTTGCGTACTTTTCTAGGAATGGGAGCGAAGGCCGCGACGACGGTGCGGAAGGTCGGCCTGGCGAGAATGGCGCCGCACCAGGACTTCGGGCACTCGGTGTAAATGGTAATGGTGAAGCCCCGGGCGATGGTGATGCTCCTGGTGGGGGCGGTGGTTTATGGCCTGGACGGTAGGCTCCAGACGACGGAGACTCTATGAAGTTAGGATGCGGACAGGAAGTTGAGTTGAGTAGATTGCTTTGAGCAAGGAGAGAGAGAGAGAGAGAGAGAGAGAGAGAGAGAGAGAGAGAGAGAGAGAGAGAGAGAGAGAGAGAGAGAATACTAACCGCTTCTTGAGTTCTCACCAAGGGCTGCAACGCATCAATATCAGAAAGAGAGAGATATATTTATATTAGAGCCGACGCATAGAGACATTCATTCCACCGATTCGGCTGCCATCACCCTTCTCCTCCTTCTCCTTCAGGCAATTGCCTTCCTCATCGCGATGAGCTATGGTCTCCATCCATTTGGCCCTGAGATGTCAAATAAGCTTCTGTGGATTCACTGGTCCGTCATCGAAGAGAACAAGGGGTATTGGCAGCCCGACGGGGCCTGTCACCGACAACAAAGGCTATGTCATGCTTCCTGCGTCTCCTGCGTCTCCTGCACACACGTTCCAGTTGTCCAGTCCCTGAAGAGAGGGCACAAGATGACTTCTGTAGATGAGACTTACGCTTCGAGAGTGGAATCACTGGGAGAGCAGGCATGGCAGGGGCAGATGAGCAGACATGCTCGCCCAGCATGCGGAACTCCACATCTTGTCCACAGTCAGAACAGCGGATGACAGGGAGAATCTGAGAGAGGCGAGGATCTTTTACACTCATCACGTATAAGGGTCGTGCGGAAGAGAAGGCCCCTGGAGGGAGAAGTGAGAGAAAGAGAGAATGAAAGAGAGAGAAAGAGAAGGAACCGGCGACCTGCACACAGGGCTCGTTCGCCGGAGAGAAGAGAGGAGGAGGAGAAGGTGAGTGTGAGGTATGAAGTGTAAATGTGAGTGTGTGTGTGAGAGGGAGGCAGAGAGAGGCAGAGAGAGGCAGAAGGGAGTGGAGAGAGGAGCAGAAGGAAGAGGAAGAAGAGGTGAAAGATGATGAGGATGGGGTGGAATGGTGAGCGAGATGAGCAAATGATATTATTGTTGTCTGGGTATATGAGAGCCAGACCTGACCATGCCCTTCACGGTCCCTGTCCTTGCACGACTTTTTTTTGCTCACTCTCCAACCAACGAACCGCTCTCTCTTTCCCGCCTCTTACCTCCCTTTTTCTCTCGTGTGAGTCTCTCTCTCGGTCTGACCACGTGGTTGGGCCGTTGCGGCCTTGCAAGTAAGCTGATCGATTCTTGGCTAGAGAAGGGTTTGGTCTACTAGACTCGTTTGCACTTTTGATGCTCTGGTATCTCTCCCATCCACTCTGGCTTGACCCCAGGTTCAATTCAAATACATGAAACTCCTTAGCCTCTGCTCTCCTCCCTAGTACTTTTGTCTAATGATTGCAATTATTGTAGACAAACGTAAATCCTACACGAGCGAGCCTTTTGTAAAAACATGTACATTCTTAATGGCATTCCCACAAGACTGGGGCCATTGAAGTCGTCCTTCCCAGTCCTCTACAGATTAACCTTCATCATTCTCAATCGACATGTCATCTCTAGCATCACCATTCTTCGACCTTTTTCTTTCGTAATGGCTGTAAGTCAGATCTCTATTCTTTTAAACTACTCGTACCAGACGGTTCAATTACAGTATCAATGCTAGATATTGTGTCGAAATAGTCCCCAAAGGCTCATTTCGCGGTCGCTATTTGGTCCGCCTCCATTTCTCGCGCAAGAAATGGTACTTTCATGGTAGATCGCCTTTCTTACTTGTCGAACTTTTTGCGTGGAGATATGGAGCGCTTTCGGTATTTGGACTTGTTGTTGGGCTGTTGCTGGCCATTATTATTATTATTATTGTTGTTGTTGCGCATCTTGATCATCCTCTTTCGCATAACATTCATCATTTGCATGACGTTTGCAAGCTCATACACTTTGGACTCTGTCCCTGACTCGCTCTCGGACCAAGATGAGCCTGACCGGTCTGTGGTTCCCTTGGAGGAGGCTGTGGCTGCCGATACCGCAATATCCCGAGACTGTAGCTTAGCCTGCTCCGCCTCATCCTCAAGCTGCTCTAGCGCATGCTTTTCCTGGACATCTTTTAAAAAGTCATCGACTCCATTGACAATAAGCTCTGGGAGGAGCTGAGGCATACTCGCCCAAGCGGTTGCCGTTGCTGTGGTGGCAATGGATTGAGGAATAGGCTGCGCCGATACTGGAGGCGCATGTGGGTACAGTGAGTCAAAGAAATGAATCAACTCCTCCATGGGATCTATCACATACAGGCGATATCAACAAAGTGTCAACGAAGTCCTGGTCAATACACTAAAGGGCTTCATTTCCAGCTAAAGTCCATCTTGGTTATAGAGGGTTGGCAGCCTACCTTCAAACAAGCCGTCGTAGGAGCCAGTGCTAGCACTATTGCTGATGTTGCTGTTGTCATTACTATTACTGCTGCCATTACTACTACTGTGGCTACCATGAGTATTGTTTGTGAACATGGGCCCGTTGGTTATCCCGAGCAAGGGTCGATGGAGCGCAAAGAAGGCACCATGGGCAAGGTCGATTCTATGAAGGTCTAACAAAGGCTGATGAGGGATATCGGATGCCGAATTTGGATCTTCCTCGGGATGGAGACTACTGTTGCTGTCGCTGTCTTTGTCACTATTGTCCCCGTCACTATCTGTGTCACCATCACTGCTGTTGCTGGCTGCTTTGCGAGAACTGCCGTTGCCGCTGTTGTCATTGTTGCGGTTGGAGGACGAAGACTGATGACGGCGATGGAGGGCTGTTGAGTCGTGGATGACAGAAAGCATGCCAATATGAGATGATGTCACTTGTAGGCGTGGCAGCGAGCGGGGAGTCAATGACAGGCCCCTGAGCGGCGGGAATCGGGCGAGCATCAAAGTCAATAAGTCGATGGCCCAAAGTATACAGTAACAGTAGAGAGAAAGTTGTTGAAAGAAAGAAAGAGAGATATAGATAGATAGAGATATATAGAGAGAGAGATAGAGATATATAGATATATATATATATATAGAGATATATATATATATAGATATAGAGATATATATAGAGAGAGAGAGAGAGATATAGAGAGAGAGAGAGATAGAGAGAGAGAGAGATAGATAGAGAGAGAGATATAGAGAGAGATGAGAGAGAGAGGTGGATTGTCCGTGAATACGAGGATGAGGATGAAAAAGATAGTGGTGACACTGATGCTTTTGAAGATGCTTTGATGAGGATGAAGATCTTGTTGATAATCGAGAAGTAGAAAAGGGGAAAGAGATAAAACACGCACACATTCGTGCGAGTAGTCTCCAAGACAAAGGTCACAGAATCGACAAAAAAATTCAGGGAGAAGCTAAAAAGACATGGTTAGCATTATGACAGGTTTGTTCTTAGCCCAGCCTTTATCTCCGCAATGAGAGTGCCTGAGAACCCTGCGTTCGCCATTCAGAGTGCCAAAGGGATGTGACCTCCGCTAAATCCTTGTCAAAGCCCTTTCGTCGCTTCTTGCAGACCTCTGTCCTTTCCTCCTTTATTCTCCATTTCATCTGTTTTATTTTTTCCACTCTTATTTTCGTGGATTATGCACGGTCCGTTACATGGGGCTACTGCGAAGGGAGCTGTTAATCCTCAATTAAACAGCGCACACTGAAGTCAAAAACAGGTGAAAGGTCGCAATACATCAAGCAAAAAAAAAAAAAAAAATCCGCTTGCTTATTTCTACGAAGTATCCAGGCTGTCTTTTCAATTTCTATTCCTGACTCTCCAGGTCATGCCCCAGTCCACGACCTGGTCTATTTCTTTGCCCATTATGGTTGGTCTGAAGACGGGCACTTCCTCTTCCTTGATCTTCGCTTTCACTTTCGGACTCGTCTCCTGCAAGACTCTTCTGTTTTCTTCGCTGTTCTCTTTGATATCTCCTGCGTCTCTGAAATGGTCCCCAGCAACACCCAATCACGATCAATCGTACTGCTTCAAATAAAAGGAATCCAACAATGACCCAAGCAATAAAGTATCCAATGATCTCCCATCGCATCCGGAAAGAAGACTCGTGACAAAATCCACCCTGATGTGAAAAAGAGTACATGCCCGTCTGTTCTATCCAGAACATGCCAAAGTATTGACCCAACAAAGTGGGGGGCGCAGTTCGATAGTATCCAAGATCCTCAGGTGGGTACGAGAGAGGTTGCGTGCCTGTGGGATCAAATAGGAATGAAGTGCGACGAGCACGTAGTTCGGCCATGATGCTTTCCATAGATCGGTTCCCATTCGCAGTTCGAAGAATGGTCCAACTATATGCATGCGAATCAGGATAGTGGACATCGACCCCGGTCATCAGCAAAAGGTTATTGTCCTGAATAAACCTGAGTGAAATGGTATCCAATGTATCTCCGTTAAGAATTTCGATCCCATCAATGCCTAGCTCAACGAGTCTCTCTCGGCTTGGATGATTCTGCATTCTCGGTAATTGGTATCCATACTCTATGAGTAGTGACAGGGATCGATGGTTGAGATGAGTCGGATAAAGTCGAAAACCAGGAATATAAACATGTGTGTGAGAGAGAGAAGGTTTACAGTCTGATAGACTATCCATACCTGTGGAGTTGGACCAAGGAATGTGGTTAATGATTGCTAAACCTCCTAGTTCATGTGTCCGGTCAATTGTCGCCTTTATCTCTTCATCCGTCGGCCATTTCTTCAGTGCAACTTCGATCGTCTCGTTGATCCCAATCAGGTTCATATGGAACCGACATGTTCTATCGGTGATTCGTGTAAAAGATTTAGCATTCAAAGCAGAGGAAGAAGAAAAGTGGAAAGAAATGGTGAAAACTTACGATAGCTCCATGGCTGGGATCACAGTAATCGTATCACTGTACTTTTCCAGAGCAATCTTCTGAGCCGCCAATCCGCCTCGAATTGTATTGTGGTCACTCACAATCACTGCATTGTATCCATTTGCTGTATTTTTTTTTTTTTTTTTTAAAAAAAAAAATATAAAAAAAGACCATGTGGAAGTCAAAAAATGGTCGACTGTCTCCCTTCCCAGAGATCGCTATCTTCTTACAGAGACACCCACTTACCAATATGCCATTTCAATAATACCTCAGGCGCCATTCTCCCGTCAGAATAAACAGAGTGTGCATGGCCGTCTAATAATACATTATATCCACCTGCTTCAGCTCCAAAGTAAGTCGCATTGATCATTGGGCTAAGATACGACTGTGGTTTGATAGGTTCCCAGTCAAATTCCGTTACGGCACTATAGTCCGATAGTTCCAATTGTCCTGATCGGAATGAATACATGATTGTTGCCGCTATCAACACCGCTAGGATCAACCACAGCATTACAAACCGACAAAAAGGTCGCAGGACGGTAGAGCGGATGACGGATCGCTTTGATCGGAAGTGAGGCAAGAGCCATGGAGGAAGATGACGATAAAAGAACCGCTCTGCAGCTGAATATCCACCTTTTGACATATTCATATCCTGGCTTTGGTCGCAAGTGATAGAAACTGGATCAGAAGGCATGGAATCATGATCCATGTAACTGTGAAGAAAGAGAGTTCGTTCATGGTGTGGACTTGCAAGGTAAATCCCAAACCTCTGGATAGGTTGTTGGATCCATTTGTCAAATAATCGCTTGGGTTGAGATTTATGTTCTCGCGAGAACGTTTGCTGCCAATCTCCTCCACTAGGTTTGTTCGAGGCAGTGTTCGGGGTAGTGTCCGGGATCATGGGGCTCTTGCCTGGAGTGACAGTGGTACGGTGATCCAGATCGTTGGACACATGGTTGTTGTAGTGTGATGAGGAAGCGGCAGTATCAATGATTCCTACATTTCGTTCAGTCATGGCTACTGCTGAGTTGGCCACGCCTGTTATGTCGCCGCTACTACCGTTATATTCTTGAGCCGAAAGATATTCAGTCCGGGGTTCATGCAGGATAGGTCTAGTCGAGTTATCATCGCTTTGGGCGAGGATTGACCGGGAGCCTGTGCTTTCTTCGGAGACATTCGAGGACTGGGATCTGGAGTGCGGCAGAGGTGTGAGGGTGCTAAGTGGTGAGGATGCTGTTACTTCTATGGGGAGAAGGCTACTATTTTGTCTGTTGATTGCCATCGATTCTTTTTGGCGCCACTGACTTGATATGATTCGCCACTCTCTCCTTTTTAAATTGGTCTAGTCGTAGTGCAAAGGGAATTTGTAATGTCGACGATGAACCCGACAGAAAGAAAACGGGATGTAAAGAAACCAAGGCGAGATGAGATGGAGCGAATAAAGATGACAAAATGTATAATGTAAAGAGAGGAGAGAGAGAGAGCGAAGAGGAGAAATTGTAAAATGTCTAGCAAGACAAGACAAGACAAGACAAGACAAGACAGGTCTGTGTGAGTTCTGGAACAATGCTCCTGGTCTGTCGGCCTGGAAACACAACACGAATCTGTTGTACTCGCGCGCCCTTGCCATCTTAGTGAAGCTCCACAGCGCGATGGACTGGTTAATCACTTCTGTTCTCATGGCCTTGCCATTCCCATCATTTCTTTGGTTTTCTACTCCATCAAGACCATAATATCTATTGTCTATTACTCTTGAGCCCACGCCCAAAAAGGTCCAAAGCCCTCCCATCCATCTACCAACAGCCCATTTTCCAAGATATTTGTATTGTTCGAGTGGCGCTTTGACCTTTGTCAAAGGTGTGTGAGGCAAGTTTGAGAGGTTGGAGAGAAGTAAAGGAGGGCAATGGAGCATTTAAAAGTTTGACATATAGACTCTCTTTGCCCATTTCCCAACCGTTTTTTGCCAGAAAAGATCGCCACGGTCTCATAAGGCACCCGATAACTGTTCTTCGAGGCATTGTCACGCATAAGTGCTAGTCGGAATGAAAATATATAGTTTAATGAATGTCGTTCCTCCTATGTCAATGTCCATGTCTCGAGTCCGAGATATCATCTTCTAAAGGCGTCTCTAGGCAGTCGTAGGCTTGAACTCGTACACCTTGACGTTCTCGTCAAACTTGCATCCCAACTCAAACAACTTGGCGCAGGCCTTGGCAAAGTCCTCAAAGAACTTTTGCTCATCCTTAGCGTAGATCTCGGCCCACTTGCGGAACTCCTTGTCCTTGGCAAAGGCCATATCAGCGGGCAACATCATCAAAGACTTGCTTTCCTTGTCTTCGAACTGCTTGGGTCCATTCCACTTCTTCTCGACCCACTTACGGCCCAAAAGCTCGGTGAAGAAAGTGTTTGTGAATACAGTGGGAGAAGCCGTCCAGGGGCCATCAAATCCAGAACGATCAGAGTGACAGCGGCCGAGAGCGTGAGCGCCGATCAAAGCAACAATCTCTTGGTCGTTAAAGCCCATCTTGTAAAAGATATCACGTGAGTGCTGGGCATCGGGTCTGGCAGCGTCAGGGAGACGACCTTCGGGAGGGGAGCTGTCCTCCTCACCATCAACACGTCCAGGTCTCCACTTGATAATAGGACCGCCCTGTTGTTTCCATCGAGTTCGTTAGTATACTTTTAGCGATTGACAAGACTGTTGCCTCATTGTTCTTAGTGAAGCAAATAGAGGCTCCGTGATCAGGTACCATCAAATAAACAAAAGATCATACCATTTCCTGGATGGCGCATACACCGGCGAGGGTCCAAAGATCACCGTACGAAATCTCTGGGAACTTGTCCTTCACTCGGTTGAGGCGCTCACGAGCAATGGCAAGACCTGCATTGGCGCCATGACCAGCCTCGGGCTTGTAGCGCATGGTAGCAAAGTAAGAGCCGCCGTTGCCAGCGTTCTTGTCAAAGGTACCAGATGCATGCCATGCAAGGCGCAAGAAGACGGGTCCGTAGCTACCATCATCGTAGTTGTCGTCCTCAAGGATATCAGCAATGGCGTTGTAGACTTTCTGGTAGTCGAGTGGCTCCTTAGGCTTCTCGGTCGAGGCGACAGCAGAGGCGGAAACAGGAACGGCGGCCCCTACGGTTCAACAGGAGAATGAGCAGTTTACGTTAGTTCAGTAGACAAGGCGAGAAGTGTTCGTTTAAAGTGAGCATTGAGCAAAGCGACAGGAGGGCTTCGGTTCTTGCATCCACGCCGACAAGCACAGTCCGGGTGTAGAGGGGGAGGAAACAGGGCTTGCCGTTGGTCCAGACAAGCAAGTTCGTCGAGTTTTAAGTTTTCCGAGATCCCCACCTAGACCGCCTCTCCTTCCTCTCCGAGATGTCTCGCATTGGAGTGACTAAGTGTGTAATGTGTGTACTGAGTATGGGACGCAAAGAAGCCACAAGGGTACCAGAAGTCGCATCCAAAAGATCCAGAAGCCTCGCCTGCCTTCTTCACAAGTTCCATGTAGAGAAGACTGATCCCTTTTGCTACTCCCCACCCCTTTCCTTGCATGTGCGACCCACGACCGAGGGAACGAGAGCACAGGAATAGAGTTTTCCGAAAAATTATCTTCTCACTGGGCATTGCGTGTCCATCCTCTCCCACTGCCCTTCATTCACTTTTATCCTAACGTGTGGACATGCTCCTTCTTTCTCCAAAGCAACCGATCACTTGGCAGCTTGGTCTCTCTCTCTCTCTCCCTCGCATCTGTATCAAAAGTAATCCTCTTTGATGGGGGAGAAAAGTAGAAAAACGGGGTGCACTCATCGAGGTAGAGTGGAGAGAAGGAATAGTGCATGAGAAAAAAAGGCAGGAGGACTCCGGGATCTTTGCCCGCACTGCGCAGCTAGGCTCCTCTCGGTCTTTTCTTTCTTGCGAGGCGCCTGTTCGGATCTCTGATACTAACCAACTCTCCACTCCGCTCGTCACCGCTCTTAATAAAATTAAAAGAAAAGAAACGCGTCTTCAAGCAGGATGACTGCGCATGCTAGTTCTCTCTTTTTTTTTTTGTTCTTACCTTGGTTCTGGGTGTAAAAGTGATATCCAGCGGCACCAGCTCCAGCGGCACCAGCTCCAGCGGCAATGGCGGCGATGATCAAAGTCGAGGCGCTACCACCGCCACTTGATGAGCTCTGGGAAGCATATCCGCGGCGGGCTGACATGGCAGCGAAACGCGAAGGTGTAGCACTAACGGTGGCGCGGCGCGCGACCGAAGCAAGAGGTGCGCGAAGAAAGCGAGCAGCAGTAAGGGACATGATGAAGGTAAATGGGATGAATGTAATTTACAGCGGGTGGGAAATGAATGAGTGGACCAAAGGAATGAAAAAGTGATGAGGAAAAAAGAAAAGAGCGAAAGGCCAAAAAAACTCGGGTTTTATACAGTGAACTCGGAGAAAGGGATAAGGACTTGACGGAAAACGTGATCCTCGGACCAATGCCCGACGACTCTCCGAGCCTAGATGGGGACAACTTCGTCGGGATTTGGGGTACCCCTGCCCGCATCCACGCTCGTACCTTCAGCTCACACACTTTTCCGTCTCACTCACATCCTGTTGTCTCCTGGCATGTACCCTGTTCTTCCTCCTCCTCCCCTTCCTCTTGTTCAAGCTTCGCACTCCCATGCGATGAAGAGTGGGCATCTTTTCTTAGTGCAGAGGGACGGGTGTCTCCTTACCGCCTTGGAACAGATCCGTGGCCCTGGACAGGACAATGGCTCCGGATCAAGGTGTCCTTCTGGTCTCAACAGGGGGGCAAAAAAAAGCGCGCAGTCCCTGTTCAATGCAAGATCCAACGCGATTCGATCGCCGAATTGCGCAGAGAATGATAATCAGGGGCGGATGACCCTTCATTCTCATGGCACAAGTGAGGCATTGTAACATCGATTCCATGGCATCACTTTGGCATTTGATGCAAAGGCCCAGTGATCTGACCTGGATTGTCTCAAACTGCGCAGCTGCCCAGAGCAACCATTCACTCGTACACTCTCGCAAGCTCCGATCATCTCTCACGGTATGTTCTCAAATAACTAGTACTGAATCCGATGGGTTCGAATCAACCATGCTTTACCACCCTATTCCTGTTAGATTTCTTTGCAGAGTGTGTCTTCATAACCGTTTAGCTGGCATTGGGACTTCAGGGTAAAAAGAGTATTATTTATTTTAACTCGTGCATGCAATTAGGGGCATCATACCCGCTTCACAAGTGTGGCTCTCCTTCTTTTTGTTGTTGTCGATGCTGACACTGATGTCGCTGTCAACGCTGTTGCTGTTGCTATTGTTGTTCAAATAAAAGAGGAGTTTACTTCCCCAGTCAGGTCTTTCGCTGCTGCTTATGCTCCTGGTCCCCGCATGGTGGTCCCTGCTTCTGTTCGGGCTGCACTGTCACTTGTCCAATGGGTACCATTAGATTGGACTGACCCATCCTGCCCACTGGCCCTTGCATTTGAATCCGAAGTAGCTGCTGCTGATGAAAATTATAGTAGGCAGGAAAATGGTGCTGAGCTCCCACCACCGCTGCTATAGGCTCCATCCCTGGGGTGAGCTTTTTTCTTCTCATTAACTCGACGCTGCTGGCCCCCTGTCGACTTGCAATAGTGAAAGCTACTGCTGCAGTCGCCGCTGCCTTACTCTTTGCCTTGGTCGCTGCCGCCACCGCCACCACTGCTGCTGCTGCTGATGTCGGCGCCAATCCTGAAGTCAATGTGACAGGAAGCGTCGTCGAGGATAGGGTCTTTGGAGGTGGGAGCGATGGTACATCATCGCTATCCGAATCTTGGAACCGTCGCTCTGCTTCGATTTCCCATTCTTCCAGTGCATCATCATTCTCATCAAATGTAGCGTTCTCTATGATCTGGGTTGCATCTCTGACAGTAGCATCGACTTTGGCAATGTTAGCAGGCTCTGAAGGGGCAATTGCTTCATTGTCTTCCTTTTCATTTGTTGGTTCCAGCTTTTCAAGGATTCCATTAATATGCTCTAGGTCGCTATCCGCGGTAACTGCCAACGAGACAGGCAATATGACGGCGTCGGACTCTCCAGAGTTGACTCCATGTCGACTCCCGATAATAGCAACTACTGGGGTTTCCTCTCGATTCTCGTTGATCATCTGTAATGCCGATGCTCCAGGAAGAACTGTGGCGGTTGATGGCTCATCTAAATGTCGCTTTTGGCTACTCCACCCGATCCCCTTCCCGACCTGATCTTCAATAGGTACCTCTGGTAAAAACTCACCCAGAAAGTCCAAGTTGACGGTCCTTGCCTCTGCCACCCGCGACAACGCAATCAATTCCGATGGTGTCTTGCCTGCAAGCTCCTCGCCTTTACCACTCAAAATCACGCTCGTTACAAACCGCTCTGACCTGAGGCTTTCATCCAGGAGTCCCATATTATAAATGTCAACAAAGAGGCACAGAAACGGATTCTGATGAATAGGGAGAAAGTTGTAAAGGTAGTGAAGCAAATAAAGCGACATGACTCGAACTTCCACTGCCCAGTGTTTTCGCTACAAAAAATAGAGGCAGAAGAATGAACTTGATCATGTTAGTATCAAATTTTTAGGCGCGTATCAAAAAGAAGAGGGGCTGGAAGGATCCAAGGTGAATAGAATACGGAAAATCGACCCCATGCAGGAATAGGTACTGCCCATGAGCGAGACTGATTTCCTGTTGATCCATACTCAGAGAGACCTGCCTGTAAAAAATAAAATAAAAATAAAAATAAAAATACGCGCTGTTCACCCTTGCATCCAGCGCCCAGCACCCTGCGTTGCTGTCAAGATTCGATCAAGCAAGATTGGGCTTGGGTATCATCCATTTCGTACAATCTGATCTAATGCGTTCTCTCTTTCACCCTTTTCCAAAGCCATTACCTCTGACTCAAGCCCCCCGACAGCTGTCTTCTGCCCCATTAATCTTTGTAGAGTCTCCTGCACAGAGTCCACACCATTGAGGACATCCATCATGGCACATCCTGCCCGGAATTCGCGATTCGCAGCTACAGACTTAAGGAAATTGATCCCTGTCCGCTGTAGCACATGATCCAGATGGTTGCCGAGAAACGCCGCGATCTCTTGCGAAGGAATCGTTATCATGCCTCTATTTCCCAGCGGTCAATATCTTTTCACTTCAACGAAGCAGCTGATCCCAGGTCCCGACTTCCTGAAGTTCCTTTCCTTGCGTTATTTTGAAAGAAAGGTAAAAATAGCAGAAAAGGGAAGGTGGCCCCTTGACTGGGGTTGTCGGTTATCCTGGATAATAGAGTCGAAGGACTAAGAAAGGTGCTATACATGCACCTCGGGTACTGAAAATAGGCAGCAATAGTCTGATCCACCAAAGTTAACTTTAAGGATGGGTCCGTTGTATGTGCTCAAGGCACGTTGGCTGAGGGATATGTGTCAAAGCAAGAACAATGACCACAAAGAGTAGCGAGTGAAACGTCGGATCTGACTGTACAAGAGCCTGATGCAAGATTGGATGAAGAGATTGGCTTGAACACTGCAAAGAGGTCAATAGAAACAGACAGCGCTGCAATGCATTGTAGTCAGTAGACATGAAGACTGGTTGGCGGAGTTGTGATGACTGAATCAGAGCCAATCTTTATATCCTTACTTTTTTCGAATTGAGTAGTCTGATTATAGATGGTCTGGTGCTGGCCCCGCTCACCTGAGGACTCGATTCGATGGTTGCAAGGGTAAGTGGCCGTTGGATGGACCAAAAGGGTGAGCTGGAAAAAAAAAAAAAAAAAAAAAAAAAAAAACAAGAGCGAGGACAGTAGAGTCACCTGCCTGAGAAGTATAGCTGCGAACGACGCAAAATCAAGGAGGAGAAAATGGATGGTAAGTAGCTCAAAAGTAGGGAAGAGAAGGAAAAGTAAAGGAAGGCGAGACCCTCCAAGGGTGGAAAGGGACAGACTCGAAAGTCTCTAACTCTGCTCTGACTAGAACGTTCACGAGTAAAAGTCTGCAATCACCGACTGTTTCATTGTCCAGTCTGCAATTTGTTGCCCTAGCGATGGCGAGGAGTAACGACGCCTTTGTGCCGACAGAAGGGACTAAGGAATTCAGAGGAATCACAGAGGGCAAACAAGAAGTAGAAGCCTTTGTTCCCTTACTCAACTACTTCACAGCGTTTGCTGATCTAGAGACAGTAGGCGGCGGATGCTGCTCTTTCGAGAATGGCGTGGCGTGAGAAGGGAAGATGAATAGGTCAGGATGGCCTACATCTTTTATACGTCACCATCTCTTCGGTTTTCAGGTGTCAAAGGCGATACCATTCTTCAGAACCCGATTTTTAGACAGTCGTGAGTCCAAAGAGGAGCCACCAGGTCATACACAGAAAGACTGACAAACCTGCTCTCTATTGATGACATTGATGAAGCCCTACATCGGCTGTTCACAAGTCTGTTGAGACAAAGTTCTCTGCAGCTGAATTGGCTGGATCGATCCTGAAAGACGTGTCTTGTAGAAAGATACCATTCCCATGCGACTTTGTACCCAAAAAGCGAACGAAGTTAGTCAAGTTAACTTCAGGTTACTATGACACTGAGATATCGTGAACCGGTTCGGAAATGCATAATCATCGCAACCACCATAATTACTAAAGTCAACCTCATGATAGTACCTGCTGGGTGAACATTTAATTCTGTTTGTATAGGACCGAAAGGAGTATATGACTTTCCCAATAAAGCTCTTGACATTGCTGCCAAGAGCTGGGTGTCTCGATGGCTTCCGACTGTGAATACTGCTGAGGAGCACAAGAATGAGGTTCACTTCTGTCCTTTTCTCAACTTGTTCGTCTGTAGGATCGTTCGACTGTTCATTGTCCTCGTTTTCGGCGAGTATATCTGAACCAGATACCATCACTCTCTATCAATTGAGAAAGATCTTGGGATAGTCTATAGAGATAAATGACAGCGGCTCGTTCACAGGGACGTCAGACTCAGTGAACAACTTGCACCACATACTTTGGGATTTTCTCAGTTTCAGAGATCAGACCCCTGACGACATGGACCTTCATCACACGTTCGCCCCATATCAACACACAGGGTACCAACTTGGAGTGCCATAGTTGTGTGCTCGAGTCACTGTGCAATGTAATTCTCATTGTCCGTACTACGGGTATCCTTCTTGCTCAAGCATTTAACTCTCTTCGTCGTGAGCCCCGTGTCAACGGTCCATACAGAAGGCGTGTTGCTACCTGAGCAGGGGTTCTTTGTCCAAATCCTCCGTTTGTGAAGCGCCATGGCGTCAAGGAAGGTTGCGCTTGATTTTCCGAGCCTAGTTTTTTCCAGGTACCGGATGCGATGCTTGTACTAGTAACGGTATCGCTAACTGGAAAATTCGACCAGACACCTTACCAGTAACAAAATAGATAGGGCGAGACCAGTCCTTGTTGGCCAATCCTCTCTCAGTTAACAAAATAGGAAGGAGACACCAACTTTTTTTTTTTACTTGGATACCTGTAAATCCCCACTACGAGAAAAACCAATGTCCAAAAAGCCCCGCAGGGGCCGCTCATTGGAAATGGGCAAGATGAGGGAGGTAGGAGAGGGACCAATGGAGGGAAAAGGTATAGAAGCTGAATTGGTCTAAAATGAGCAGAAGATGCCATTGAATTGCGACGAAAAAAAAAAAAAAAAAAAAAAAAAAAAATTCGAGTCAGGTACGAGGGAGGATGATGACCCATGCCATCAAAAAGCCTAACGAGAGGCCGGGGACGCCAGGATGGAGGTTGGATCAATAGCTTCGTGCTGGGTGCAGGCCCAGGTGGCCCTTGAGCCTTTTGTTTTATTTCATTTGTTACTTCTTTGTCCCATCGTAAAGTATGAATTTCATTTCTTTGCGATGGTGTCCCGGCTTTGCAGGAGCAGAGGAAGATTGAAGTGCCTGGAGACCTTGAGGTTGTTTCTGGGACTGCGCCGGGGGCTGCTGTTGGTGTTGACGGCGCCACTGAGAGAGAGGTGGTATTGGTACGCGCTCCGCTTGCGGCAGAGGCGCTATATGCTGCGGTGAAGTGGGCGTTTGCATCGTCTGCAACAACATGTTGAACATGTTATGTTGTTGCTGCATTTGTGCTTGGTGCATGTGTTGCATGTACTGCAATTGCAACAACAACTGCTGCTGCTGAATACTTGCTGTTGGGGCAGCGATCTGTGGAAATTGGGGATGAGGATGGCGCTGTTCTTCAGCCAAGTACTGGATTTGTTCATACACATTCTCCTGTGTGCGTTCAAGTCGGTCGATTTTCACCACAACAACCGACACCGTGCCCTTGAGATCTTTGATTGACTCGGCTAAACACGGAGTAAGTTGCTGGTACTGATCCAATGGATCCGACTCTGGTCTGTCCAGGCTAGCGATCACTTCCTCTTTGAATCTCAGGAACGCTGGCGATCGAAAGATACCATTCTGCCGAAGGACTGTGTTTGTCTCGTTAAGCTGGAGCCGTATTGCGGCATCTTGAAGGATAATCCTTCTAAACCTCACAAGTAGTTTCAAGAATGCCTTCTTTGCCACATCGTCGTCTGAAAAGAGCGCGCCTGATGAATTCGAGGGAGGATCAACACCTGCGTCAGCTTGAGCGGATGATGGGCTCGATGAAAAAGGAGTGTGTCGATCGGACTCGACAAGTTCGTTTTCATCTTTCTCCAGCATTTGGTTGGTACACTCCTCATTCCATTGATGGAATACAGCCGTCCCTGGTCTTCCAAATGCTGTCTCGATCCACGGAAATATTTGACGTTGCAGCTCCAATGGCGGAGATACCCTGTTTCTGGCAATCTCGAAGGGTTTGTTCTTGAAGCCTGCCATGCCGATTCTATAAGAGACTCCTCTGAGAGAGTAACCGACTGAACTTGGACAATATCCACTATTCACTCCACCATCTCTCTGGTTGGGTCGGGCTGTTCGTCGTTGCTGTCATAGATGACTGTTGGGGTCCAAGACTAGCCTGCCAGATTATCCAGCACATTGTGTTATGATATAACTCGATGAACAGAGACTGGATCCACTCTTCCTAGCCATATGAGCCAGCCTGCTTGTCATTCTTGTCATTGATGGAAAGGCAGTTCTCAACATAGTCTTTTGCTCTCGGACCTAGGATCCTTTTGTTTCGTTATCCGTTTCATTGTCACTGTCAAAAGCATCTCGGATCTCCTGCAATGCCAAAGCCGTCCATGTCTGTTTTTTTCTCTCTTTTTGTTTGTGTGTGGTTTTTGATAAATGTTGGCTGCCAATATTTCAAGGCTTTCTTTTTTTTTCTCTCTTTTTTTTTGTGTGTGGTTTTTGATAAATGTTGGCTACCGATATTTCAAGACTTTCTTTTTTTTTGTATGTGTGTGTTTTTTGATAAATGTTGGCTGCCGATATTTCAAGGCTTTCTTTTTCAAAGTATTTAAGGCAGATTTTTTTTTTTTTTTTTTCTTTCCTTTTTTTTTTTTTTTTTTTTTTTTACGAGTTATCATTCTTTGCGACACTCCCTCTTCGTTGACGCACTATTCCCTTCCTTTTTCCTTCCTACCCCATGGCACACTCATTAAAAGTACGTGGTCCCTCCCGGCCTAATGGAGGAGCTAGAATCAGAAAATATGCCTGCCGACGATGGTGGTCTGCTGCTACAGCGCGCCTCTGCAGCATTTGGCCATTTGGACTCGCAACAGGCCACTGGAAGAGAGGATGCCCGACTAGCTCTAAGCACCTTGTCAGAGTTTGGGCTTGTTGTCACAAAAGGCTCCTCTCATTTCTTGGCTAACTATATTGCACGAAGTCTCAATGGCGCAACGAAAGGACCGATCAAGATCAGTATTGCCAAGGACGGAGACGATGTCGAGGCAGTATTCTTCCTTACAGGGAGATTACTCCTCAGACTGTTTTCTACAGAGTTGAGCGTTGATATTTTTTCTCTTCTCTTCCGCGCGCGGCCCAAGCGGTTCACAGTCGACAATCCAAAAGCAACTATCGCACTGTTCCATATCAAGGACTCATTCTTGGGTTGTGGTGAATATGTTGTGATTACTCCATCCACCCGCTCGATCGTTCCAACGCCTTTGGGCCCTATTCAGACGTCTCCAAGAACTCCTATGTCGACAAGACCAGCAGCGTTCCGAATTAGCAAACGAAAACGGGCAGTTTCGCACAGCATTCCCGACCTTGATTCGGACACTTGTCAGGCTTTGTTCATGCAGGCATGGTGAGTACAGCCAAGAGTTGATTTGATCGATATTGCAACCATCTATCAGCCATCCGCAGGATACTGATTTTTTATTTTTATTTTTATCTTTTTTTTTTTTTTTTTTTTTTATTTTTTTATTGCTTGACTAGCCTCGAGACGCTAAAATGAACAGGTAAAGGACGAGTACCTCAAGATCGTGGCTCGCAAGAACTCCAAAAAGGCAAAGGAGCATTTGAGCCGTGTCAACAAAGCCCGTACAACAATCAAGGAACGGATGCTAAGATGGACCAGGCTTCCGCCAAAACACTCTCCAAGACCACCGAAGCAATTTGCCAAGAATACAATATCAACATCTCATCAGCCAAGGCTAAGGCATCGCTAGGCGACTGCAACACTTTAGAAGTGTGGAGGGATGTTGTTAATCAAAACTTTGAAGGAGCCTGGGAGCTCTGCACAGTCGACCCCGGAAGTCCCAGCAGTAGCCAGCGGAGCCAAACCAGCGCCAATCAAGAAAATTCATCACAAGACGAATGGCGTACCTGTACAGCCACTTTTCGCCAAATTTTGCGCCCCGAGCTCCAGGACCAGTACGAGTACCTTTGCGACCTTTTAATGGAGCAGCAAACGGATCTCACCAAGGTTTTGGAAGAGATATCGATCCTTGCACTGAAGACAACCCACGTCGTAAGTAATCCATTGTACTGAAAATATTTGAGAGCGAACAACAGGTTAAATCTACAGCAAACTAACACCAGATCCACGATCTACTTTGCTGCCGTAGATGGCTAGTGGGAACCTCTTTGATGATTCTCTCGGACCCATCGAATCGGATGGCTTCGACATCCAGCGTGTGCTCCCAGGCGGTTTCCAAATTCGAAATGACGTGCCACAGACTCTTAACGTTGCGCCAATACCGAAACTTTTACAACAGCATATTGAGGAGCCCATGAACCAGCGCGATGACCTTTCGACACTACTGTCCAAGGAATATCTCCAGTTTGCTTACGCACGACTGATCTCGGCCAGCCAGAAAGTATCGGCTCGTGGGAGCGCAAATCATCCACTCTGGCAAAGAGCTGTAAGGATCATCGACACGGATCAAGTACCTAAAGCACCTGGAAACATGTCAAGGACCATTCTGGCCCACCTTGGTCAGTATGCGACCGCAATCGAAAATCTTTGGAACGGAGGCGCCTACAACAAGGTGCTGGATTATCTCCTTCGCGTCTTGCTACGTCTACACCTTGCTCCTATGCGAGAGAAACGGAACAAGGATCGAGCCGAAGCATTTTTGAGAGAAAGAGAACAAAAAGCAGAACTACATTCGAATACTGTCGAACCAAGACTGTCAAAGTCTCTCTGGAGAACGACTGTCTCAAGGATCATGGACGAGATTGCCGATTCGGAAGACAAAAGCAAGCCTATCCGTACGATGGTGCTCATTAAAAAGCTGTATGAGCTCTACAAGAGGAAACCGATACCTGGTCCAAGTAATACACCTCCAATACCTCCATCTTCTGGTGGTGTCCCAGGCCCGTCTTCATCCAGCAACGTGCCAGATCCGCCTGTACAAGCCTCTGCCTCAACAAACGTTGGTGGGCCAAGCATGCACACGGGTGTTTCACTGGACCCATCACTAGATGCATTGACGAATGCATCAATGAATGTGTCATTTGATACCCTGCAGAACGATCCACCCGACACATCGCTGGACATTCTTCTATCCAAGAATCCCAATTTGGACGTTGCTGACCTGGAGGATATGATGGATGACGAAAATGAAGTTGAGAATGTGATTGGGCAAGACGCTACAAGAGCACGTCTACGTGCACTGCAGGCCATGTTGAAGACGCTCCTCGAGTCACCCTTTATTCAGGAGAGGATCAACCCGAACTATGTCAAGAGAATGGCATTCCACGGCTCTCCATTAACCGACAAAGAGTGCATTGTGGTGGCTGTCTTGGCTGAAGTCCTCAGACCATACGTTCCCAAGAGGCGTCCACTTGACCGTGGCGGAACTGCACCGCCTCTAGCTCATCCTACAGTTAGGGCACCCTTGATTTGTATCGCAAACTCTGTACTGAGAGCAACGGGATATTCTCACTTTGCTCGACTGATCTGCCCGGAGGTGTCCCCCTCGTCACTCCAGGCGCTTCACATCGGTCCAGCAGAGTTGTATGAGGTGTTCTGCACGAATGAAGAGGGACGTTTCGACGTCAACGATGCTAGAGGACGCCCGTTGACTAGTACTGCTCAAGCAACTATGCCCCCAGAGAACAAGCGAGCAATCTTTGAAGCGTTCTTTGATCTTCCCAAGATCGCTCAGATTTGCGATAGACATGGCCTGAATTTCACAGACAGGTGAGTACATCTTGTTCTATTGTTACCATTGTATCCTCGGAGCCATTAGACTAACTCGAATGATTTTTTCGAACAGGCTGGTGTTTGCCGATCCCCATTGTGTCCGTATCCTAGGCAAAGAAAAAGAGTACACTCAGGATCACTCAGGATATCGTCGCCGGAGCAAGTATGAAGAAAGGCGAAAGCAAAAAAAACCTACAGGCCAGATCAACTGGAATGAAGAGCTGGATCGAACCCAATGGACCAAGGATCGGGCCGAAAGCCAACGCACAGAGGTGTCTCAGCAGCTCCACCAACTTGAGTTAACTGTACGACAACTCAGGGATGAACTGGCAGTCAAAGAGAAAAATAAATCAGGACTTGGTCAATCGGTTCACGAACGGCGAAAGAAGCGCCACCTTATGGAAGAGGGGCGATGGTACCATGCACTCCGAACATATAAAAAATCTGTCAGGCGCCTAAGGTCTACTGTCATGGAAAAAGAGGCTGAGGTTCGACGATTACGACAGGAGCTGTACTACTGGAACAAAGTCCTTGCTGTCAGCCAGGTAGCCTCCAAGAGCACCGGGGAAGACGAGTTCGCGGCAGACACAGTTCTAACACCGAATAGATTCGCTGTTGAGGACTCCACTGAGAGATTAACTATCGAGCAATTGCCGAGCGATCAAATTGTCTTTGCAGGGACAGACTATGGAATTGTCACGATGTCTGAAACGGTTCCTCAGACACTGAGCGAAATCCAAGTCCATTTGAACAGATTCAGCTTGCTTTTTGGTACGTTTTTTTTTTTTTTTTTTTTTTTTTTTTGAGGAGGAAAAGAAATATTTAACAAATACTAAAGAAATATCTGAGTTTCGCGTCACCTGATAGAAAATCCCCCTTTTCCTTTTCTGGTTTGCTCTGCTGTTACCTGCCCTTCTTTGCTACCTGTTCTGCTGTCTGCTACAACATGCCCTTCTTTATTCGGCCGTAGGTGTCCTGCGTGTAATGTGCTACGTGCGTGCTACGAGAAGGCATACGACCGGAGTGCTATGAGAAGGCGCTATGAGAAGGCGCTATGAGAAGGCGCTATGAGAAGGCATAAGATCGGAGTGCTGTGAGAAGGTATAAGATCGGAGCACCGGTCATGGCCATTAACCGGAATAAGAAACTTTCTTCTATTCTTTTTCCATCCTGAAGGGTACTTTTAGCAAACCTTGCAATTGCAATGTGAATAGTGGTGGTGGTGGTGGTGACTGAACATTTGTAATAGCGGCTGCAATCGTAATCATTTTCTCACTCCATGTGGGGTAGACCTTTTAATCTTTATACATCCCAAAAAGGTATCGCAGACCCGAGAGGGGCTCTTTTTCACCGAGTAGTCGGGTTCTCTCAGACATCTCTAATCGATTACTCAGAACCAACTTTAGGATCCCATGCCCTCGCTTCGCACTGTTTCTCTATGCGTCGGCATGCTTTCTCGACCATGTACAGTAGTAGGACATGACAGGTACAGTGTCTTTCATGGAATTGATATCAATGACCCTCAGGCAAGAAAGCAGGCAGTAGAGGCGTTTGCTCGGGCACTGGTGTGGTGGTACGACTCTAGCAGGGCGAACGATCAAGGCCGATTCAAAGCCATTAGCGACTGCCACTCGGACCAGGACGACCAGCGACACTCACTAAGCCGAAACATGAAGAACCTGAGATGGAACTTCAAGAGTGCCATGAATAAAAAGAGGAGCTAGCAATCAAGGTACTGGGGTGAAGGCGATTCAAGAAAAGTACCTAATCCAATTGGTGAAACACAGACTCAAAAGGGCACATGTTGAGACACCTGGTCACCTCTTCCTATTGACCTTTTTGGCAGCAGTCTTTCTCCTCACTCCTTCCCATTGCAACAAGCAACTTGAGACATTGGTGGCCCTAATGGGTCGATGCAAAGCTAATCAATAAACACTTGGTGTTTGAAAGAAAAAAAAAGAAATAAAAAAAGTAGGTTTCTGAAAAAACGGTGTCCATCCCTATTCTCTCTCTCTCTCTCTCTCTCTTCATTTCATCCACTTTGGTCGGACAGACCCAAAAAAAAAAAAAAAGGACTATTTCAGAAAAGAGGACTATTTAGAAAAAAGTAGTATTTGAAAAAGGACTATATCGAAAAAAAAGGATTTGAAAAAGGACTATTAGAAAAAAAGTAGTATTTGAAAAAAGGACTATATCGAAAAAGTAGGATTTGAAAAAAGGACAATTTAGAAAAAAAGGATTTGAAAAAGGACTATTTAGAAAAAGTAGGATTTGAAAAAAGGACTATTTAGAAAAAGGACTATTTCGAGAAAAGTAGGATTTGAAAAAAAGGACTATTTCGAGGAAAAGTAGGATTTGAAAAAAAGGACTATTTCGAGGAAAAGTAGGATTTGAAAAAAGGACCATTTAGAAAAGAGGTCAATTTGAGAAATATTCAATTCAGCAAGGGCAGGAGTTTGAATACAAGTGCTTGGTCCTGCGTGCCACAGCTATGCAAAATAGAGCTACTACGTAACGAACAGCTTAAGTCTGAGGAATGTGTGTTCAAAAGCTCTCTCTCTCTCTCTCCTCTTCTCTTTCTCTCTCTCCATACAGTTCATGATTATGTCAGTTTGAAGACCGTGCACTGCGCATGGTCCCCCTGAAGCGTGAGGAAAAAAGAATGATTCATATTTTCCCAGCGCCATTCTGGCACCGACAAATTAAAAGTGAGAAGATGCAAAGTGCAGCGCACTAGAGGATTCAACAATGAGAGAAGAGAGAGAAGAGAGCTCTGCTTGAACTTGACCTTTTTCTTTCCTTGCACACACACACTCCACACTCCACAATCCACAATCCACAATCCACAATCCACACTACACACTACACACACACTATACACATACACTACTACACACATACACGCTCTCTCTTCCTCTTTTTTATCATGGTAGGGCAAAGAATAAAGAAAGCACAAAAAGGACCCCCAACAGTTCAACTTTGACACCTTGCTAAATATTTACTACATCGTTTTGCTCTTTAGGAGTCAACACTGAATTATTCTTTTGCAAAGAGAGATCACAGCGCAGGACTCTTGAGAGTCTGGAGGAGCATGCTAGAGAGGCATGACCCTGCTCTTGCACCCAGACTGGAGAGTACTCTGTCCCTTGACCACTGTCAATTGGAAAACAGGGCAAGTACGATGGAGACACTCTGCCGACAGGGCATCGTCGTCGACATGGCTCCACTTGAAACATCTCGGGTACCAGCGACAACATCGATCGTGCAAAGTCTTCTCAATAACACTGCATCTCGAAACCCTCTATTCACTCTTACCATTGGAGACACATCAGTTGACATCCCACCCCACAGCAACCTGCATTTCCGACTATTGTCATCAGAGCTACACGTTGACATTTTTGTCTTCTCCACCCGAAAAAAGACAAAGGTCTTCAGGAGCGAAGACTCGACAATGTCAATCGGTATTCTTCAACACGTTGACTCCTACCTTGGGACGAGGGAGTGTTTGGCATTGGTGCCATCCAAGAACTACTCGGTCCAACAACATACCCCAGGAGAACCTCCAGCCCAGCCATACCATAGCCGCTACTCCCCGGCGGTCTACCGCACAGGCCCAAGAACCTATAGCGGTTTTAAAAACGGAAGTTAGACGATCCTGCGGACGCTGATATCCAGGAAGCCTTCAAAAAAGCAAGGTAAATGTTTAAACATGTACTTTTCAAGTACTCGATAGCAGAAATAGCCTCATAAAGCATGGTGTATCTAATGGCTTCTCCACTTGATACTGTGCAGGCATGACTACATAGCAAACCGCATTAAAGGAAGCATCTTAAAGGGCAAAGACAAAGGGGAAGCCTACCAGTCTCTTATTGCAACAAAGAGACTTCCTCTATGCATCAAAAAGTCCGCCTTCGATACCATAAGAGCCTCCAACGTGGCCGCCCGAGATCTTTCTAGGACTACTATGGACAAAAATTGGGGAAGGACGGCACCGTCAACCAATGGAACAGCTACCTCGAAGCAAACTTTCAGTCACTATGGGAGGCAGAAGAAGAGGCCAAGACCAAAAAGCTGTCTAAAAGGGAAGGGTCGCGCCGACTCGAACGATAAAGTCGATGCGGCAGCTAGAACAAGTGGAGAGGAGGAGGAAGAGGTAGTAGTAGTAGGAGAGGAAGCGGGAAGAAACGGTGATGGCGATGATGGTGGCAGCGATGGTGATTACGAGATGGAGGAAGAGACTGGACCCGATCAGAGACAGCTCCGATCCTGCACAGCCACACTTCAGCAAGTTCTTCGGCCTGATCTTTGTACAGAGGACAAAGAGAGAATCCGAATTCTCCTAGAGAAAAGTCAAGAGGCTATGACGGTGGTTTGTGAGGAAATCTCGGTGCTGGCTACGAAGGCGGTTCATGAGGTAATGGCTCTGCATTTTTATTTTATTTTATTTTATTATTTTTTTTCTATTACTGACAAATGAATATCACCTCTTTTTTTCTTTTTTTTAGCTCGCATCAGGGACTCACTACATCAATCCATCTACCAAGATGGCCTTTGACATCCAGTCGGTCTTTCCGGCAGGATTCGAGTTTCGGGACAAGACTGTCCTGTCCTTGCTCCCAGTTGCGGCCCTTCCTGACCTTTTGCCAGAGCACCTGGAAGCCGAGAGAAAGAGCGACACGACAACTCTAATGTCGTATAGCTTTCTCCTGTTCATGTATTCTTGGTTCTTCGGAGCTCAAGGAGTTAACGCAGCGAACAAAGCCAGGCGACAGGTCTGGAGCAGTGTGGTCGGTAACCTCGTATCGGGCAAAAGCAAGTTTTCAGTAGATGTTGGAGGCCGTTCAAGTACTGTTAGTGAGCACTTGAAGCAAATGGCTACAAACATCGAGAACCTTTGGGGAGGCCAGATGTATGACAAGCTTCTCGATCACACTCTCTTGCTTCTATTGCGGCTCCATCTGGCTCCAGAGAGAGAGCGAAAGCAGAGAGAGAAAACTCAAGTCGTCAGGCCACGAGAAAGAAAAGTCATCCCAAGAATGCAACTGTAGGCAAGAGTAGATGGAAACGGACAATCCTGGTGCTCTGCGATGATCTCAACCGTGCTCTTGACAAAGACCCAACCGGAGATGGGCAACGGATTCAATCGGTCCTGCACAGGATTGAATACATCCTGGCTCACAAGTACACAGCCCAAAACCGCTGGGGCGGAATGTTTTGAACCACTGGATGTCCGACTCGAACATCTGGATACGGACAATTTCGGAGGGGTCAATTTTGATGACTGGGATTTTAGCCAACTGGAGGGTGACCCTGTCAAAGAGCCGACAGTCGAGGCGGGCGGTGAATCCAGTATTCAAGCCCTAAGGAGAGCCGTCGAAGACCTGAATACGGACGACCTTGAAGGGATTGATTTTTGACGATTGGGACATTAAAGAACCGGAGGAAGATTTTGTCAAAAAGAGCCGGTGGTTGAGGTGAACAACAAGGACAATGGTGTGACCCAAAGGAGAACTGTCAAAGATCAGGACTCTGACAATCTCGAAGGGTCTGATTTCGACGACTGGGATCTCGATGAGATGGAGGAAGAACTAGAAAACGAATTAGGGGATTCTCTCGCTAAAGAGCCAACAAGAGCGATCATATTGTCTTTGAGGAGACTTCTTCGTATGCTCCTAGAGTCACCCCGAATCGAGAAGGAAATCGACAACAACTGGGTCAGAAAGTCAGCACACGGCGGAATGGATATCACCGAGGAGCAATGCAGTGTTGTAGCCAAGCTGGCCAACGCACTTCGACCCTATGTTGCAAAACGTCGAGTTAGCCGAGAGACGAGACCCCAAGGTGGAACGAGGGGGCGCCCTTGGCCCACGCTACTTTGCTTGCACCTATGGCCATCATTGCCAACGCAATTCAAAAGAGCGGCTGGGTATCCTCAGCACACTCGGCTTTTGTCACCGCAGATATCACCTTCTTCCAGTCATGCATTGATTCTTGGAGCGAAGGGGTTATACGAGGTGTTGTGTGCCAAGACGCCAGGCCACTTTGATATCAAGAACTCTGAAGGCACTCCTCTAATAGCCGGAGAAAGAGTCCCACATCACAAGGACGCAGTCTTTGGGGCATTCTTCGACTTGGAGAAAGTTCAAAGGCTGTGTCGCAAGCATGGCCTCAGATTTGCGGACAGAATGATGTTCGTCGATAGGTACACAGTCCGGATTTTGGGTGAAGTGATTCCACAGGGAGCCGAGCGTGGAGGTCGCCCGTTGTTCAGCCACTACGAGAGGCGGGTCAAGGCCAAGGTCAGGACTGATACTATGGACTGGACCAAAAAGAGATAGAGTATCAAAAAGATGGAAGTGGAAACAATTGCTGAAGAGATCAAGAGAGTAGAGAGCAATATCAAAGACCTTGAGAGTAGAATCAAGCGAGGCCGAAAGGAACTCAAAAGGTGCTCGAGACGGATCAAAAGCCTGACAGCCAAGAACCACCGCACAGCAGTCAGAAAAGAGAATGAGAAGGCAAAACAAAGGAAGGCATCGGGGGGGCGTAGACACGAATGAGGGGGCAATATTCAGAGTGTAGAGGACGGAAGAGGGAGTGAAAAAAAAGACATATCGCGTTCTTCAAGAAGCAAGGAGAAAGGTGCGAGCTCTTTCGAGCAACTGTACAGCCACAGGAGAGTCAGTTGCGACGCCTGCGGAAAAGAGGAGTTACTGGAATGGGCTCCGCAGGGTAGTTACAGCAAAACCCCAAAGAGCAAGGATGGCTCAAAGGCGGTGGAGTACACCACACCTACTGTGAAGGATTTTACAGTCGAGGATTCAACGAGGCGCCTCGATATTTCCAAGTTGCCAGAGGACAGAATTGTCTTTGCAGGGACAGATCCAGGGATTCGAACGATGAGTGTAACATGTGCACAGACCCTGGGCGAGATCAAGACGCATATCAACCGATATGCTGTACTTTTATGGTAAGTTGAATGGGCAAGATGTAAGGAATAATGTCGGTCATCTGTCAAGCTCAGCGCATCTAATAGCTTTTTTTAATGATGAATAGGCACAGAAGAGGATGCGGAGGAAACCTTTGGGAGCTCTAATCCTGAGCCATGGCCACCACCTCCGGATGAGGAGTCATCAGGAGAGGCAACTGCCTCTAGAGAACAATGGACATCCCAGAGTCGTCCATTCAAGATCACGGCACCTCAGCTCAATGAAGCTTCAGGGATGCGACGGGTAGCCAAGAGGCGAGAGATGCGACTTAAGAGACCGGAGAATAGTGATGTACGCGAAGCACTGGAGAAGCTCTCAGACAAGGAACAAGTTTTGAAGACAGCACAGACGATGGAGGAGATTGACAGGGCGCATGAGCTGCATCGAGAGTCACGCAAAGCATTGAAGGGATTTGAGAAAACCAAGGCAAGGTTGAAGGATCTGCACAACCAGCGACTTCACGCACAAGAAGGGTGGGGGAAGGTGGCGGCAGCAGAGAGGGAGTATGTGAAGAATCACGCATTGGAAACGTTTGGGTCAGAGAGCCCATCAGGTACAGTTGAGCAGAACAAAATGTCCTTTTTTTTTTTTTTTTTTTTATTTTTACTGAGTCTTCTTCTTTTAATGTTCTAGAGGTATCCCCGTCAGATGGATGGTGTGGTGGTTGCCAACGGCACCATATAGCGTGTACCTGGGGTAACTACCAGCACCTGGCTCGGTGTCGCAAGAATGGTCCATCACTCATCCCAGTGATGCTGGTGGGGTCAGGAGGAACGGGAGTAGGAAGCAGAATTGGAGGGCACGCTAGACGGGGAGGAGGAAAGATGAGAGAGCAGCATATGCGGTACGGAGTGGTTGGACTTACTGATGAATTCAGGACGAGCCAGACGTGTGCCGAGTGTTTTGGTCAATTGAGGAAGGCACGGTCGCGTCGGATTGTGGATGGCAAGGAGAAGATGGTTCAGGTGAATGGAGCAATGGAGTGTACGAACAGCCAGTGCGGGTCAGTCCAGCGAGGACATACGATCAAGTCCCGGGATGTGAACGCAGCCGTTTGTATTGCGATAGCAGGAGGGTCGACTCTACTCTCACTGGAGAGACATACACTGGAGCCATTTACAAGGACAATCCGTCCCACCAAACATACCTGTTCATATTCACAGGAGATAGCTCAACTTACTATGCCTCCAACATCAGTTAGAGATGCAATGGGGGATCCCTGCGGTACGCAGGGCAAACTAGGCTAGTTTAATCACCATTAAAATTCTTATTAGATCAAGTCGATACTGACGTACCCTCCACAGAGTCGCCAACCCAAACAGGTTCTTCTGTTGTTGCAACTGCCACAAAACGGTCGCTCACTCAACTGATGGAGTTGGAGAAACTACGGTTGCCACGGTCCCACAGAATCACTGCGAAACAGATTAACGACATTTCGCATTCCGAAAGGTCGACAAGAAAGCGAAATCGTCGACTCAGACGTCCTGAAAATAATAGCACACGCGAGGCTATTGAACAGCTGTCTGATAAGCAAAACGTCCTAAAGACAGCCAACAGTTTGGGAGCCATAGACTCTGCCCGTCGCTTCCATCGGCCTGTTGAGGATGACTTGAAGGCATTCGAAGCTTCTACCGTGCGGCAGCGAGATTTACGGAATCAGCGCCTCAGGACAGCTAAGGCATTGGCAAAACTCGGTGCAGCAGAACGCACACATGTCCGAGAGCATGTCAGACAACACGATGTGAAGAATGATGGAGCACGTAAGTACCATGAAAATGAGCATATTGCCTTGCCTATCTATGGAAAGAACGTGGGGCTCAAATCTTTTCCTTTCTACGTTCTAGTCGTAGGTACAGTAGCTTACGGAGACGGCTGGTGCTCTTCATGCTTAGCCCACCATATTCCTCGAAACTCGGGCGGACGTTTTAGACACATTTTGCAGTGCCCCAAGGAAGAAAAGAAGTATTTCAAAGTCATGCTCATCGGAGATGCAGGAACTGGAGTAGGCAGCCGCATTAAAGGCCACGCACGACGAGGAGGTGGAAAGATGAGAAAGGAGCATCGACAGCACTGCACTGTCGGCATTACCAGCGAACATCGCAGCTCCAAAACATGCATTTTTTGCTTCCAAGAAGTCAGGTTAGCCTGTGCTCGACGAGTTATCCGAGGCGAGGTAAAGACGGTGAAGGTGCATGGCGCTGTAGAGTGCGTGAATCCCAAGTGCCCGTCTCTCAAGTGTGGATACTCAATCCGGCCCCGAGATACTCACTCGGCGGTAGCAATTGCGATCGCAGGGGCATCCAACCTCCTC
Organism: Mortierella sp. BCC40632; assembly: GCA_011634665.1. Lineage (NCBI taxonomy): Eukaryota > Fungi > Mortierellomycota > Mortierellomycetes > Mortierellales > Mortierellaceae > Mortierella > Mortierella sp. BCC40632. Next base: position 786,557 of record WAEK01000009.1, read on the forward strand.
TCTCCAGAGCGTGCCACCTTAAAACCATTCAGCCGGCAACTGAGACCCTTGGGAGTCAATCCCACCACCAAAAACACCAGTCAGACACTGGAACCACTTTCAAGCTCTTCCTCATCCAGGCGGATTCCAGGAGAGCCCCTCGCAGATCGAGGCGTACTTGTAAGTTCTCTCTTTTTTTTTCTTTCTTCTTTTTTGATTGGTCAAATGAATACACGTGACGGCTCTAATATGGACATTTCTTATTTTTCTTCATTAGTGATACAGTTCTCCTTTTCGGATCAGTTAGTGAATTCTTGCCATTTGAAGCTAGTCCGCTCAGCTGCCCGCACCGGGGTGCAATCCTGTAGCTTTATATTGCTTATTTGCGAATCTTTTATCCTACCCTGTTCTCTCTCTATAGAAACGGTGAGACGCATCTTGATAAGTATGTCACCCTCTTCCACCCTTGCGATCCCTTTCTCAATAGGTCTCACAAACCTGCTTGTCATACAGTGCGAGCCTTTCCCCCCGGTGCTTGTCCTCTACACCGCACATCCTTTCCCAGCCTTTCTCTCTTGATCCATCATTTTCTTTCCTAATCAACTATTTTTAACAAGTCTTCATATCATACCTTCCACTTTTTAACATCTTCTCCATCAAAACTACTTCTTTTCATCCTTTCTCTCTTCCTCACTCCCCTTCCCCGAGTATATTTATCATTTTTTTTTCTTTTTTCCATATCTTGCACACTTGAGTTCGATTTCGAGCCCTATTTGCTGGAGGGGCTGGCGACTGCCCGGATGCCTTTCGGATAATAGCGGGGCACTCCTCGAGCGCGCCACGGCGGCCTTTGGGTGGGATTCACAACACCTGCCAAGAAATGAAGATGCTCGTCGAGCTCTGAAGTTTCTGGCAGAGTGTGGATTAGTTGTTTACACACCTACCAGTCCTGAGAACTCGCATAGGCAAGTCTGCCTCATTGCTGACATTCTCAGCGGCAGAAGACCAAACTCATTCAGTGGTATTGTTACCAAAAATGACGAAGAAGTCGAGGCCTTGCTGCCACTCGGAGGGAAACTTGTAAGATTTCTCTCTGGAGAGCTGGAATTGGACATTTTTTTTGTTCTCTTCTCGCCCCCGGCCCCGCAGGTTCCGGAGTATCACTCCAAAAGCAACAATCGTCTTCTTTCACAGACAGGATTCTTTCCTGGGCTGTGGAGAGTACTTTGTTCTTACCCAACCATACATCCTTTCACTATGCCACTTACAAATCCCCTTTCACCACTCCAGAACCTTCCCTTATCGGCGCTGAGTGGCTCCAGACCTGCGTCGTTTAGAAAGGGCAAGCGGAAACGGAGAGTTTACAACAGACCCCAGAGATTGTTGAAGCAGGCATGGTGAGTACCATAAAGCGATTTGATTCAGTTTTTTTTTTACTCGCCACTTTAGATGCAATTCTAGACTTTTTACATTCTATATCGATATGAAATACGAAACCTTGGTCATCTACTTTGTTAATGACAAGTAAAACCTACTCATTGGGATTGTCCCTGGCGCAAGTGCGATTTGGTACACGCCTACAAGAGATACCGCTGTGACTACACCCGCAACTACTCCTCGGACAGCCTTTGGTTGAATGAGCCCATACATGTATTTCCTCCACTGGCCTGCCCTTCTTGCCCCCAGCAACAGTGGTAGGGCTCGGTTCAACGCAACGACTGACCCCCCAAGCCAATGGTATGTCGTCAACACTACAATCAACCCAAGCGGCACAAGGGATTGACCGATCCGCCAATGGAAAGTCACTAGAGAGTAGTCAACCAACGAGGAATCTCCAAAGACGCTGGCAGGTCCAAGTCGCATCAGATCCAAGTGCGAGAGGACAAACGGTGTCAAGACCCATCCCACAAGTCGATGAAAAGGGAACGAGCCTGGTGGTGGCAAATCAGTGCCCGCTCCTGTGTGCCTATCTACAGTCGTTGACGATTCCGATATTTGCGAAGTCACTCCAGTCGCAGCAATCTTGGTCGAGGTGGTGTTCGTTGCAGATGTTATCTTACTGGAAAAGTTCTTTTCCTTCTCGGAAGTCGTCGTCGTTGTTATACTCATTGGATTGTCTGAAGTCTGGGCCGTTATCCCCAAGCCCTGCTGCCGCTCCTTTACTGACGAGTCCTTGAGTAGCAGTGACCTCGCCTTCCATGCCATCCGAATCAACATTCGACCTAGACCAGCGCCGACATGGGCTGCTAGTGAGCCATACACAAGTATCTGCTCTACACCCGTAGTCTATTCAGAAAAACAATGATGTGCATATTAATCACTAGTTGCTTTGTATATCAGACCGATATGTGGACCAGGGCCTCCTTATTTTACCTGATAATATACCCGACCCCAAATGAGCGCTTTGTTCGCAATCTCTATACCCCCAACAGACGCCAATGCTGGTGGAACCAAATGGATTGACGTGAAGGATGCAAACATGATAGCCGAGATTGCTTGAACTCTACCCAACCCCTGGTACAGTCCAATACACCGGACCTTTCTTTCTTCTTCCCCCTTTCTTGGAGTCGATCCGGCCGCGGAGCGAGACCGCTGGACAGTTGAGGAGGTAGAGTCAGCTGAAGCTTTGGATATTGCTGCTTTGGCTCTAGGATCAGGGTTTTCGGCGACTATGCCTTCTGCCTCCAGTCCCTCAAACGAATCCTCTGGAAGATGCGAATCCTGTCCGACACCACTACTACAAGCGGGCCTGGACTCGCTCAAATCTGGATATTGTGACTCGAATGTGGATGACAGTCCCATTGTATTCGACAATCTCCCTCGGACGATTAGACCTGTCCAGATCTCGGGATCTGTAATGGTGGCTATCCCCGTTCTGGGGAGGGTTGGTTCTGTTGTTGTCAACGCCGAAGACTGCCCATCCTCGAAACTACTCCGGTTACTACTGTTGCCACTGATTTCTCCATGCATAGCTGAGATCAGTTTCCTTCCCCTTTTTTGTCGGATGGTCTGGATACTATACTTTTTGCTCCTAGTTCCACCACAGACTTCTGCTCCAGAACCAGACAAGGACTTAGATGACAGGAGCTCGTTCTCGTCTAGGTGCTTCAGTTGGAGCTTACCCTTGCCTTCTTCATTCTCGACGCTAGTCTCAGTCGAAAGACTTACTAGGTTGGGCGATGGTTGTTCTTTAGGGTACCTGCCATCATTGTCTCTATTGTCCTGGTGGCAATCATCAACTTCATGAGCACGATTGTACTCTTGACCATGGACACTATCTACTTCGTCTGGTAGAATCTCATGGCCATTATTGATGTTGGTGTTGTGTTCTCGCTCACATTTAACCTTGTGAACGACCTCCTTGACCCAGATGTTCTGGTTTTCTGCATTTGTGCCAAGTGGGGGAGTCATCGGCCCGGCTGTTGCTTGAAGGGTCGGCATGCTGGCACGATATTGTCATAAGACAAAGGATAAAGACACTGAGCTTGAAAACAAAGCTGAGGCGAGAAGCAGAAAGTACAGGAAAAGAGGGATGAAGGAGGCGGAAGAGGTAGAGAAAACGAAAAAGGGAAAGAGAGAGAGAGAGAGAGAGAGAGAGAGAGAGAGAGAGAGAGAGAGAGAGAGAGAGAGAGAGAGAGAGAGAGAGAGAGAGAGAGAGAGAGAGAGAGAGAGAGAGAGAGAGAGAGAGAGAGAGAGAGAGAGAGAGAGAGAGAGAGAGAGAGAGAGAGAGAGAGAGAGAGAGAGAGAGAGAGAGAGAGAGATTCAGATGCGATGGAGTGGAAAAAGAGGGAGAGAGAGAAGAGAGAGAAAGAGGGAGAGAGAGCACGGGAAAGTCGAAGTCTCACGGTCGTTCTGAAAACAGGTCATCAGGGGAAAAGGCTTGTGTTTTCTCTGTCCTCCCATCCCCTTTGCTAATTAATTTTTTCGGTGAACCTTTTTTACTGTTGGAGACTCAAAAATCTCTCAGTGTTCAGTTGGTTCCCCTTCAAAACGACCCAAAAAAAAAAGGCTACTGGCACTCAGCGTGTCCTACCTAAACCAACTTGAGGCTAGGTCTTATGTGGCCCGAAGGACGAAGTCGGCAGCCTTTTAATCCCACCTTTACCTCCAGTCCAATCAAGCGAGTCCACCATATTTTTGAGAACCTTGACTCTGCCCTGAATTTACTCCTGTGGTCCATAAATTTCGCGAACTAGGTTCTCAGTTTTACGCAAAGAAAATCCAGTTTCCGAGGGGATATAAATTATGTCAAAAATGAGCCATGAGGTTGTTACTCCAGTAAATGATAGCTAATGTTCATAAACTGTGTAAGACAAGGAGCAGACCTTCCTCGACTTGTCCTTACTCGTAGGTCGATAGAAACCGCTGATAACAAAGTTAACGGCACTTTAACTACTCTGAGGACTTCAATTAAGGCTTCTGTACCAATGGCTCCTTGAACAAACACGGTTTCGATTTCACCACGGACCCTTCAGCGTGAGCGTGCCTGTGCTGTCCAGCAGAAGCACACATTGTGCAAAGCTTGCTCTCAAGATACTCGTTCATTATGGCGATGATTGTATGCTACTGACGCTTTTGGTGAGTTTGCTACCTCTTCGACGCTTGGGCCTAGTGATCCTTGAACCCATGTCAATCCGTGTATCGCTGATAAATTCAATTATACGCACCTCTAGCCCCCTTCTTGATGCAATCTGAAGGGCGACAGAAATTATCCGAGTCAGCTTTTGGACCTCGTGTTCCTAGCACTGTGCGAATCCATATCGTAATAGTTGACTGATAACGACACGATGTCTTGATCTGTTGCTTCTACGACTGTATGAATCGTGGTTTTGTCTCGGATATTTCTTGCAAGCTTAGCCTACGTCCTGCGAGTTCGGGAATAGTTTTACTCGCTAGAGCCTTTTATTTATTTTATTTTTGAGAGAGAAGACAGTCGAGTTCCATTAGCACTCACCTTAATTGGAGTTTCTTTGGTCAATGTTATATGGATTGAGCGCGATGTCAAAATTGCGTCTATTGAACTTTCCGTTTCCAACACTGCTTCTTCTCCAACACTAGCGTCATCTTTCGCAGAATCAGCACCTTGCTCATCTTGACTAACGCCACACTCTGCTGCTGAACCGACGAAGTCAACTCATTGGCAGAGTCAGCGTTACTGATAGAGTCCAGATCGACTTTACCAGCGTCCAGATCTGAGTCGGTGTTGTTGTGACACGTGCCATTGCTATTCCAGCTGGGTAAGGGTCGCTATCAAGGAGAGCAGCTTAAAAATTAAAAAGAGGGAATGTATTAGTATTGTGGATAGCGATATGCCAGTAATTGTTTGATCCACCAAACAAAAGACATGAGATAGCACTAATCGGCTTCTACAGACTACTAATGACAAGCTTTTCACAAAGTGCGCTTCCTCTTCATTGTTTATTGGAGAACTAGCTCCTGACCGCTGGAGCAACGTTATTTGCACTCCGGTGACGTAATATCGCGCCCATTGTCACGCTTTCACCTCACCTTGTATTAGCTCATTCTTCAAGAACAATTACCACAACCTGCATCATGTCACAGCGGCTACGAAGGATTCAAAAGGTCTCCATTTGAGCAAGCAAGACCCCCCAAACCGAAACAATGGAGCTATGAGTGTAGACCTATTTGATTCTGACTTTAATTTCTTTCTCATAACCGCCCTCCACTTCTTCTACTTCAATCCTAATCCTTTAGGAAATCTCAGATTGCCAGAAAGACAGAACCTCTTGTATTGAGCTGATGTTAGTAGAAGAAGGGAATATTAGTACGTCCGCATGCTAACATCCACGCGACATAGACAGAGAGGCTTCAAGATCGGACATCGTCACCCAGCCTGACTGTGTCGCAGCGTCTGGCGTGGCCTGGGAAATGATAAGCTCTATTTCTTTCAGCAACCTTGACTCTACAACTGCTACGCGGAGCTACGCCGGTCTCGAGTGATTCAAAGGAAGTCTGAACCATATTGAAAAATCCAAGATCGGTTACTAACCGCACTCCCTTGTCCATTTGTTTTTACCGGGCTTCTCTAATACACGGGTATACTCGCATCAAATTAGTGCACATGAAAGGTATGTGCGCTTTTTCACAACTCGACAATACAGATTGCCACCGTATTTCATACAGCTGAATTAAAGCTCTCTCTTCCGTTGATCAACTTACTTAGGCCGCTTTCCAGGTAAAGACTACGTGGGCGATTAAGTCATCTAGGAGACATAGAGGGCGGAAACTTAAATACAAAGCCGGAGACTACATAATGCCGAACTGGATAGTTACCTATGAAAACCACATTTCAAAAATGGTACAGACTGACTTTGAAGTGATTCTAATGAGCCAGTGCCCATATGTTCCATTATGAACCGCATCGCTGATTTTCCAGGCCCTCCAGGAACGCCCTACGAAGGCGGAATTTTTCAAGTGGATGTTTTATTGCCGGATAGTAAGCACCTCATCTACCTTTTTGGCTTGCACTTATTGGATCTGCTCATCGATTATCTAGTTAACTTCGCGTTATCTTATGGCATTTATGCGTTGCAGCATATCCATTCCAACCTCCAAAAGTCAAGTTTGATACCAAAATTTATCATCCTAACATCAGCTCTCAGACAGTAAGGGCGCTTTTGCTCAGCCTGCTTGACCGCTTTAGCCTGCTACACTTGCTAGGACATGTGTGCGTTAGTGACAACAGGCCAATGCGCGATTCTAACACTCTTCTCCCTACCCTCCCTTTTTGTTTTTCTATGGGTCTTCACTGCGACTGCTTTAGGGTGTTATTTGCCTTGATATCCTCAAGCAACAATGGTCACCCGTTCTTACGATACTGTCGACTTTACTCTCTGTTCAGTCTCTGCTGTGCACACCTGAACCGAATGACCCCCAGGTATGTACCTCGGATGCTGCCGTTCATAATGCAAAATCTGGTATCAATCACGACTGTTGTCCTGGGTGGTGAAAGATTTTAAGACCCACCTACGCACACATGCATCGAAAGATACCACCGTCCAGGAGCGTGGGATCTGGTTTGAGAAGTTATCAGGATCAAGTGACCTATTCATGAACTTGAAAAGGGATGGGGGGGGGGCACTGGACCGGAGTGCGTTTGAGTATCGTTCTGGTCCTAGAACCTGTGTGTATGCTCGTCGAAGTTATTGACTGTCGACTCGGAACAAAACTGGAAGCCATGGTATTCCAAGAACAATCGCACAGGTTTGGGGCAAAGAGGAGAACGAAGGATGTGAGAAAAAAAAAAAGCATGTGTATGTTAGCGGTGGTACATACGGTGGCAATGATACCACAGACCCATTTTGTGAGCACGGGGAGCAGTGTGTTGGGAGAAGCATTTTAATTAAGCCTAGAGTCTGAACATCCTATTGGAGGACAGCCCTACTCAAAAGGAAGGATGTGAAATGCCTCATCGTGTGACGGACTGGTTCACTGTTCATACACAGCTGTCGGACCATAGACCTTAATTCTTTCTCTCGGCCAAGACGAGGCGGAGACAAGAATTTTGGCAAAGGGGGAGTAGAAGTGAGGCGAGAGCATGGATGCGAGGAAATGTCTAGACGCATAAGATATTTGTTCAGCTCGATAGAGATACCAGAGGGTTATGACCCCTGGTTATGGGAATTGAGCTGTAGAGTGTTGGACCTGACTGCAGAGTGGAGAGTTGTGCATCTGAGTCAGTTGCCGAAGTGGAGGTGAAGGTAACGGTGGAAAGATCGTCACCCTGCACAAGAAGAGTACCTATTCAAACGCACGTCTCTTTTTAGAGAGACCTCCCATTTTGCCCATGGATGGGGAAACCGAACGACATCCGTGTGCTCTGGGATGAACGGCACTTGAACATGCGTGGCCTCTTTGTTCTGGAGCCCTTCTTCTAAGCTGGGGCCCTGTATCAGTACAGCGCACACTAGGCGCTCACATGCATACCATAGACTCTGATAAGACAGCGCATGGACTTGGAAGACGACTAGTTCTCGACCCCGGGTCCTGATCATCTGCTGATGCACAAGCGAAATGTCAAAGGCACGCCCGTGGGTAAATATTTTATTTTCTAACCGAGCACGATGTCCTTCATCATACTAATAGGATGCACAAGTTGCATCTCAGTACATCAAAAACCACGCAGCCTTCCTAGAGACTGCCCGGTTCTGGACAGATTGCTATGCTAAACCAAAACTAAGTGGAGAGGATCAGCAGGGAACATCGCAGGGTTCGCCAGCTCAGGTTCAGAACCATGGGTCAGGGTCAACTAATGGACCAAATTCATCAAACAAACCATTTCCCCACCACCGACTGGGACAACCGGAACCTCAGGGAGCGGCTGCCGAAGCGTTGTCTGAAGAAGAGATTCTAAAACAGCGAAAGGTACAGGAGTTGGTGGAAATGGGTTTTCAACCAGATGTTGCGCGGACATTTTTAATCCGGGCGAACTGGAGGATGGAGAT
>WAEK01000009.1:1997500-2316680 GCA_011634665.1 Mortierella sp. BCC40632
TCGTTCCGTTCGATAAGGAACGCCGCTCTGGACCAACTGAAGGTCCCAGGCCTTTTAGGGTGTGGCAGGCACTGGTGACCACCTCAGGAAACGAGTAACTCAAACGGCTTGCAAGAGGTTAAACAGAGCTAAGGTGAGTCGAGTAGAGGACCCCAATAACAAAGTTAAGGAGTGCGGTAAAGCCCTATATAAAAGGGAGTATCCCTTCTTAGATAGAACCCTAGAAGTTGGTCTAGATACATTAAACCACTTCCATACTGGAACACCCACTGGACCTGTTGAACAATTATTGCGAAAAAAAAAACGTCAAATGATACGACATCAACAAGAACCAAATTATTCTTGTTGAACTATGGGATTCGATTGTCTGTAAGCCAAAGAACTGTATGTGCGCTATTGGCAGAGTATGCCAAAGCTCCTAAATGCGGATCCAAGTCAACTTGATGTCGCGGTCAAGATTTTCGTCCACACGGATGAGATACCTTTAGTGCCTCCACCAGCGCCCACAGAGACTCTTTGCCTATTAGACTTGTTAGATAAGCAGTCTAGAGTAAGTGTAGCTGTGCAGCAAGATTCACTCGATTCATATGCTCTACGCTTGATCTAACTAACTAACTATAGGCAACAATAGTCTGTTTGGATGCATAAGCGAATGTGGTGGTCACAGCTGGATAGTCGGAGCGAGGAAAGAAAGTAAGAGAGATATGAGAGGAATGTCCAGCCAAGGAAATCGAGCGTCGAATGTCACACAGAAGAAAGAAAAAAAAACGTGACGGCTTTCGATAGGCTAATGATGGGGAGAAGGAGGAAGGCGAATCGTTCTATTCTCATTCCATTCTCTGGACCATCTCTCCGTCTCTCACTCACACGCTCCAACTTGCTTGAGCCTCAAAGGTCATCCTTGCAGCACCTCTCCTTCCTCCTTCTCCTCCTTCTCCTCCCCCCCTTCCAAAAAAGGGCTCTGTGAGAAACCACTCCAAATTAGAACCACCAAGCTTCCTCAATGGACGACAGCAACGAGAGCTCATCAACAATCTCTGCCGCAAACCCTTGGTTCCAAGGGTCTGTCGCAACCGCAGTCGAGACTGCGCGTTCAAGTGGATCTCTTTTGCTCGTTTGCCTTGTAGATGGTAATGTCCTCTTTCAAGGCCACGCCCCATACATTGATCTCATAGAGAAACTGCACCGCTCAAGAGAGCAAGAGTCCTAACATGAGTGAATACACGTTTCCCACTCCTTATCATTTTTTGACATCAACTAGGACAAGGAAATGGAAGTGAGAGTGATAGATTCGAATCACGCTTCAAAGACGTCAATGTTTACACTGAGCTATCGACCCTAGCCCTCATACCACTGAGGCTAGTCAAAGACTCGATGGATGGCACAATGTTTGCTCAGATCTGTACGCACCGACTTTTTTTTTTCCCTAACTTTTCTTTTCATAGGCTCAAAACGTGCTAAAGCTTTTAACGGGCTGCTAAATGAAATCTTTACTGTTGCTTCAATTAGTTCCTGTTATGACCGTACCAGCTCTCTACCTTATCCGAAATAACTTATTGGCAGACTTTATGAACAACTCAGTCGAGACGGAAGAAATGTTGGAGAGGATTCGCGCCGCCGTAGCAGGACAATTTCGCATCCCTCCTCCGCCAGGATACGCCCCCATTACCCCCACCCCTCCAGCTCCACAGAGTATCCCAAGCCCTGCTACCTCTAACCCTCCAATTCCACAGAGTAGCACAAGTCCTATCATCCCCAATCTTTCAATTCCACAAAGCAGCCCAAATCCTGCTCCTCCTACAGCTCCAGAATCGGCACCAACCACAGGAGTACAGAGTACCACATCAGATATGGCGACTACTGCACCGCCTGCGAGTCCTGGAACAGGAGCTACTGGCAGTGCCATCAAGGAAAGTGAGGCAGGACCCCAGTCTGGAGCATCTTCTCCCGTTTCACCAAGAGCTTCAGGCTCCGAGCGCTCTGCCAGTTCTCCGACGACTACAGACCAAGCACAAGTGTATGGATCACGAACAGCGAAGTAAACTTCTTTGGAAATGGTAGATGCGGAAAAAAAATTACTTTTTTTTTTTTTTTTTTTTTTTTTTTGGATAGGCTGAAGGATCTGATGAAAGAGCGTCAGAAAAAAAGAGAAAAGGAAGAGAAGGAGGTATGCACATTTCCAACGTGAACTTTTTGTTTAATTGTTTTCATACATCAACCGCCAGCATGTATAACACAGTGTTTTTTTTAAAAAAAACGATGACTTAATCTTTTTTTTATTTATTGTAGGCTGCCAAACAGCGCGAGATCGACCGGAGAGTGTCAAGCAAAGCACTTCAGGATGCACAACGCGAGCTATCAGACAAGCAAAGCAAAAAGATCAAGGATCAGATGGAAAAAGAAAAACGTGAAGAAGCCGAGTACAAGAAAAAAGTCTTGAGGGATCTGGAAGAAGATAAGGCTCGTCGGAAAGCAGAGCGAGAAAGAGCACGAGAGGCTGCTGCCGCTGCTCAAGGTCAGGCATCGATGGCTCAGGAAACACATGCGCATAACCCGACACCAGCTCATCTCCGAAACGATGCTGCACCTGCACTTGCTTTTGAGACGAGTCGTCTGAATGTCCGCCTTTTTGATGGATCCAGCATTCGAAACACATTCAAGGCTACGGATACGCTTCAGAATGTCCGGGATTGGATCAACTCTGTATGTAACCTTGGCTTTTCAAAAAAAAGCATTGTCGGTACTATTCCAAATGACTTTTCTTTTTTTGTTGCTTGCTCCATGGCACCACTGACTCTTGGATGTTACTTTTTGATAGAACCAAGATGGCGAAACAGCATACAACATTGTACAGCTTATCCCTGCTCGATCTTTTCTGGACGAATCCAGGATGCTTCGTGATCTGGAGCTTTGTCCGAGTGCAACATTGGTGCTGAAGGTTAGTTTATTCAAAGTCGAGATGGATCTGAATGAATGAACTTGTAGATGGCTTTCATCCGCTGGCCTAAGAAACCACTATACTCATTGAGTCCCTATCTCTCTTCTTTTTTTTTTTTTTTTCCTTCCTACCACCAGCGCACCTCAACATCTTCTTCTGCTTATGGAGACTCGGACGGAGGGGCTGTATCCACAGCAATGGGCTTTGGATGGTCTGCTTTGGGCTTTGCTGGAAAAATGGCCAACTCAGCCTATTCGACTTTGTCTTACTATAACCCGTTGGCAAGCTCCAGCTCGAGTTCCACCAACACTGGCGCTGGGTCCTCGAATCCTCGTAGCCAGTCATCTGGATCTTCACAGTAAGGATGTTAGATTTGCGTCTTTTTAAGGGAAAAAAAAAAAAAAAAAGCGCGCGGCTCTTTTTTTTTCAAAGCACTGAAAATGGATTTACTTTGGGGGCTCTTTTAGGCACAAGAAAAAGGACCGAGAATCGACCTACAATGGGTAAGGAACGAAACATTGGCTCATCTACCCCCAGGCGGAACAAATGTTGACACCGATCCAGATTCCATATCCTGATTTGAAAGTTAACCTCAATTTTTCCACGCTCAATAGAAACTCGACCAACCTAGAATAGGCGATCCTGCCCTTTTGTATTCGAGGAACAGGGTTTGATACTCTCCCTCTCTCCCTTGTACCAACATTATTCCGACTGCAGGAGAAAGGAATCTGAGAACATGAAACTATTGACCTCAAGTCTTTATCCTTCGTGTACAACTTACATTCTTCCCTTCTTTAATAAATAACAGTAAGCTCTACAATGATGACCGACAGGGCACTAAGGATGACGATCGGCATCACAGCCATGTTCCATTTCAAAAAGTTCCAAAATCCAACATTGCTTCGCTTGTTTCTCAGGACCGAGTCCCACATGAGACCCGCTAAGGAAGAGATCAATGTAGTGCATGCGCCCAGGTTACTGGCAATCACAAGTGCAAAGAGACAACCTTTAACCACCTTGGGTGTAGCAAGAGGTGAAGCCGCAAAGTTGGGATGCAATAGGATACGAGCAACCAAGATAGTCATGGGCACATTGTTGAAGATGTTGCACAGGAGAACAGCCACGAGACCGACGGTATAGACGGCTACGATATAACTTGGGATCAGGTATGTGAACCAGGATGCAAACAGTCCGATCCAACCTGTACTCGACATGCCCTCAACAAGAATAAACATGCTCAGAGTGAAAGGTAGGATCGACCAAGGCATACGAACCAAAATCTCGCTTGTGAGTGGGAACCAACGCCGTAAGGCACTGGATTCTTTGGTGGATTTTTTGGTTGCAGGAACTGTTGAATTCGGCATGTTCTGGAGACTGATATGGCTTTTGGTCGAGATGGAGATTGATGTCGAGTCATTTATAGATCTAGCATTGGAGACCGACTTTATAGAGACGCCACTCTCGTCTTGAATTGATACTGGCCGTGAAGGTTGGAGATTGTTCATTTCAATCGAAAGTGATTCCTTACTGCCAGAGACCATCCATGACGCTTCTCCAGTTTTTTGTTGTGTCATTGGCAACTTGTCAGACTCGACTCTCTCGACTACTGAACCTACTTTGTCCCCAATAGAGTCATGACAATCTGCCTGTATGTCTGTCTCTTCTTGATCGGGTTGAGACAAGACAGTGGTGGCTACCTTGATAGGACCGTTCCGTCTCCAATCCGACCAGAGATCTCTTGCCAAAGCCAAAATTGCAAATGGACCTGTGACGATCCAAACGGGGACATGAGCAAATGAAGTACCGACCAAACAACCGATTGAACAGGCCAACATGGCCATTCCAAACTTGGCACCCGAAGGATCAATGAGATGAGATTTAGGATCGACCTCGGGAATATTGACGGTGGCGGGGATATAACGTTCACCACGAAAGACGATTCGAAGCATGAGATAACAGGCGACCACGGAGGCGAAGCAAGGCAAGATCATCCAAGCACTATACTCGACAAACGAGATTTTGTAGGCTTGACAAACGATCACGTTGGTAATGTTGCCAATGTACAATGCCATGGAAGCTATTTTATGGATCCCCACACACACATACAGAGAGAGAGAGAGAGAGAGAGAAAGAGAAACAGATACCCCCATGGAACAAGAGCCCAACTGGTTAGAGAATATTTTTTGTACTTGCAAAAAAAAGGGGACCCGCTTTGACCACCACCAAAAAGAAGGTATCATGATGAGGAGTACTTACCAATGTTGGCACTCTGGATCTCGGCCATTAAGAATGCGGTTGGAGTTTCAAGACCGACGGCGAGCGAGAAATAGACAAGGAATGGGGTCATGGTCAAGATCACGACATCGTTACTGGTCAGGCCACTCATGATGGTGGACAATAAGAAAAAGGAAAGAAAGATTCTTTGTCCTCCACCTCCACCTCGACGTGAGATCCAAAAGGCAGCATATTGAAAAATGCCTGTCATGTCAAGGCTGATACAGATGTAGGCCTAATATATATATTAATCAAAGGAAAAAAAAAAAAAAAAAAAAAAAAAAAGGGTGAGTACCTTTTCGAACACTCTCAAATCACGCAGTTTATCTTCTCCTTTCCTTTGTCCACCTACCAGAGAGTAGAACAGGATCATGACGTCGTATGGCTCGATACCACTCTCGGGAGCACCAACAATACCGTAATGGACACTTTCCCAACGGATAGATGAGGTGGCAAGTAGAAACAGAACCCCCAAGACAGGAGCAGAGGCCATGTTGAGTGAGAAATAAGACAACGACTTGGGCTCGCAAACCAAGGCTTTGGTGTTCAATTGGACTTGGGATGGAGTCGATGAAGAGAGATGACCGGTGGTTGGGACTGGATCTTCTATTGGGATAGCAAGACTACAGTCCTCTGTAGAAGGAGTGGTAGAGGGTGTGATGGGAGAATTTTGGTTGTCATGGATGGTAGACTAAGATATCATAGTAGACGGTGGGACAAAAAGGATATTAATGACAACCATTTCTTCAGAACTTTTCTTTCTTTCTTTCTTTCTTTCCCAAAGTGAAAAGAGAATCGGTCTACGCTTACTGTGGAATGTTGAGTGGACGGTACTCTGCTCTCGTCAGGAAAAGTAGCAACGGCGCAGGCTTCGTCTACTCGATAGTCCGAGCGCTGACTCTCGATGTCAGGGTCTGCAGTAGTGCTGTTGCTCTGCGAATCCCTGTTGTTGTCCTTGACAGTTGTATGGCGATGGCTCCAGGGAATTCGGATATGTGGTAGAGGAATGTGTAAAGGACGGATGACCAACAAGATGACCACCACGAAGGTGGCCATGACAACCCAACTGTGTACGTCTAGAGTGGTCTCCATCTCGTGGCGGTGAGTTGGAGGAGGGAGAGAGTGGGGAGGAGGAGTAGATTGGATGAGCTATGAGAGAAATCAGGGAGTAGGGTGTAAAGGGGGAAAGAAGAGTTGACAACAGAAGACCGAGCTTGTGTTTCGGGTTGCGAGAAGAAGAAAAGATGAGATGTGGTTACAAGAGAAGTGAAGAGGAAGTGAAGAAGAACGACAACAACAGCAACAACAAAAACAAAAAAAAAAGTCCCTTTTTAAGAAGCTCGTCTTTTCCAGTGAGTGGTCCATTACATCACCCTATCCTTGTTCCTGTTTGCCTTTTTTTTTTCTTCTTCTTCTTCTTTACTTGTGGGGTACTGTCCTCCCCGATATCTAGAGAACATGATGATCGGAACAATTGGCGGGATCGGTCGCGCACAACTCCATCGTGGGTAGGGGCCGCTCTTGAAGGAGCCTCCAAGAAAGAACGAGAGCGCCCGAGTCGGATGTGTGGCCAAGGGCGGAGCAACGATTGGACAAGACAAGAGGGGACGGACGGATGAAAGTTCTGAGCGGTGTGTGTGTGTATGTGTGTCGTTGTGAAAAGGATCTCTGTGGCACGGTCAAGTCGCCCCTCCTGCAGGCATGCATACACGCGAGTGTGTCAGGGTACTGAGAGTCTCTTTTTTCTTTACTTTCTTGGCGCGCGATAGGAAATTAGACTAGAAGGATTTGCTCGTCCGGTCCTTGGCATTCGAGCGGAAGAAGTGAAGAGAGGGGGGAGGAGGAAGCGCGTCTGGATTAGAGTGAGCACCACTCACTCACCTCACCCCACCCCCCAGACTGATCAGCTAGGTCTCGGCACGTTAAAAAATCACAGTCCAAAAAAAAAAAATCTAGAGGAGAGAACTGCTACGCACCCCCTCTCCTCCTCCTCCCCCTCCTCCACCCGACCCAACGATCGCCCGTCGCTTACTCTTTTCTCATCGCAGTAGCAGCAGGATGGCATCTTCTCCGCAATACTCTTTGCTCGACATCATCGACCAATGTGATGGCTTCCCATTCGAGACATCAACTCTCTCCTACTCGAACCTGGTTGTCGATGGCATCCCCATCGGTCGGATCCACGAAGACATCGTTCCCCACATCGCTGCATTCAATCAGAATGTCCGACCCATCTTTCATATCTCGGAGGGCTCCATCTCTTTCATGTCTTGGATAAACGACTATGAATCGCGGACTAGTGCCATTGCAGAGATGTTGGTAAGGTGTCGTCCGACCTGTATCTGAGCCAGGAAAAAAGGAAGAGAGAATCGCGCTATTCATCCTCTGCTTCTTTTTCTTTATTTCGAGTAGACTCATTGGAGAAAGGATCTTGACGTCTTCCCAAGCCTAAAGGGATGGAGAAATGAGCTCTATGGAGTCTACACACATGTCACTGATCCTACCACTACCAAAGAAGGCGCTGCCCTGGCAATTGAACGATCCGCCTGCGGATACTTTGGTGTTCATGCTTACGGTGTCCACATGAATGGATTTGTGCGCACAGGACCAAACCCCTGGGACGTCAAAATGTGGATCGCTCGTCGCTCCCTTACGAAACAAACCTATCCAGGAATGCTCGATAATATGGTGGCAGGAGGAATGGGCTTTGGACACTCTCCAAAGTACACGATCATCAAGGAGTCTATGGAAGAGGCCACGATCCCGGAGAATATTGCTCAAAAAGCCATCTCTGTCGGCACAATCTCTTATATCAAAATCTCGAAGAATCTTCAAGAGACTCAGCCGGAGACTCAGGTACAGTTGACATTCCACAAGGGCAAGCCCTCGTCATAACGGGTGAACAACACGAACTCGTTCCTCACTCTGACTCCCTTTTTAAAAAAAAAAAAAAAAAAAAAAAAAATGTATAGATTATCTATGACCTCGAATTACCAATGGATGTAGTTCCGACCCCTTGCGATACTGAAGTGGAAAGCTTTTTCCTCTGGACCATGGAAGAAGTTCAAGCGGCGGCCCGTCGAGGGGAATTCAAACCAAACTGTGCGTGCGCAGCCATTCACTTTATGATCCGACATGCAGTGTTGACTCCCGAGAATGAACCCAGGTATATGGAGATAATACAACGACTTCATCGTCATATTGAATACCCAGGTCCCAAGAAATGGCCTACATTTGCAGAAGCTCACTAAGCGATCCCATTTGTCCATTCCCCTCCCTCTCTCCCTCCTTCCCTCCTTCCCTTATCATTGCACTTACTCAAAAATAAACGTCTACAATTTCTTTTCGTTTTTTTTTCTTTTCTTTTTTTTTTTTTTTTTTTTTTTTTTTGAGAGGAGGGGAAGGGGGAGTATCTACAGATGTGAGCGCCTATTTTAAAAAAAGCTTGAACCCCAAAAAAAACGCGAGCTCATCCATATCCTTTCTTTTTTTTCTTCTTCTTCTTCTTTCTCGTTCACGTCATGGCCAGCTTTGACATGGAGAATAAGACTACGATGAGGAAGCACTCGCGGAAGAGGAGGCAGAACCAGACTCGGGTATAATGCCAGTGCTTGTGGTCGTGTTGGAGGGAGAGTCGATGATGGATGTCTTGTTAACATTAGGGTCTTCGGGCTCTGCAATGCCCCGGGCTCTGTTCTTGACAATCAAGAGACTCCGTTGGTCAAGCATGCGCTCAAAGACATCCCACACTGTCTCGACAATTGGAACCCATTCTTCAGTCTCTTTCTCTTCTTCCTCTTCTTCTTCTTCTTCTTCTGAGCTCTCGTCTTCCAGACCGTGTTCATCGTGTTCATCATCATCGTCCTCCTCCATATGACGATCCCTAGTATCTGCTTCAGAGTCATTGTCAGCGTCCTGATTATTTGATGCAACTTGTGCGGCCTCAAGGTTGATATCGATCGCCCCATATCCTTCATCAGCATCAGCGTCAGCCTCCATTTCATCGTCAATTTGCTGGTCTTCACTTGATCCGTCTCCGTCTGCTGTAGGGGCTGTCGAGTCTTCTCCTTCTTCTTCGTCTTCTTCAGGGTTCTCGTCCGCATTTTCGCTCTCGAACTCTTCGTCAGGATCTTCGGCATTCTCTTGATCCTTCTCTTCGGTATCGGGTTGATCTTCCTCTGGATTTTCATCACCGTCTACTTGTCCAGGGCTTGCAAGTACTTCCTGATCATAGTCATACTCGCCATCATCATCGTCCTCAGTGTTTGAAGAACGTCGTCCCAAGAAAACTTCCTCATCCTCAGTCTCTGGGTTCTTCTCCTTGTTCTGATCCTGATCCTGATCAGCATGCTCTTCCACCTCTTCTGTCTCCTCTGTCTCCTCCGTCTCCTCCGTCTCTTCTGCCTCCTCTGTCTTTTCTGCTTCCTCATTCTCATCCACAGGAAGAGGGGTAGCGGTAGGAGTTGGAGGTTTTACAGGACGATAAGAAGAAGTCTCGTTGACAACTTTGTAAGCTTGGTCTGGATCCAAGACCATGACGATTTTTTTGTACGTTTGGAATCGTTTGCGTCCTCCCATAAAATCCCTTCCGATGATACTACGGTAAATGGCAGCAATGGCCTCAGCAGGGTTTTGACCAACATCGGTACCATGAGGTGGCAAAACAAGCGCATCATGACCTAGAGTATCAGGAGGACAAATTGGGTAAATCAGATTGAAAAATCAAGACTAAAGACGCCTTTACCACAAAAAGGAAAAGACACATAATGAATCG
Source organism: Mortierella sp. BCC40632 (assembly GCA_011634665.1). Taxonomy (NCBI): domain Eukaryota; kingdom Fungi; phylum Mortierellomycota; class Mortierellomycetes; order Mortierellales; family Mortierellaceae; genus Mortierella; species Mortierella sp. BCC40632. Next base: position 2,007,487 of record WAEK01000009.1, read on the forward strand.
GAGTAAAAGAACTACCTTCACTGACTCCAAGCTTCATAGCGGCGAGGATTCTTCGACGGAGAAGATCGTCCTCTCCTTCCAGGAATTGGACCCCCCCAAGACCACCGTCTTTTTCACGTGTTTCCATCTTGGGTATCCGCGACACCGACTATAAAAAAAGAAAAAAGAAGAATGTACTCCGAGGTTAGTACAATGTCCAGTTGTCAATTGTAGAGCAACTCGACGTCCAATGCAGACACGCCGCTCTAGGTATGTGGAAAATGGTTGATCCATGGTCTTACAGCAACACTGATCCACTCGAAACGATCCATAAAGTCATAATTTCTCTCTTGACCATGTCGGAACACTGCTTGGTTGGGACAATAGATACCACCAGACTCGGACAAGGGATAAAACCTGGATCGTCGAGGCTCCTGATCCAAACATTGGTGCACTGTCGTACGGCGGAATAGATCAGCCTCATTATCCGAGGCAGTGTCTCGATGATAATCTAGAGAATGACAAGAACCATAACAAGAAAAAAAATAGAGAGCAATGCGCCAGCTCAGTAACTCTTGCATATGGACATTTGGTGTGGACAAGAAGAAGAAAAAAAAAAAAAAAAAAGAAAGAAAGAAAGAGGCAATGAAGCGAATCTTCCACCGCACGCTACCTCCTCCAGGGACAATATGATTGGCGACATTGATCATGATTGGACGGTAACCCTCCTGTCGTAGCTTGATGGTCTCATCCAACACATTCCCGATGACAACGGTCACTTCTGGATCCCATTGTTGATCAAGCACAAGGACGTGGATGTCGTCGTTCTGGAAAGAAGCAGCTCGTCTTGATCCAGCCATGGCCTTGATTGGGTCCAGCTCAACAACAAAGCCGTTAGGATCGCGGTATCGTCGTTGACTGAGAGCAACCAAAGTTTGACCAAAGACCGAATCTGGAAGAACATCCTGTCGATCAGGGTGATGAAGTTGGAACCGCGAGATGGCTGCTGCGGCTGTGATGGAGGCCGACTGAGACTTTGGAGAGTCTTGTTGCCTCAGGATTTTCTGTTGAAGTTGCTGTAGACGTTGCTGTTGTTGTTGCTGTTGGTGTTGTTGACGTGCACGCCAGGCGATACATTCCTGGGAAGAATAAGAGACTGAGGATTTCTGGGTGAGCCTGGCTTTGTAAGAGAACAAGAGACGACGTTGACTCCTGAGTTTCCGCTCAAGATGGCGTTGGAGTGCTGTAGGGGACTCGTTGAGGACCGTGCCGTCGATTTGGTTTTGTTGGACCAATCTCTGGACCTCGAGAGCCAGCTCGAGTTCAAAGTCGGCCTTTTGAAGAGCGATTTCATCTGCAGAGAGAGCTACAGATGAATCTATTGACAAAGAGGTAGGTGGAGTGGAGCAATCGAGCTCGAGCTGGAGATCATTCTCTTCGAGATCCTGTTGAAGTTGGGCGTGGTGGTTGCGAAGGACCTGTTCTTCCTGCAGGTGGTGTGGAACGATGGAATGCTTCCCCCTTTTTGACAGACGACTTCTGGCAGTGTCTGATCTAGTCGAGATCTTTGAGAAGGCAAGGGTGAAGAGGAAGAGCAAGAGCAAGACGGCCAGCGTCCAGCGGATGGGACTTGTCATTGCAAGTGGAGAGCACTAACAGGGTGTGTGATCGGTTGTGAGGATAAAGGATGGGAGCGTTGAAGTGGGGGTTCGTCAAGATAGAGAGAGAGAGAGAGAGAGAGAGAGAGAGAGAGAGCGTGTCCGTATGTTGTGAATGAAAAGAAGGGACTGGTGTTTGTCCAAGCTAGGGAGTGGGTCGTAAAAAGTGGAGGAGGAGGAGTTGGAGGAGAGACGGTCGACGCGAGAGGAATGGAAAAGAAGGACAGGAATGGCAGACTGGAGATGGATGTAGAGAGGAAGGAAAAGGGAGAGAGTGAGAGAGAGGCAAGGGGAGAGTGAGAGATGGAGGATGGATGGATGGATGGATGGATGGATGGGAATGAATGGGTGGATGGAGTTGGGCCGTGGGCGACAGAGCATGGCAAAGAAAGAAAAAGAAAAAAAAAAAAAAAAAAAAAAAAAAAAAGGGATGATGGAGCGGAGACGATGCCGCGGGAAAACTCTCTCTTTCTCTCTCTCCTCCCCTAGACCCACCTGTCCGAGGGCTCCTCTGCAAAACTAGTCTCTGCTCTGGAGCCAGACCTGATGCGAGCGGCCGATGAGCAGCATCTGACAGCCTGATGCTAAAGTTGGCCTGGAATGGGATTCAGCTGGTACGTTACCAACCCTCGAGAGAATGAGTGCATGCTTCATCCTTAGATGCCATCCAAGGCACCAGTCATGTGCCATGCAACCGCGTCCTATGAGTGTCTCATGTCGTTGCCACCAATAAATCATCCGAGACGGAGATTAGCTTCTTTTTTTTTTCTATTCCCTTTTGCGACCCGTTCTCTATGAATCCCCACTGGCTAGTGCTATTGCCACTCGGACACCCTAACTCTTTCTTTTCTCTCGTCTTTTTGTGTTTGCCCTGTTCATGTCCTTTAGATTGGGAACACTTGGACAAATGGGCAACGAGTCAAGTTTCCAGGCAATAGACAGAAAGAAGACAAAAAAAACTCGCCGACTCGCTAGACAAACTTTCCCGGTACAACAACAATGCTCTCCATTCGACCAACTAACAACAGACAAACGACTAACGGCGGACCAAACGCGCGCTTGTACGACGTTGGTAATATGAATTGAGCAGGGCTCTTTTTTTTTTTTTTCTCTCTCTCTTTTTTGTTCCTACACCCATCGTCTCTCTCCACTCGACCGGGTTGTCTCTCTCAGCCCCCTCCCAACCTTCTTTTAACCCTTCACCCCGATTTTCCTTTTTTTCTATCTGCTCTTTGATAATCAACAAACACTAGGCTAATGGGCTTAGGTGCTCAACCCTTTGCTGCACACATGGGGTGCAAAAAAAAAAAAGGAGATGCTAATCAAATTGAAAGTCGATCTTCTTTTTGTTGATCTGCTGCACCACCGCCGCACTGCCATCAAAGGCATAGGCCTGGCCTCTTTGGACAAATGGTCAAGAAGCAACACCAAAGACAACATGCTCTTGTCTCAGTGGATACGTCCTTATTTTTTTTTTTTAACACTCAGGGCATCTGGTTCCAGACCCATCACTACTCCTCTCTCCCAGGGGATCTTTTTTTTTTTTTTTCCTCCTTTGGAACGCAATATCGCTCAGCACTGCCCCCTTCTCCCCCATCCATTTTTTTAAAATGCATTCTAACCAACAAATACTGCACGCCATAATTCCATAGGATAGACAGGAGACAGGAATACCAAAAGAAAGTGAGAAGGCTTCACAGAAGGTCATGGCACAATTGATCTCTTTCTTTTCTTTCTTTCTTTTTTTCTTCCTCAGACTTGGACTGGATCAAAGGATATTATCTAGCAGAGGTATTGTTGGGTCTCTCTGATCCAGACCCCCTCCCTTCTTTGATCTAACCTTGAGCGCCTGAAACTATCTATTAGGGAAAAAAAAAAAAAAAAAAAGACCAACAGACCAACAGAGGAGGCTTTAATTACCAGTTCAAGACAGGTCTGTGCAGCTTTAACGTCCAAATAGAGCGCTACGTCCAAAAGAGAGAAGGGGCTCAATGTCCATCCTACTTTTTTTTTTTTTTTTCTTTTCTACAATAGAGGGAAAGGGAGGTATATAAAATAGAATATTGGCTATGATTAGCTGGCGCTAGAAATGAGCCCACAAGACCAGGAACGCCAGAACTAGGAGAAGCCAATTTCTCGAAAAAAAATATTGCCTCCGAGTGAACGGAGGCAAAAGAATGCGTCAACAGCAGGATTTGAACCTGCGCGGGAGAACCCATGAGATTTCTAGTCTCACGCCTTAACCGCTCGGCCATGTTGACCTTCGAGGTGAAGTGTCGGGAGGTCGAGTGCGTGTCGTCCGTAAGCCGCATCGACTCCATGACGTCACCGTATCCTAGACGCAGACCTAGGCCAGCCTCGACCACGTCTAGTGTCGCCGCCCCGGTACCCAACCCCTAGCCCCTACAGTCCCCGCACCACCCCAATAGCCCCGAAGACATCCTGACCATGGCACCACACGATATTCCCCTAACCAATACACTCCCCTAGCCCAGACCCATCCATGTCCACCCCCCCTCTTCTATTTAAGCCAAGAGCTTCGCTTAATAAAAACCTCGGTTAGCAACCCATATCAAAATCTTACAAATACTTCTCTTGCCACACTTCCCCACCTTCCCATCCTTCTCCATCCCACTACCTTCAAATCACACTATATCTTAAGACCACGTAGCCAGATTTTCTTGTTACAGATTTGGTGATCTATGCAGGGGTCTTCTACGCAAAGACAGCTCTCTGATTTCCACTCAAAATCCTGATTCGCAGCACCCGTCCTTGGACCATCCACAAATTTTTTTGAATCCAAACCCTATTTTTTTTTTTTTGCGCACCTTATCTTTATTTCCCCCACTCCTTTTCTCTGTACCCCAAACCCAAAAAAAAAAAAAAAAAAAAAAACATGCCTTCTCAACCCGCCTCAAGCTCGAGCCCGTCTGGCTCCGAGAGCACGATCCAGCCCGTGACCCCAGCCGCGCCCGCCCAGTCAAGCCCAACGAACCTTCGTGAACGAGTCCTGGCTACCCCCGAGAGTGCCCGCCCCGACGACGACCCCATCGCCTGGCTCAGTCATTTTGAAGCCATTGCCCGCGGCAATAATTGGGTTGGTCAAGCCAAGCTCAACGCCCTCGGTGTCTATCTGAAAGGTACCGCCCAGCTATGGTATGAAGCCAACCATGGCAAGTGGATCACGTTCGAGGGGTTCAAGAAAGAGTTCACCAACCGCTACCACACCCATGCGATTATGGCCGCCGCCGGAGTCGAAGCCCGTTCTTACCGCCAACGATCGGACCAAACCGTCGAAGAAGTCATTGTCGACATGAACAGAATCTTCAACGCAGGCTGTATCGTCGACGATTTCGCCCAACGCACGTTCTTCGCCACCGCACTATTGCCTGAGATCAGAGCTGTAGTATTGCGAGGAGAACCCGACACCTACGAGAAGATGTGCGACCTTGCCAGCAAAGAAGGACAAGTACTCGCCGCTGTAAACGCTCACGAACGTTACCACCCCTTGGCCGGAATCAATTCACTGCCACGAGGTTTCCCCGACCCCGAGCTGGAAACACTTTCCCGACAAGTGCAAGCCATGAGCGTCAACCTCATGGAGCACTCGAACGTCCTGAACCGAATGCAACACGGTCAGAGACCGAACGAAACCACCCACCGTTCCCCGCCCGAACAGTACCCCCGACAACAAGGCTACGCATCAGCCAACGCTTACGCCCCTAGGACTATGTCCCCCCGCCATCAGCGACTGTACGACGAAGGAAGATGTTTCAATTGCGAAGAAGTTGGACATCGATCCCACGAGTGTCCCCTTCCCCGCCGAAACCGACAGCCTCACCCACCTGTCAACACGCACGCCCCGCCTAACCGACAGGCACCCCTTGAAGCCAACCTGTTCGCTGAGGACCCGCAGGACTTGCTTGCTCTCAGCAAGTCTGCTGTGGGTCACGCACAGAAAACCAACCCCTATGACAGGAACGGAAAGAAGGTTGTCAGACCGAACAATGAAAGTGAGGAAATTGAACACGACCTACGACAGACACGACGCCAAGTACGAATGGATGTTGATAAAGTACCCCGACCCCTGGTCCAACAGCAGCTTCAGACGACCCCGACCCCCGCCGACCGCCCCGCCACACCTGGACCTTCACGACCATTAAGACAGCCAACACCTGTCCCCGATGTAACCGATGATACGACTCAGACTCCCCAACAGCAAAAAGACCACCCGCGCATTGAGTCTCGTCGACCCGCTTTCATTGAATTAATGAGAGACCGACCGGACCTGGATCTACAAGAACTGCTCTTTGACACAAAGGTACCTGTCTCGTTAGCTCACTTGTTGTATTACAGCCCCAGTTTGAGGCAAGACTGCATGCATCTTTTTAAAAGAAATCCAGATCACGACATACACCTCATAGACAACCCGCCGCCAGAGGATAGTTACTGCTCCCTAAAAGCGGTTGTCACCCTGAATGGACATGAGGTTACCGCCGTCATTGACACTGGAGCCGCGTGTTCGGTCATTACCTCGGGACTGGCAACAACTCTTGGGATTCGACCAGACACCACCCACACTCGACAACTCGTCACCGCCGATGGGAAAAGGCACGCCCCTGACAGAGCCATCAAAAGCTTGCCCATCAACGTACGACACCTACAGCTGCCAACATACGCCGTCGTTTTCGACCGACCCGAACATCAACTGATTCTAGGAATGAATTGGCTTTGTGAGAACAAAATCACCGTCGACTTGCAGCAACGCCGCCTTTGGATACCAATCGAGCAGGGAAAGTTCTTTTATATTCATTTGCAAAGTCAGACCCGCAGTAACGTTGACCACATCATGAGTCTGATCACCCCGATATCCAGCACGAACTTGATGAATTGCTGAATGAGTTCAGTCATCTTTTCGCCACATCTATCGACCAACTCACCCAGACCAAACCCATACGATTCACGCACCACATCAAAACAGGAGAAGCTGCACCTATTCACGTTCCACCCTATCGAGTACCCGCCGCTTTTAAGACCGCCCTATACGAAGAGATCGATCGAATGCTGAGGAACGGCATCATCTCCAAAAGCTACTCACCTTGGGGAGCCCCCGTCCTACCAGTCAAGAAGAAAGATGGAAGTATCCGCATCTGTGTTGACTACCGCCGTCTTAATGCTGTGACCCAACGAGATCAATTCCCACTACCACGAAGTGACGACATCTTGGCTTCTTTCTTTGGCTGCAGTTGTTACACTGGTTTAGACGCCATCTGGGGATTTTGGCAAGTAGCCGTTGAGCCATCGGACAGAAAAAAGACTGCATTTAGCGTACCCGGATTAGGGTTTATTTGAGTTCAACGTCATGCCATTTGGACTTGTCAATGCACCCAGCACGTTCCAACGAGTAGTACAAGAGATCCTGGGAAGTCTCCCGTTTGTCCACGTCTACGTCGATGATATCCTGATCTTTTCCAAGAACCCCGAAGAGCATCTTACTCACCTGCGTGCTGTCTTCTTACGCCTCGATCGTTATAGGTTCAAGCTCAACCGAAAGAAGTGTCATTTTCTGAAGGAAGAGTTAGACTACCTTGGTCAAACCATCTCTGCAAAAGGCATTCGGCCACAGAGGGTCTAAGATTGAGAGCCTCCGCAGTACTCGGACGCCCAAAAGCGCTCCTGAAGTAAGATCGTTCCTAGGACTGGCCTCCTATTTCCGAAAATACATCCTCCGCTGCTCGATTGTCGGCAAGCCCTTGTCCGAGTTGCTGAAAAAGCAAGTCAAGTGGTATTGGAACGACAAGACCCAAGCCGCCTTCGATAAACTGAAAGAGTCCCTGACCTCCGAACCCGTCCTAGCCTCGCCCGATTGGGATCGCCTGTTCCGACTGATAGCTGATGGATCCGGTGAAGGGTTATCGCTTATCCTGACCCAGATCTTCGAAGATGGCGAGCGAGTGATCGCCTACGCATCAAGAACCCTGACAACTGCTGAAAAGAATTACTCCGCGACCCATCTGGAAGGCCTAGCTGTAGTCTGGGGTGTCCATCACTTCCGACACTACTTGGCTGGCCGAAAGTTCGAAGTGCTGACTGATCACCAAGCCCTCGTGAGCCTCTTTTCTAAAGACACTCCTTTAACTGGTCGATTAGCTAGATGGGCCCTCCGATTGCGAGAATACGATTTCGATATCAAGCATATTAAGGGAAAAGAACAATCCTGCCGATTTTTTGCTTCCCGATGCACGACCACCACTGTACCCGACGATGACAAACACGACACTGAGGATGAGTCTGAAGAGCCAGCAACTATATTCCAGATCGATCAAGAACCCGAGGAGCACGACGCCAGTTGCGACGAGCTCTTCTCCATGGACTATGCCGTCTACCTAACCATCAGAAACTATTTGAGAGACCGAACCTACCCTGAAGGAGCCACTGAACAGGATAGAGCAAAGATAAGACGACGATCAGCTCCTTTTTTTTGTGCCAACGATATGCTCTACAAATGGAATAACGATGATTACTTAGAAGTGCTGCACGAACGAAACGACGTCGATGCGATCAAGCGAGTCCACAATGAGTTCCATCAAGGCGTTGAAGCGACCTATAACAGCCTGACACGACGATACACAGGACACGGCCTAATGGATCAGACCAAGAGAGTAGTCCAGAGTTGCTTGACCTGCCAAAGACATGCCACGCCCAACTTTGCTGCCCGAGCAGAAGAGTTGCACCCGATCGACGTAACCGAGCCCTTACAAGTCATTGGTGTAGATGTTGTTGGTCCAATCTATCCGCCGTCGGCTACCGGACTGACATATATCTTTACCGCGATCGACTATCACACAAGATGGCCGATAGCTGTTCCCGCGAAAAAGGCTGACACACACTCTTTGTTGTCCTTTCTGATGAACCATGTTATCGCAATCTTTGGTGTACCTGCTCGTATCTTATCAGACCGTGGTTCCATTTTCACTAGTGAACTTATCCAAGATTTATTTAGACAGATTGGTGTACGCCACCAAACGACGACTGCCTACAGACCCCAAGCGAACGGACGAGTCGAAAGAATGCACCGCACGTTGAAAGCCCTCCTGAGGCGATTGACGGAAGAGGACCGAACCCAATGGCCGCAGAACATATGGCGAGTCCTGCTAGCAATCCGGACCACAAGGAATGCCGCGACCCGATTCTCCCCGTCTGAACTATTGTTTGGAAAGAATCTGACGCTGCCAAGCTCCTGGATCCCGCGAGACGACCGTGCCATCCTTGCCGAAGGTGTCGATAACGCCCAAGACCGAATGGACCAATTCCCGAGTAGGATTGACGATACAAGAGAACAAGGACACCGAAACTCGAGAGTCGCCCAAGAACGGCAGCGCGTCTATTACAATAGATATGTGCAGCCCCGGTCGTTCCGTCCTGACGATCTGGTGTTCAAGAAAATGACGATAGTCGGAAGCCCCACGAACCGAGACAAGTTTGGAGAGACCTACCAAGGCCCGTACCGAGTCACTGCTGTGATCGGAAATGGTACCTACCGTATCTCTGATCAACTAGGAAACTTAGACACGGTGCACGTTGATCGCCTGATGCCAGCAAATATCGAAAGACTCCTGGTGCCGGAAGTCCTGGCAGCAAGTCAGCCGCTAAGACGAGGTATAAGACAGTATCGATTGGAGGAAGGAAGAAGTTTGTAGTTGTTTATTTTCGCCGGGACGTCTCAAGTAAGAAAGGGCATGTCGGGAGGTCGAGTGCGTGTCGTCCGTAAGCCGCATCGACTCCATGACGTCACCGTATCCTAGACGCAGACCTAGGCCAGCCTCGACCACGTCTAGTGTCGCCGCCCCGGTACCCAACCCCTAGCCCCTACAGTCCCCGCACCACCCCAATAGCCCCGAAGACCTCCTGACCATGGCACCACACGATATTCCCCTAACCAATACACTCCCCTAGCCCAGACCCATCCATGTCCACCCCCCCCTCTTCTATTTAAGCCAAGAGCTTCGCTTAATAAAAACCTCGGTTAGCAACCCATATCAAAATCTTACAAATACTTCTCTTGCCACACTTCCCACCTTCCCATCCTTCTCCATCCCACTACCTTCAAATCACACTATATCTTAAGACCACGTAGCCAGATTTTCTTGTTACAGAAGGTAGTCCGGCCGCCACTAATTTATTCCTCCCTGGATAAACCGTTATTTCCCTTCCCTATCCTTTAATTCCTACCAGTCGCATGCTATCATAGGACAGACGAGCCTTCATCACTGGGGGCAATCAGGAGGCTCGAGGACGTCCAGGCTGAGGAACAAATAACAAGCCTATGGCTGCGACTCGGAGACAATGGACTGGTTGGAATAACAGCCCGTGCACGACTGTTCGCGTTGCAGAAAGCACAGAGGTTGCCGTCAGTACCTACCCTGGTGCCAGACATTGTGGAGCTCCAGAGACACAGTATCACAAGTGGAGTGTGTCAGATCCTTGAAGATAGAGGAATGACCCTAGCAGTGGACCTTGGACCCGACCTTGGACTCAGTAACGGAGCAGTAAGCATCCAAGAATGGATGGGGAGTGGACTAGATGAAGAGATGAAAGTCCAACTAGGGAAAAGGGGAGTACTTTTCGCTGAGCAGATCATGGACCAGGAGAAAACAAACCTGATCGCTTGGAGTGAGTTCCGGAGACGCTTCAACGACAGCAAGATGCTCCCGCCTAAATGGTACCAGAATATCCAGAGGCAGATGTGTGGACAGGAAGCCGAGAGAGAGGTGTTAAGGAGGAGGACAGAGGAGCAGCAGAATAGAGTAGAGGAGCGTCTGGAAGCGATTGAGACAGATGCTTCATACACAACTGAGGAAGAGGAAGAGAGTGAAGAAGTGAGTGAGAGTGAAGAAGTGAGTGAGAGTGAAGAAGTGAGTGAGAGTGAAGAAGTGAGTGAGAGTGAAGAAGTGAGTGAGAGTGAAGAAGTGAGTGAGAGTGAAGAAGAAAGCGAGAATGAAAACGAGGAAAGAGAAAGAGAAGAAGTGGTAGTGAGAAGAGTGTTCTCGATGCAGAACAGGGCAGACACAAAGAGGATGCAAGAGACATACGCCCAAAGGAAAACGAGGAAAGATACATGGGTTAGACAGAGAATGGTCGGAAGAGGAGGGAACAAGTGGATTGTGCGCGAAGACCTGGAATATGAGTTCGAAGTGCTGGAAAAATCACTTGAGAAAGAGTGGGAAAAGCAGAGAGAAAAAGAAGAGGAAAAAAGAAAAAAAGAAAGAGAAAAAGAGAAGAAAAGAAGGAAAAAAGAAAGAGAAAAAGAGAAGGAAAAAAGGAAAAGAAAGAAGACGAATTGTAAGGCGGAGAAGGCACGAGTACCGAAGTCGGATAAGACTGCGAAGAGCGCTCCGAACAAGGTACGCCAAGGAGTCCGCAAGGAGAAGAAGGAGACCATGGCTGAATAGGTTGACACACCTGGCGAACATTGATAACATCGACAAAAGGAACGCCGTCAAGAGAGAAGCCGAAATAGCTATGGCGAGGGAAGCAATGCCACTCCGAGAAGCAGTTTCAGAGGTACAGCCACAGGGAGTCTTTGAGGGAGTGCAGTTGAACAGACTAACGATCGAGGAGGTCAAACGGTGGAGAGAACAACTGAAGGACGAGGACACCATTGTTTTGTTTTCTGATGGATCAATGAAAGACATGGGCAAAGACAGTGTAAAGATGACTTTCGGAGTGGTGGCAGAGCGAGGGCATGGCTGCGATTCTATTATCTCAGGATCAACGAGTGGATACGCGTCGTCGACGAAGGCAGAGCTGATTGGGCTCCTCGCAGCAATCCTATGCAGCCCACGGGAGAAGGAGACAATAGTCCGCTTGGACAACACGGCTGTTGTCAAAGGCTTTAAAAAGCTAGTAGAGGGTCGCGTGGATGCCACTCGCAAGATCAAGCAGAGAGCCACGTATGCGGAGTGGTGGACGCAGGTGCACAGGGCATACTGTAATCAGGGAGAGCGGGTTACAGTTGAGTGGGTCAGAGGTCACTCGGGTGTGGGTGGCAATGAGGCGGCGGACCGGTTAGCGAACAGGGCGCATAGGGGAGAAAGACAAGAGTGGAAACTGCCCGACAGAATGCAGGAAGAGTACGGCTGTAGAGCAACATTACTAGGAGATCCGCTAGAGGATGACGTGCGACAGCTGCTCAAACTTCAGTCGGCGGCGAGGATACACCAACACTGGCTTAGACAGAACAGGACCAAGAGGTACATCAGGGACTGGAAAGCCATTGAATGGAGTCCAACTCTAGACATTATCCACAGCAGGAACCCGCCAAGGGGATTTTTTACCAGCGAAAGCGACTGTAAGAAGAGAGCGCACAGGATAAAGAAACTGCATGGGATGCTGCCAACTCTAACTGAGATGAAGAAGCGCCACCCAGACCTATATGAGGAGGATACGTGCAGAGTCTGCGAGGAGGAACCAGAAACGATGGAGCACGTGTGGAGATGTAGAGCAACGAGGCAGACGCAGGAAGAAGGATGGAAGGAGATGGTGTCGAGAGTGAAGGACAGTGGACGTAGACAGTGGCTGAAGGAGAAAAGGGAGTGGAAGGAAAGAAAGGAGAAGGCTCAGCAGGAAAAGAAGAAGTTCAGGCAGAAGGAGCCGAGGTTCACAGAAAGACGGGATGAGGAGTTGTGGGACTCGCTGGAGGATGTTTTCCAGGGTGTGGCAAATATCCGGCCAAGGGAATACGAGGGGAGGGACAACGAGGAGGAAGACGACCAACCGATGCACACCGTCATGGAAGCATACCAAGGCTTAGTACCAAAAGAGTTGGTGCTAAGATGGAAGATAATGCACAGGACGACAGGGACTACGGCAAAGTATATGGCCAGCCGGTTTATTGAGAACATTGAAGCCTTCGGTCGGAAGCAGATCTGGGGCCAACGGTGTGACACCACAGTGAATTGGGAAAAGTCGATAGGAATCTCTGCAGTGAGCAAACGCGCTGGGAGACGCAACGGTGCTGACGGACACCAAGGTAGCTGTGGAGATTTCTCCGATTTGAACAATCCGCTGAGGCAGAAGCCGAACCTCAAGGAGGCATACGATGAAGCAGACCGTACTGTGCATGAGTACTACCTTGGAAAGAGGAAGCTGGAGGTGATGGAGCGGCTAGGGAGTTGGAAAAAAGTGTTAGCGATGGACCAAGAGGGCTAAAAGACGACGAATGAGCGCAACAGGCCGCGTAGGGAGCTGGCATTACGACCACTCATGCGACGTGGGTGATGGCGAACAGAGTATCTGGACATTAGGTAGAACTATTTAGTGTTTATTTGCGGGGCTAGATCCTGTTATGGCCCAAGTGACAACGGGGCAGTAGCCCCGGTATTCCATAAACTCTGCATGCCCACGTGGGGCCCCTCGTTAAAAAAAAAGCCATGTTACCTGCGCGGAAAGAACGCTGTGAGGCAACAGTGGCATGGGAGACAGGACATGGAATCACTCCGGGGAAGAAGAAAGGCCCTTCCCAAGGAGCGAGAGGACGCTGGAGCGATGGCTATGGGTTTGCATGCCCTGCTGACGCCTGCCAGTGCGGATCCCTTCTTGTTGATCACCAGGAGCAACGATGCCCAGGAGCACAGAACGACGCAGCGTCGGCTGATACCTCCCTGCTCGATAGCCTAGCAGGACGGCGACATTTGGGGGTGTTGGAAAGGATGGGGAGGATACCTTTCCGGTAACGATCTTTTTCTCAACTATTTAAACGTCTCGAGAGAGACGGCAATCGTTGCTCGGGGCAACAGCCACGTGAGCTGTTATGGTTGATGGAGGGTTGCCACCGCTTTGCGGTGGCCGGGGCTAGATTAGGTTTTCTTAGTTTGGTTTTGCCTGCACGGCTATTCCAGCGGAAGCAGATTGTTAAAAAAAAAAAGCCGCGTAGGGAGCTGGCATTACGACCACTCATGCTTTTAGAGGTGATGGGGAGGATGGGGAGGATTCCTTTCCGGTGACAGTCTGTTTTTTCAACCTTTTAATCGTCTTGAAAAAGACGGCAATCGTTGCGCGGGGCTTCGGCAACGTGAGCTGTTATGGTATTATGGAGGACTGCCACCGCAGAGCGGTGGCTGTGGCTAGCTTATGATAGTTTAGTCTTAGCCTGCACGGCTATTCCAGCAGAAACAGATTGTTATAAAAAAAAAAATAAAAAAAAAACTATTTAAGCCAAGAGCTTCACTCAGTAAAAAACCTCGGTTAGCAACCCATATCCAAATCATTCAAATAATTCTCTTGTCACTCTGACCATCTTCCTACCTTCACTTTCCTACCACTTCCAAATCCTACTATCTCCCAAGTCCACTTAACCAGATTTTCTTGCTACAGATTTGGTGATCTACGCAGGGGCCCTTCTACGCAAAGACAGCTCTCTGATTTCTATTCAAAATCCTGATTCGCCCTTGGACCATCCACAAATTTTTGAAATCAAACTCTATTTCTTTTTTGCGCATCCTACCTTTATTTTCCCTTTTTCTCTGTGCCACAAATCAAAAAAAAACCATGCCTTCCCAACCCGCCTCAAGCTCGAGTCAGTCCGGCTCCGAAAGTACGATCCAGCCTGTGACCCCAGCCGCGTCCGCCCAGCCAAGCCCAACGAACCTCCGCGAACGAGTCCTAGCTACCCCCCGAGAGTACCACCCCGACGACGACCCCATCGCCTGGCCCAGCCATTTTGAAGCCATTGCCCGCGGCAACAATTGGGCTGGCCAAGCCAAGCTCAACGCCCTCGGCGTCTACCTGAAAGGCACCGCCCAGTTATGGTATGAAGCCAACCATGGTAAATGGACCACGTTCGAGGCGTTTAAGAAAGAGTTCACCAACCGCTACCACACCCATGCGATTATGGCCGCCACCGGAGTCGAAGCCCGTTCTTATCGCCAGCGATCGGACCAAACTGTTGAAGATGTCATTGTCGACATGAACAGAATCTTCAACGCAGGCTGCATCATCGACGACTTTGCCAAATGCATGCTCTTTGCCACTGCACTCTTGCCCGAGATCAGAGCTGTAGTGCTACGAGGAGAACCCGACACCTATGAGAAGATGTGCGACCTTGCCAGCAAAGAAGGACAAGTGCTCGCCGCCGTGAATGCCCACGAATGTTACCACCCGTTGGCCGGAATCAGTTCACTGCCACGAGGCTTCCCTGACCCCGAGTTAGAAACGCTTTCCCGACAAGTGCAAGCTATGAGCGTCAACCTCGTGGAGCATTCGAACGTCCTGAACCGCATGCAGCATGGTCAGAGACCGAGCGAGACCGCCCACCGTCCCCCGCCCGAACAGTACCCCCGACAACAAGGCTACTCAGCAGCCAACGCCTACGCCCCTAAGACTATGTCCCCCCGCCATCAGCGATTGTACGACGAAGGAAGGCGCTTCAATTGTGAAGAAGCCGGACACCGATCCCATGAATGTCCCCTTCCCCACCGAAATCGACAGCCCCGCCCACCCGCCGACGCACACGTCCCGCCTAGTGTTCTTCAACTCGACTCACCAATTCACCGACTCAACTCAACTCATGAGTTGAGTTCAAACTTTTCGACTCATGAGTTGAGTTGAGTTCAGATTTTTCCCAACTCATGTGTGCATGAGTTGAGTTGAGTCGAACCTCCAACTCAACTCAACTCGACTCATGGGAAACATTAGTTAAGACCCATACAGCAATCTTCCAATTGCCTTTGATAGCAGCACTTTCCCCCCAATCTGCCCTCTTTCCCTGTTCCTTCCCGGCCCTCTTTTTAGTTAGCCATTTTCCTATTTTACTTATTCTTATTATTGTTGTAGTTGAGTTTTTCTTGCTACATGAATATGGTGACCTCGAGACTGTGTCTATAACAGACTAAGCATTGAATTTAACACCCGCCATTTTTGGGTGATATGTTTCAAAGAGGGGACAGGGGACTTGTGTCGTCTTTCGTTGTGATTTAGAGAGGTCGAGGGGACATGTAGGAATTCGCAATGGACAATGGACTAAAACTCCTCCATCTTTTTCAGTGTGCATCTTCTCTGAGTGAGTGCCTCCATTAAGTCAATTCTCCCATCATCATGCCCAATACACATAAGGGACATCTCGTCCAATTTGACGACGACGACCCGCCGCTGATTAGACGAATGCGCACCCGCCAAAGTCTAGTAATTCAGGCGCGTCTTCAGGAACATCTCTCCGAACAATCTCCAGGGCCACCCCAGGAGCCTAAAGATGTCTCGACGGAGCCCAAAAAAAAACTTCAAAAAGAACGCGCCAGCCTTCAAAGCTTCTACCAATTTTGAGGAAGCGGATGCGAGAACTTTCAGCAGCTTCAGAAGCCCTGCAACCCTCCCCAGGAGACCCTTCAGCCCCAGAGTCACCAGTTCCCTTGAGTAACGAAGAATTGGC
The DNA here is from genome assembly GCA_011634665.1 of Mortierella sp. BCC40632. NCBI lineage: Eukaryota > Fungi > Mortierellomycota > Mortierellomycetes > Mortierellales > Mortierellaceae > Mortierella > Mortierella sp. BCC40632. The sequence goes on from WAEK01000009.1 coordinate 2,023,549, forward strand.
ACAACGAAGAAAAGAGTGTATCAACGAGGTTACAGAGGAGGTCATCCGTAGGCCAAGGTACAAGGTCTTGAAGGATTACATACTTCGGATCATAAAGTGGATGAACTTTTGCCGCGAATACTATGAAGGCGATAGTGCTGTTGATGCTGCCAAGATTCTCCACTACCTCCAGCTCAAAGTTTTCGACAGTACGGTGAAGAAACGAATTAAAGCAAGCATTGGCTGCGTGGGAGCCGTTGGCGTGTCAAGTAGGCTTGTCTCTCAACCAGGGCCACAAGCGTCGCAGGAATCAAAAGGCGGTTGGGAGGCTATCGAAGACCCATCGACCATGGACCCATTCGAGTGGCAAACCAGCGATGCCCTAGCGGCAGCAGCAGCAGCCAGGGCAAGTGAGAAAGGTGAGGCTGATGGTGGCGCTGAAGGCGAGAACGAAGACAAGGGCGACGACAGCGGTAGTGAAGACGAGGAGACACTGAACATTGAAGTGCAAGACCAGCGACAGCGTTCAGCACGTACCCCTCGACCGCAAGTCATCACCAATGCTATGGAGAGAACCCAAGGTAAAACTTCTTTTGTTGGTCATACTCAGTTACTCACCCATCGCCATTGTTACATAGTAATATTGGTACTTACCTTACTTGTGCATTTGCCTCCTAGTTCTTGAAAGGGCGACGATGGACAAGTTTGATCGAAAGCTGATCTTCACACCAGTGTGCGCTGGAACTGCAAAGAACATCAAAAAGGCTTTCGTCTATCTCTGGAGCGAACAAAGAACCTCCTGTCTGCCTTACCCCAACCCTGCCCCACACCCTAGTGCTGACCGAGCCCTAAATAAGGCCATTGAACAATATTCAAAGAGGCTGGTTATAGAGCGGGCAATAACTGGAACAACACGCTCATCAACATGCGCAGGACGAGACGCCTACACAGAGAAGCAGCTACTCCGTATGTCCTCATACTTGTGGCGAGAGCTGCTTCTTCCTCAACGGAAGGGTAATCGCCGGTACGATGCAAGGAGCCGTTTCCAGTGTATGCGAGAGCGGCTTTGCCTTCTTGCCCGCCATCATATGCTCCTTCGCGGCCAGGACCTTCGTGGCCTTAACATCTCAGATCTTTTCAACATTCAGCAGCGACATCCTGTCAAGGGGTCTCGCTTGGCATCAGGCCTCGTGTTTTGAATCAATCATGGCAAGACTAACCCCAATGGCGTCAATATGTATGCCACTGCCTTCCGCCACAAGAACTTCCTCCGTTGTACTGTCAGCGCTTTTGCATTTTATATGCTTGAGCGCTTCAAGGTAGGATAATGGAAATCCTATCATATTTGGAACGTCAATGAACATAATCAAGACTAAGCGGATTACCTGGTGTTCATTTTATCTCTTGCATCTTTTCTTAGATCGACAAGGAACCCGTTCCTGATTTCTCTGACACTTCTGACTGGTACAAAGTCAAGCTACTCGTTGGGTCAGGCGAGAACACCAACACACTTTCCGCTAACACTCAGCGACTCAGCTGTAGCGCGATCATGCTCGCATGCGAGGTCTATTGCACCAAAGTGACGCACGGCGGCCGCCACTCTGGAACCTTAGAGGCCTATGTGCTACATCTTACACCAGATCATGTCCGTCACCTTGGCCGATGGGTCATGGGTCAGATGGAGAACTTCTATGCTCCTAAGAACCCTATCCGTGGTGCGTTTTACATGGCACATTTCAATAACTTCAAAGATGAGCCATACGTGATCGACCGTGACCTTGTTACGCCGCCCCTTGCCCTGCAACGTCTCCTTTTTAACTGGATCGAGAGGGCATTTAATGTAGAGTATAGCGAGCAGCCAGGAATGATACAGCAATGGCATGAGGAGTGTAACCGAGAAATGGAAGGGGTTGACCCCAACGACACGAGTCAAGACGACCCCTTTTGGACACCTTCCAACCCTGACAAGGTAATGTCAACAAAACTCAATAACAGCCTTACCGTTGACAGGATCGCATTTCTCAAGCTGCTTCTACGAATGAGGCGAGTGATCCTACAGGATGCTGTACTATTTATGGAAACAAGGAAGGAAATTCATCCTGCGTAAGTGTCTTTAGTGAATGCACTTGGCATCGCTAACATAGCTACCACAATTTCGATCTAACTAGCTTTTTTTTTTTTTTTTTTTTTTTTTGAACTAACGAATGAACAATGCCCAGTGCCGAGGGCCAACCTGGTCAAGTCTTGACACTCACGAACAGACTCTTCACTGAGTTGCCGCACATTTTCAAGTCGGAGATGTTTCTGACGTTCAATTCTGATCTCCTACAGGCCATCAATCAATGTCAGCAGCAAACCCAAGTCATCTACTCGAATGTTCAGGTCGACAATAATACATTTATCAGGAGTATCGATACTCTCTCGGCAAGCTTACAGGAGCAGATGAACAATAACATGGGCCAAATGAAACAAATGGTCCTGGAGATGGACCAAAGGACAAAGGAGATGGAGCAGAGGATAGAGGATCGTGTCGGTCGCCAAGTCTCTCAGGCACTCCGACAGCAAGGACTGGGTGGGCCGTCATACACAGCCAATCCTGTCCACAATCCCATTACGCCTCAAGAACAAGCGTTGATAGTTCATAGCAATGCTATCCGTCAGATTTTGCAACAGCAATCACAACGCTCGCAACTCCAACAGGAGCAACATAACCATCAACACCACTCGATTCAGCCCCAACAGCAAGAGCAGCAGAGGATACTACCATCAGCTTCTTCATCCCATCTAGGTGGTGAGTTCAAGGGATATCAGCTTTTACATGATACAGGGAGAAGAGGAGGGATGCTGACCATCCGTCAGGTCTGGAACGAATTCTATGGCCCGATTGCTCGAGCCAAAGAACAGGACAAAGGATGGCCGTACACCGTGGCGCGCAGAAAGGCGCTGCAGCGTCGGCAGGAAATCATCGATCTAGTTTCTGAAGAAGCCACGGCAAAAGGTGTGTTTACGCAGAGTCCGACTTTCCACACTTTTTTGGAGACTATGCAGCACGAATACCAAGGTATGACCATCAACAAGATCCGCGAGAAGCTCAAAGAGAGGAAGAGAAAGGGGAAAAGGAAGGCCATTGAAAATTGCGACAGCTAGTGTCCTTCACACAGTAGAAAAGTAGTAATAGAGCTAGAGTAGGTCTTTGGAATGAAATATGATTCCTTCTTCCAAATGAGCTTGTAATTCACATTCAGGAACATGTAATCGGAATCCTGGGATTAAGAGGATTGGGGAGGAGAGGACTATGCGTGCTAAAGTGCCCAAGAGCACAAAAGAGGACTACAATATCAATTCAGAATTGGTATTGTAGTCCTGAATCCGCAGTCCATGGACATAGAAGGGACGCAAGGGAAAAATTTATTTTAGGGAATGGCGGACCCTCCACAAATGAAAAGACTACCTTAGGCCTACCCAGACCTGAGCTGAGTGTCATTGTGGTGTCATTGTGAAAAAAAAAAAAAAAAAAAAAAAAACCTGAGCCGAGTGCCTAGATACCGAGTGGCAACAGGGCGACCGGAGCCACCCTGGTCTTCTATAAACTCTACATGCCCACGTAGGGTCTTTGTTAACAAAAAAAAAAAAAAAAAAAAAAAAAACCTAAGCCGAGTGCCTAGAACTCTCCTAAAAGGCCTCGTCATCATGCATGGCTGCCTTACAGACCCCATGATATGCTCACACCCATCCTCGTGCCTTTTTACAATATGACTCATGCTTTTGTCTCTACCCCGAGTGCCTAGACCTTACCATAGTATCCTCTTTTATTTTATTATTTAAGGAAGCACATTCCTCCACAATAAAGCTTCGGTTAGCAACCCACCAACAAATATTCCAATACCTTTTCAAGCCTTTCCAGCCCTCTATTTTCTCCCTTCTCCCCATTTTCCAATACCCACATCTCCCCCATACCTTTGTCGTCGAAGTTCTCGTGCTACAAAATTGGTGATCTACGCAGGGGGTCTTCTACATTAAGACAGCTCACTGTATTTTCACTATCGTTCGCTACACAAAAACTCCTGATTCGCAACCCTAGTCCTAGACCATTTTCCAATTCCACTCCACGTTTTTATTTTTATCCACCTTTAAGTTTCCCAAAAATCCACAAAACCCTCTTAAAAACATTCCAAAATCCAAGAAAAAGAACGCCTCTGTATCCAAGATGATTCCCCAGTAGTGTTTCCCAACCAGTGTTTCTCAAAAGTCGGATCGGATATCATCCGACTTTTGAGAAATTGTGTTCCCAACTCAACTCAACTCAACTCACAAGTCGAAAAGTTTGAACTCAACTCAACTCAACTCATGATTTGAAAAGTTGAACTCATCTCAACTCAGGGCATCTACGCCCTGTAAGCGATTCGACTCCAACTCAACTCAATTCAACTCAACTCAACTCAACTCAACTCAACTCAACTCAACTCAACTCAACTCAACTCAACTCAACTCAACTCAACTCAACTCAACTCAACTCAACTCAACTCAACTCTCAACTCAACTCAACTCAACTCAACTCAACTCAACTCAACTCAACTCAACTCAACTCAACTCAACTCAACTCAACTCAACTCAACTCAACTCAACTCAACTCAACTCAACTCAACTCAACTCAACTCAACTCAACTCATGAGTTGAGTTGAGTTGAGTTGAGTCGGTGAGTTGGTGAGTCGAGTTGAAGAACACTAATCTGGATCGATTCCCAAACGACCGCCTTGACCACGATGGCAGACTTTGAAGCTGCCCTGCTCAAGATAACCCAAACTTCGGCTTACTTAGACAAAGCTTTCATGGAAGCTGAGTCGTGCAAGATGAAGGATGGTGAACTGCTAGATGCGTTCATCTACCGAATTGAGCATGTTTTCAAACGTGCCAACATCTCAGACGCCGCCATAAAGATGGGGTTCTTTATGCGCGTTCTCCCTGAAGATTACCACAATTTCATCGTGGACAAGGGTGCACAAGATTATGGTGCCTGCAAGGACCATGCCAAAGTTTCCGAAGGACGACGACTATTGAGACGCTACACGGAGTCTGCCGGACGTACCGTCTCTGCCCCACCAGCCTTAGTGCCTGCGCGTCGTTCACCCCGATCCAACCTCATGGCCCAAGCTGCCCCCAAGCCAAATACCGCTCAGAAAAACCTGACGATGGACGACTTGGCCACCCTGTTGTAAAGTGGTCAGCGAAAGTGTTCGCATAATTTTGAAATTGCAGCACTTTTGTGATTACTCCCTGTTCCAAGACACAGTGCTATCGCAATTGAAAGAAAGGGTTGTCTGGCCGTTGGGTTTCATTCCGGTTTCATCTGTGACAGGAATCTGCTCAGCATGATATCAAACCATGATTTCAAAAATATCCAGTCCATTCATACACTTTGTTTGAAATAGCATTCTTTTCACCTCCGCTTCTCTTTCTCAACCAACTCTTTATCTTTCAGCACGGCTCCTCAGCACTGTATTCTCCTCTCCTGCTGTTTCAATCATTAACAGAACACCAATCCAAAATGAGACGGCTCTCCCAAGAAAAGATCAACAATGTCAAGACTCTTCTTCGACACGGGAAGGTCGATCCGTCAGGTGGCAAATGAGCTTCATATCTCCCTTGCAGCTATCGATAAGATCAGGAACGAGGACAAGGAGAATATTCCTGATCCGATAATAGGTCGTCCTAAGAAAGTTTGCGATGCCACTAGGAGGATGCTTATTCGCCAAGTGGACAGTGGTCAAATTTCAACTGTTCTCGAGGGAAAGCAGCTCGTTCTTGGAACAGACGGAGTTGACGTTCACATAGAGACAATCAGGAAGTATCTGAAAAAAGATAGTCTCTATTCGTATGTCAAGCGCAAGGAACTTTATCTGACGAAGAAGCACAAGCAAGATCGAGTCCGGTTTGCCAAGGATCACTTGCACTGGACGGTGGAGGACTGGAAGAACGTTATGTTCTCCGACGAGACTGTAGTTAGTAGGATGGGGTCCTACGGAAGGAAGCACTATTACTCTCGAAAACGAAACAAAGGCAAGCGAGAACATCACAAGATAGGAGTTCCACAGGGTGGAGGAGGGAAAATTATGATGTGGGGTTGCATTACATTTTTTGGCGTAGGGGACTCCGAGTGGATCAAGGATAGGATCAATTCGCAAGTGTATCTGGAGATACTCGATGACTATGTAATCGCTTCTCGCAACTGGTGGCAAATGGACGCTGCAAGTTTTCTTTTTCAACAGGACAACGCCAAAGTTCATACTGCACGTATTATCCAAGACTTCTTCAGACGCAGAAGAATTCGACGACTTGAGTGGCCTGCAAACTCTGCCGACCTCAACATCATTGAGCATGTATGGGCATACATCAAAAGGGCTCTGGATAGATACGAAACGACTGCACCAAATCTACAGACCTTGTGGGAAAGAATCGATCATATCTGGGGATCGATCCCAGATGATTTCCTCCATTCATTGTATGAGAGTCTTCCTAGTCGAATGGAGAAAGTGATACGACTGAAAGGGTGCCAAATAAATTGAAACTAGAATTGGTCCGACTCCATCAAACAAAAAGTGTAGTGATTCAAATAAAGTGTTCGAATGGAGTGAAGAAATAGAGGGTGTTTTTATCTTGACCAAATCTTTTTCAAATCGATTGACATACGGCCAAAATAGAGACCATCAGCCAAGCAATCTACCATTTAAAAAAGAGAATCGCATAAGTTAAAATGAGCGAGGGAGGAAAACTGATATAGCAAAACAGAAAACATGCGAACACTTTCGCTGACCACTATAGATCAACATGTTTATGTCAAGTAAATAGCGATAGGAACCTAAAATTGACAGCCAAGGAGACGTTTATAGGCGGTCTGCAGCCACGCTGCAGACAGCATTTTTACTCCGAAGGCGGACTGCTCAGCAGTGTTTCTCAATGAGACGGATTTCGTTCGATAACGGCCATTTACAGGGAATTAGTACGGGTTTAACGAAACGAGTCCGCGGCTTAACGAGACGAGATCTTGACTTTTTCTGTTCGATAAGAAACACTGCTGCTCAGGGCCAGTATAAATACAGGCCCTGTGTCCAGAAAAATAAAAAGACTGATCGCATCTCACCGATTTCAACTTCCCAGAGTTTTCCACTTTTTTCTCACACCCAACTCGAGAGACTCCCCCTTCAGATGGTAGAACTTCGAAGAGCGCAGCCTGTGGTGTGATTGAACTTGCCTCGAGAGAACACCTCGACATGGAATAATAAAGCATCGAAAGGGTCATAATAGGGAAGGAGGAGTCGGTGAGAAAAAGACATGCCTTGTCAAAGAGTATGCTACCTTGGTGCGTCTCTTTGAGAATGTCCTTGCTGGAATGTTTCGATCTGTACGGACGGACACGAATTTTCTTCCCCCATTGCCGCGCTCCATGGAAAGGGTTCACCCCTTTTTCTACATATCTTCTCTAGTATTTATTTCCTCTCTTTCTTTCTCAATAAACGTCAGTTAGTAACTCACTTCTTGTCCCTAGCCTTTGTCCTAGTCCCTGTCCTTGTTCTTCTCCTTCCCTATTCCTCTTGCCTTGTTACATGCCTGGCCACTTGGCCCATGGACGTTGGGTATTTTATTCTGCTTCCTGAGAGACAGGAAGCTAACTCTAATGGAAGTACTGTGAGGCGCACGTGCCTCAGGCACTGCTCCTCTGTAGTGTAGGCTGCTCGCCATAGATCCCAAGGCGAACACAGCCGAACGCCAGTGGTGCCCCCAGACAGCGTAATGAGTCCAGTGTTTCTCAAAAGTCGGATGATATCCGATCCGACTTTTTTTCTGGACGGAGATAACACAGGAAAAAAAAGTCGGATCGGATATCATCCGACTTTTGAGAAACACTGGTAATGACCCGTCCCATATCACCTGCTTCAACTGTCAGGAGAAAGGTCAGTATGCCAATATGTGCACCCAACCGCGACGCATGAAGGACGGTTCTACCTCGCAAGACTCTGCCCTAGGACTACTCGACGCAGTCTCAAAGGACGACTCGACCGACCTTCACGAGGTAGAGCTGATGGCAGTAACACGATCGCAGTCTCGGGCTGCATCGTCTGCTGCTGCCACAAAGAAGGCGGCCACTCCAAGACTGGCCCCAAAGATAGTACCCCTGAAGAAGACGGACAAAAAGACGGTATCCAAGACCGTCCTGAAGTCCGCCCCTCTCCAGCCCACGAAAGGAAAAGCCCCTTCGACCACTCCGCGCGTAATCCATGTCACGGAAGACATGGAGGTCGATCCGGCTCTCCCCTCCTCCACAAGATCTGTCACCTTTCCGCCTGTAGTCAAGAGATCGGCCACCATGAAGGAGTATAACAGCAACGAGGTTTGAGAATAAACTGCCCTTTATTGTGAGGGAGAGAGGAGGTGTATTTATACTATTGCACCTTCCCCTCATAAAAAAAAAAACACTATCTGTCCTGAACCTAATCCGAAAAAATAAGCTCTCTTTGTCGTTTGCCGTTTTCATTGTGGAGTGTGAGACACTCCTTTATAGCCTCCTGGTTCGATTGAATTGATTCCAAGAGTCGGTCCTCACGCGTGTTGAGCAGAGCCAACTCCAGTCTTTTATGGCTCTGTGTCGCTATCCTGAGCTCAGGGACTAGTTCCGGAATGTCTGGGGAGCGTTGTACCCGTTGCCATAGGTCGAGCTTAATTTTTAGCGCCTCCATGCATTGCTCTTCCAAGTCTCGAATGGCCTGAGTAAGTGGCTGTCTTTCGGTCAGGAGGCGTCGTCGTTTCAGGGCCCCGAGGCCTTCACCGGGTGTAAAAGTGGGGGGCTGAGGGGGTTCAATCAGCAAGTGTCCCAAGATTGTGCTAGTCTTGGGGTCCTCTGTCGTTGGTTTTTCCTCTTCATCTGTTGCCTGCGACTGGGAATGACATTTTTGGAGTTGGTCCTCACTGTCGGTGGAGACCTCGTAGATTCCGGCTAAGTCAATCTTATCGACGGTTGTGTTGGCCTCCAAGAGTTGGCTGTCGTCTAGTGAGGGGTCGTGTGGGATAATCTGAACCTTCTCCAGCTGGTCCGCAAACTTCACAGTACGGCTACGTGTTTGGTGTGGTGAGCGAGGGGAAGAGTCGACAGGGGAAGCGGTGGTGGTGGTGGTGGTGGAGGACATTGTGGTTGTTGTTTGCGGGGGGAGGCAGAAGGTGGTGCTGGTGTAGGGGTGGGGGGAGAGGGGGAAGAAGAAAAAGTTTTTTCGTTGACTCTGTTGTCCTTCTGTGATTCCTTCATCTGATTCCGGCATCCTGATGTTATGTCAAATTCTGATTGGTTTGTCGGATCATCACATGAGGGTTGGTCATCACATGATGTAATGGCATCCTCCGCTTTTTTTTTTTTTTTTTTAAAAAAATTCCAGTCCATGATCCTGCTTGTATCTCTCTACAGTCTCCTTGCAGTGGTCTAAGTTGCGCGCCGGTTCCCAGGTTGCATCCTCTTTGCTGTATCCCTTCCATGAGACTAGGAACTGATGTTGTCTACGGTAGAGGCGGTAGTTGAGGATGCTATCCACTTCGTATTCCTCTTCGCCGTCGACTATTTCTGGGTCTGGTCTAGGTGGGGCTCTTTGACCTAACTCTTCCGGAGATTCGTGGTAGTGTCGGAACCTATCTACATGGAACACGTCGTGGATCTTGTACATAGGAGGAAGCTCAAGGCGGAATGAGACAGGTGAGTGTTGTTCCACGATTGTAAAGGGTCCGATGAATCGAGGCAACAACTTTGCAGAACGTGTCTTAACCCCTTGATCTCTTGGTAGAGTGATGTTCTCAGCGTTCAGCATAACCTTGTCTCCTACTTTGAAGTCGTGGTCACGTCGTCTATGGTCAGAGTTCCACACTTGTCTTTCTTGAGCGAGGCGAATGTTCTCCTGTGTCGTCTTCACTACGTGCTGTTGCTCCTTGACAAAGTCTTCCACGCTTGGCACCGATGATGTCGGTGGTTGTAGCAGTGCGGTTGGGACACGTGGGTGGAATCCGTAGTTCATGAAGAATGGCGAGAAGCCCGTTGTGGAGTTGACAGAGTTGTTGTAAGCAAACTCGGCCGCCGGTAACAAAACATCCCAGTTGGTCTGCTTGTCGTCCGCGTATGCCCTTAGTACTGAAGTGAGAGTCTGGATAGCTCGTTCGGATTGACCATCAGTCTGCGGGTGGAAAGCGGTCGACATTGCTAATTTAACGTCCATGAGGCGGTGAAGCTCTTGCCAAAAATTACTCGTGAACTTGCTATCACGGTCTGAGATGATCCTGCGAGGCATGCCATGTAGTCGGAAGATATTATTAAAAAATATGCGGGCGACGTCGGATGCTGTGTCTGTGGTTCTGGAAGGGGCGAAGTGGACTTGTTTAGAGAGTTTGTCCACGAACACCGTGATCGCATCAAACCCCCGGTCCGTCTTTGGTAGGTGAACAGCGAAATCCATAGTGACCGTATCCCAGCGCTGTTCGGGGGTTTCGTGTGGATGGAGCAAGCCGGCTGGCCGTTGTCGACTGGGTTTGGATCTTTGACAACTTTCGCAAGACTCAACATATCGCCTGGTGTCGTTGGCTATTCGAGGCCAGTAGAATGATCGTCGGAGGGCATCATAAGTCTTGTCGAACCCGAGGTGGCCAGCAATAGCAGAGTCATGGGCGTCATGGAGGAGGTCAAGGCGGATGTCGGCTTTGCTAGGAATACAGATCAGATAGACACCCTTGTGTTCGATGCATAATAACCCCTTGTACAAGGAGTATCTTTTGGGGCAATTTCCTTCTAAGCAGCTTGTGTAAATAGGGCCCAAACGAGGGTCTTCTGAATACCCATCTATCAGGCGTTGTCTTACACTTGGTTCCATTGATATCTCCAGGTTGTTCAATGCCATCGGTTCTTCCTCTTGGTGGTCAGGGCGGCGAGAGAGGGCGTCTGCAATTACGTTTTCTTTTCCTGGTTTGTGTTTAACTTCGAAATCATACTCTTGTAACAGCTCCATCCATCGTGCCTGGCGTCCGGTGAGTTTGGGTTGTGTCAAAAAGTGTTTCAAGGTATCGTGATCGGTGTAGACTGTGAATTTGGTGCCATCTAAGTAGTATCTCCAAGTCCTGAGGGCGTGTACGATCGCAAGTAGCTCTTGCTCATGAGTTCTGTAGTTGCGTTCGGCGCTGTTCAATTTCCGCGAGGTGAATGCCACCGGTCGGGTCACACCTTGTCCATCCGTTTGGGCGAGATATCCACCTAGTGCGAATCCAGAGGCATCCGCTCCCACAATTGTCGTCAGTGTAGGATCGAATATTCGTCGTATGGGGGCAGATGTAATAGCCTTCTTGAGTCTCATAAAAGCCTTTTCATGTTCATCCTCCCAGCAGAAGGGTGTCTTGTTTCCTAGGAGATTGGTCAAGGGAAGGGCGATCTCAGCAAAGTCCTTGACACCTTGATGACAATATTGTGCGAGTCCTACAAATTGTTGGACGTCTTTCTGCTTGGAAGGACGGGGTCACTCCTGAATGGCCTTGATGTGAACAGCGCTGATTTGTATTCCCTCCTCTGTGATCGTGTGGCCCAGGAACTCTGTTTGCTTCTGCATGAATGAGCATTTACTCAGTTTTGCATAGAGTTTGTTTTTCCGTAACAAGGTCAGTACCTCTCGAATGTGTTGAAGATGCTCCTCTTTGGTCTTGGAGTAAATAAGTAGATCATCGAGATACGAAATAACGCTTTTGTCGAGAACAGGGTGAAGGACATTTCGCATCATGGCAGAGAACGAAGCAGGGGCGTTAGTCAGACCGAAAGGTATTACGTTCCATTCAAAGTGACCATAACGACAACGGAAGGCAGTCTTGTGAGTGTGTGGTTCGAAGATCCTTTGTTGGTGGTAACCCGAGAGAAGATCCAGTTTAGAAAAGTATCGTGCGCCTTGCAGGCGGTCGATAAGCTCATCAATCCTTGGTAGAGGATGTCGGTTTTTCTTGGTGATTTGGTTCAATCCTCGATAGTCGACACACATACGCAGCGTGCCCTCTTTTTTCCGAACAAAAAGTACTGGTGAGCCGAACGGTGATGTGCTAGGTTTGATGAAGCCCTTCTCTAGAAGATCGTCGAGTTGTTTTCTGAGCTCATCGAGTTCGGCAATAGACAATCGGATGACAGGGCGTACAGGAGGGTCAGCCATGGGATCTGTTTCTATCTTCATAGCGTCTCCCCGGTCTGGTGGGAGCCCTGAGGGGAGAGAGGATGGAAAGACATCGGAGAACTCGTTTTGGATGATTGTTGCCACTTCAGGGGAGAGATCGGATGGGTTGTCTGACTCATTGATCGGTTGTAAGTTTGCAATGAAAATCTCGCTGCCCGGGAGAGCAACAAGGTTGCAGAACTTGATGGCGTTGACTCTTTTGCAATGTGAGTCGCCGGAAGCAGGGCTCTCGTCTTTGATGCTGTCTATTCTGTCGTTGCAAGTCCAATGAATCTCCCGACCGTTGGATTTAAACTTCACCTCGTTTGTGCGCCAGTTGATCATGGGGTTCACGAGGGCAAGCCAAGGTTTGCCGAGAATAAGGTCATAGTCTTGTAGTGGGTAAAGGATAGGCTCCAAGTTGGCCGAATAAGTTTTGTGTGATACAACTATTTTAGACGCATGGTTTATGACTGAGACAGAGCCATTCGGTAGGATAACTGGAATGGAGGCGCAAGGGCGGATGGGAAGGGTGTGGCGTTCCCGGAAGGTGTTGCTGAGTACATTCCCTTCAGCTCCTCCATCAATGAGGATACGAGCTGAATAACCATTGATCTTGCCAATGAAGATGAGGAGCGTGTTTGTCGTGCCGTCCGATGTGGCCGATTGTAAACGGATAGCACGCGCGGCAACGGTGGGTTCTAGGGACGAGAGAAGGTCAGGTGGGTCCAGGTCCACTGCCTCAAGCGACCTAGGCGGAAGAGTGTTTGGTGTGGTATGGGTAGGTGGTACGGGGTCGGAATAACTGTCGTCAGCATTCTTGAAAGGTTTACATACATGAGGAATGTTTGAGGAGGGAGTGTTTTGGTTTTTGAGCTTAATCTTTAATTCATCGGAACTACAACTTAACTCTGGAACTAGTACACTCCCCTTGTCCAGAGAACAAGAGGAGGGGGCGTCGGCAATCAGGTCCTGGACTAGTCCTGATCGCCGGAGACTTTTCCCGACTCTGGGGAAGAGTCCTCGTTAACTGATAGGTTGTTGAATCTTGCGGGGCGGGTCGGTGGTTTCCCTTTTGAGCACTCTCTCTGGTGGTGGCCCACCTCACGGCATTTGAAGCATCCATTGCTGTCACGTAACCATTGTCGTTCGGAAGCTGTGAGGGGTTTGAGTCCTTCGTTGTTATTCTGTTGGCGACCCCGACCTTGATACTTTAAGCGGTTATTTTCCTTGCGAAGAGCGTTGATCTCCATTCTCAAGGAGTCAATTTCCATAGGAGTTGTCTGGGGTTGGGACTGGAGGTGATTGGCGACAACTGACGACTGTGTCGATACTGTGTTCTTGGTGGAGGTTTTCGAGTTATCTGGTCTGAAGTTGTAGATACGATCAAACTTCTCGGCGGCAATGAATAACTCGTAGATCGTGAGGTCTTTTGAGATCAATAGGGACTCGAGGATCTCTTGGAGGGCCCTGGGGCATCCGTCGATGAATCTGATATGCGCGTTGGCCTCAATGTCATTTTTCACCTCTTTCAAGGGGTTCTCGGCTAACAATGCCATGAGAAGTTTTTTGTATTCGGCAACATACGCTTCTACACTGGAGGTCATTCGAAGTTCAAATAGGCGGGATCGGACAACTCGGTTAAAGTCAGCGGGGATGTACATTTTCCGGAAGTCTTTCTCGAAATCAGCAAATACGGCGTTGTCCCCCAATCCGGAACCATCAAACCAGTTTGCCGCGTCGTCTCCGAGGAGTGACACGGCAACAATAGTTTGTATTTTTTCAGGGACCGAGGTGGCAAGGAGGTAACGTTTAATGTTCTTGATCCAAGCGAGGGCCGAGAAGCCATCACGACCACCCTTGAATTTGTCAGTGTGAAATGTGGTGGTGTATGGACGAGTGAGTAACGAGACAAGAAGTTGTTTTATTAAAATCTACGCTTCGCCAAATAAAAAGGGAAGCCCGTAGGTGACGGGCACCTAGGTTCGTGACTGTTAAACGCGACATAGCTCCCCTCCCCAGACGATTGGTCCGGTAGGTCCTATGAGGCTGCCAAAATTGAAGGAAAATAATAGAAAACCTTCTCGGAAACATGTAGGGAGAATCATCTAAAAACCCTTCTAAAAAATATCGTTGTGTATCAAGGAAAAATTGAAAAACCTTGCTGTGTGATCATGGAGAATAACTGTCTGATGAGATCCTCTTTGATCTTGGTTGTGTATGAGGAAAAGCATTCGAAAAACCTCTGTTAAACGAGTCCTTATTTTCTGGATCTCTTTGTTACTCTAGATTTCGCTTGGGCCGTCGCCTTTCGCTTTCCAGATGTATTGGCTTCATGTGGGTTGTTTTGTTTAAGCCCTTTTATAGTAGTTGCTGACTGTTCGTTTTGTGTCAAAAGCATCGTAGGTAAGCCATAAGTTGTGTGACTTGTCATAACCTTTCCACTTTTACTTCGTATTCCCATTCCCCCCTCATTATTGAGACGATGGTTCACGATTTGTTGAATTTCATAGTGGTCCTCTTCGTCTTCTTCGTCAAGGTTCTGGGTCACTAACTTTAACTGCTCAGGGGCGTATCTGCGAGCTATAGCTGATCCAGTAGCATCTTTCAACGTATACGTTCCAGTTGTGTTGTGCTTAAGAACTCTGTAAGGACCTTCATACTTGGGATCAAGAGCGTTCTTAGCATCTGAATTTACTACCATGACATGAGCACCAATTGGGTATTCAACTAAGTTGCTCTTGTCATCAAATTTGGCTTTCATTCTTTCTTGAGTTGCTTTTTTACTTTTTCTGATATCGCTGGGTAGACAAGATTGGATAGGTAGTCCATTCTTTTTGATAGCTCTGAAGTATTAAGGAGCTGTGATCTAACCGTAGAGAAGTCGATATTCCAGCAAAAGCTCTACCATAGAATAATGAAAACGGAGTAGATCCATGTAGACTGGTTGTTTTGGCATTCATTTGTAATTGAACCATGGGGATGTATGTATCCCAGTCCGTTACTTTACCCTCTAGTGATCTTTTTAAGACGTTCTTGAGAGTCTGAACAAATCGCTCCGCAACTCCATTAGCCCTTGGATGGTAAGGCGTCGTGAGTCGGTGTTCGATTGTCAATTTAGTGGTAATTATTTTCAAGATGGCGTTGACGAATTCTGTACCATTGTCACTCTGCATTATTTTCGGGAAGCCGATGGAACAGAAAAGTTTAAATAACAATGCAGCAATCGTTTGCGCCTCTTTGTTAGACATGGGTTCAAGGAAGACGAATCGTGTACACACATCAACCACTAATAATACGTAGGTGTTTCCTTTGGTTGATGTGGGAAGTTGTGCTAGATCAATTGCAATATGTTCACCAGGTAACGTAGCATGAATAGGTTTCAATGGATGATAGCCTTTTCTTGCAATATTGAAATGTAAACATGATTTGCATTGGTTTACCCAATCTAGACAGTCTTCCTTCATCCTTGTCCAAGCATAACCTTGTCCGTGTAAAGACGCGACCATAGCGTTTGCTCCGATATGACCAAAGTTATGAGCAGTGTGCAGCAAATCCTTTCTCTTTTCTTTAGGAGGATCCTGCCGAATAGTATCTTGTCTTGGATGACATGAGAGTAAGCAACTATTGGTGTACTTTCCGCTATCTCCAATGGTGTGAGAGATGGGAAGTCGCTTTTTTCTTTGTCATCCTTGCCTTTGCTCCTCGTTTGTACTGAAGCAATAGCGCCAATTGTATCACCTGGCATGGTCATGATTTGATCATACGTTGGCCAGAGCTCCGATGGGAATGCTCTCGACAATGCATCAGGGATAATATTTAGAATCCCTGGCCTATGTAAACAATCAAAATCATAGCTAAGGAGAATATCCTTCCATGAGGCTAATATTTGCGGTAATTCCTTTTGTTCATGTATATAGGTAAGAGGTCTATGATCAGTGTAGAGAGTGAACTTTCTACCCCATAGGTAATAGTGGAACTTCATACACGCAAAGAGAATTCCGAGTAGTTCTTTTTTGTAGGCTGGATACCTTCTCTCATGATCTTTCAACGCTCTTGCCATGAAGGAAATGTAGTGGATCGTAGTTTCGTCATCTGGGCCATTGGGTAGTTGGTATAGTACAACACCGATCCCAACATTTGATGCGTCAGTGGCAACGTAGAACGGCTTGGTGAAATCAGGGAATCTCAGTACTGGTGCCTCAACAATTAATGTCTTCAAATGTTCAAAACATTGCATCTCTTGTTCATTGAGTGCGAAGGTTCCTTTCACATTTCTCAACTTGTCAAGAGGTGCAGCTAAAGTGCTGTAGAGAGGGATGTACTCTCTAAAAATAGTTGAACATTCCCAAGTATCTCTGAACCATCTTTCCGTTCGTTGGTGGTGCCCAGGACTTGACATTGGCTACTTTCTCGGGATTAATTCTTCTGCCATTAGCATCTACAATGAAACCGAGCAGCAGCACCTGAGTTCGCATGAAGTGGCTCTTTTCACGATTGATGATGAGCTTAGCCTTGGTAAGGCGTTTGATTACTTCGAGTACGTGCTCTTTTTATGCTCTGCAACAGAATTGGAGTAGATGACAATGTCGTCAACGTAGACTGACACAAAATGAAGATCTCCAAGAAGCCTTGACATGCCTCTTTTGAAAAATACTTGTCATTGGTTTCAGACCAAAAGGCGCTCTTGCGAACATGTATTGTTTTCCTTCGTGCGTGAATGCTGTTAGCCATTGACTTTTTTTCTATCGAGAGGTAGTCTATGGTAGGCCTGTGACAGGTCAATTGTAGTAAAAGTATTTATGCCCTGAGGCTTTCTCGAGGATTTCACTGATCATTGGTATTGGGGAAATTATCCGTATCACTCAGCTGTTTATTAAGCGTACGTGGATCTAGACAGACTCTGTATTTCAGGACCTCTCCTTCCAGGTTCCTTCTGGCTGCTAGTGTGAGTGAATTATTGAATGGATTTCCTTTTAGGTGCTTCAACAATTACACCATTCTCGAGCCATGCCTTGACTGTAGCGTCAACTTGTTCTTTCTCAGTCTGAGCATAAAAACGTCTGGTTCGATCTTGGATTGTGCAATCCGGTTTAACCATAAGAGTTACCTTCATGTCATCTAGTGGACAATGGCTCTTTGGATCGATGGATGCATTCTCCTCCAAGGATTGTGTGAGAGTCTCCAAGAAGGCCTTTTGCAGTTCTATGAATTGTGGATCAAGTTCAGCATCAGGCTTCTCCTCGGACACCAACGAAGGCTTCTCGTCTTGAACAACATAAAAGTCTTTGCGTGGTGGAGCTGGGTGGACAAATCCGTTGATTGAGAATCCCAGTCTTGTAAATAGGTCCATGCCAATGATGAACTCATGGCGTTCCATTGGTAGTACACTTAGTTGCCATTCAACAGTGCGATTATTGCATTGTAGGGTAAGACGTTTAGTGGTTACAACGCAGGCTGTCAGCATCTTTGTGTCTGCCAACTGGTAGCATTTGTCTTTGATTACGGTCGTCTCTATTCCTAACTGGTGTGTTAGACCCCTACTGACAATAGAGTGAGTGGCTCCGGTGTCTATCAATGCTGTGTATTTCTCTGCACCGATCTGTATTGGTACTGCCAGTCGGTTATCATCAAGCGGTAGTCCTTGGAACAGGTTTATCTGTCCTCGGATTGCAGTATTGGTAAAGTTGTTGAAATTCGGGACGTGTATGGCCCTTTGTGTATTATCGGCAGCCGTTTGTGTCAGCGCCTCTGTAATTGTGCATCTGCGTATGTTCATTTGTGTTTTTTATTGTTCTTAGTGTGGGTTAAGTGATATGTATGTGGGATTGACCGTTGTTGTTTGTGTGTGTGTGTAGTGGAAGTAAGAAGTTTTTTTTATAATTATATTTAGTCTGTCTTGGACTTCGGTGGGAGCTGAGTGCTTGCTTTCTCTTCACTATCTTCCGCGATTATTGTTGTCAGCATCAGATGGTGAGCCTTCAGAGCCCTGTTATGTTCCGTCTCGAGAGTGCTCAGCGAGGGTTCTGGTCTCGACGTATCTCTGCATTAATACGTCAAGTGCTGCTTGGCAACGCTCGATGTTTTGCTCTCGGCGTGCTCTTCTTCGATCCTGGATCATTAGCTCAGTAGGGTAGCTTTTGTAAATCGTTTCGGTCACCCTGTTGCTGTTGGCACGCAATTGATCCATCTGTTGTTGTACAATTTGCATGGCTGCCTTCGAGTCCCTTGTAATGCCTCGTTTCGTTATTTCAACCAAGCTTTCCGAAAGTTGGTATAGCTGTACATCGTAGCCCTGCCTTAAGGCATGTAATTCATCTGCAGTATATGTTGTTACGACAGGTTTGTATTCATATGAGGACGGCGAGGGTGAATTAATTCCTGGTATACGGAATTGGGACTGAGTTGGCGGCGTGCGAGGGATCTGCAAAATATCAGTGTAGTTTGCGGATTGCTCTTCATCATCTTGCGTTTCTTTTCGGTCAGCGCAGGTTTTTCTGTGTTGGTTACTGTGGCACTCGGGAAATGATGTGCATAGGGCATGGTGTCTTCCCTTGGTCTTTTCCCGGGACTCGTTTTCGTCGAGTTGGCTACTGACGGGTCAGGAGTTGTAGGTTTTTCGCTGCTAGCCGGTTCAAGAGCTGTGGGATTTTTGCTGTTTGAAGGGCTGCTAGACATGCTGGCGTGTGAGGGTAGGTGTCGATTTTTTGGTGACGGGGAGGTTGAAGATAAAGACGTGTGAGAAAATAAGGCATCTCTTTTTCTTTGTCTTTCCTCCTTCTGCATCAGATCATTCGTGCATGATTCTGATTGGTCCTTCAACCTGACCCCATTCATGCATCTTTCTGTGACATCATTTTAGGGGATGAGTCTTTGTCCTCTACTCCCTAAATCAGTGATTGGATCATCTGATCAGAAATGGCGTGATCGTCTTGTCGATGAGTTTTGAAAGGGAGGAGTAATGCTTCTTCAATTCCTTTTCTCCATTCCTCCATTCCTCAACACGCCCGACATGACTACTCAACAATGCTCTTCTTCCCATTCCTGCTCTGTTCCTAAGAGTGATGCGAACCCAAGCTTGGGCTCTCGCGAGGTGGTTAACAACAAGCGTCGTGCTCCAGACTCAAATGAGGATTTGGAGCTTTCGTCCCAACCTTCACGTCGTCTCCGCAAGCGTTGTCGCCATGTTGATGAATCCTTAGTCGCACTCTTGGCAGAGGAGCAGTACAATGAGGTAGCTGAGCTACACAAAGCCTACTTGGAGGATTGTGAAATTTTTCGTCAACAGATCGCTGTTATTGAAGCTTTGGTGCACCAATCCCAGCAAATGAGTGATGAGATGATGCGTATGCATGTGGAGTCTCTCGACCGTTTGGAAGCATCCCTTGAGAAGCGTCGTGATATCGAATTCGAGGAGCGGCAGGAAGCTTTTGCACTTCGATGGAAACTAGCTACTCTCGATCCTTTCTGCTGTGAAGATGGATGTCGTTATTGTGAATAAATTTTGCCAGTATCTTTATTGTAGTTGTATTTAAAACGCAAGATTATCTGCGTCTTTACCGAGAGGTAATCGGTCCTCATTTTCTTCACCCATAATTGTTTCTACGTAGGTTTGTCTGGGCCCAATGGCTGCCAGTTGCATTCTGCTAGTTGTATTACTAGGAGTCAGTCCTTTCTTGGCCATCTCGTTTTTGTTCATTCGTTCAAAACGGGCTTGGTCTTGGTGTCTCATGCATTGTGGATCGCTGTGAGTTCGTCCTAGCGACTGGCAAAGGTGGTATTTACATGGGTTCGAGGTGTCCTCCGGTTTGCGACCTTTAGTACTAGGTCTTTGGTACGGTTTTCTTGATCTTAGTGTAGACCTTGAGGTGGGTTGTGTGATTGCATCAATTTTTGCAACGGTTGTAGGATTCCTTTGGTTGTATCTGGCTCTCAACCAGGCACATGGATCTGAATGATCTCCATGTAGTAAGCTGGCATTGGCTCTCATGTAAGTGAGGAACGTTGGTACATCCGTCAGTTGTCTGATGGGTTTGAATTCGGCTCTCAACCTTTCTTGACCAGCATCCGGTAACGAAGAGATTATGGTGGTGATGATACTGTTTCCATCTTGTACACCACCCGCCTTGATGAGGACTTCTAGTCTGTCGACAAAGGTATGGATATCTTCATTCGGCTTGGGTTTGGACGAGAAAAGTTGCATACGCACCACACTCTGTAGTTTATCGAACTTGTATAGGTGGGCAACGCATTCAGAGACATCGGTGAAGGTTCGATCTCCGTACTCTGGTCGTATGATAGCCTTTTCAAATTGCTCGCTCATCTTCTCCTGCTCTAAGGCTCTTCCCATGTATCTCCACGCTACATCATCAAATAAGTCCTTTGTAAACTCATTCTTGTAGAAGTTGCGGAATTTATCCAGGAAATTGATGACTTCTGTCACCACCTTCAGAGCAGTCTCTTGTGTAGGAACTCCGTTCAGATTAATGCTCAGTATGGGAGCCTTGGCTCTGTCCTTAAATTGGACTCGAGACCAATCGATCTGCATCGACTCATGGCTGATGGTTGGGATCGACTTGTAGTTGAAGACCCTTCTCAATGCCGTATGTTTGTGGTTGTTGAGTTGTGGTTCAACTTCTAATCCATGCCTTTTTTTGTACCATGGGCCTCTTCTTCCTCATCTGTCATGCCCTCTGTGTGGGTCGTATACACATTGGTTGCCTTGGCCTCTCTCTCTAAGTCGAAGGTTCTTTTGTAACGCCTTCAGCTCAGCGTCAGCCCTGTTCATGCGAGATTGTACGTCTTGCCATTCTTGTTGATACGAAGCTTCCAACTGTTCCCCTGTAGGGGTTCCAGCTTCCACAGACTTCTTGCGCGTGGTGTAACGTACCACCACCACTTCTGTTCTGTTCTGTCACCAGCGCTTGTATGATGTCTTTGAGTTCGACAACACGTTCCTTGAGCGCTTGGTCTGGGTCCAACGGATCAAGATCCATTGAGGAAATCCCTACAGTGATAGGGTGTTCAGGCTCTGTCGGATTACTGGCTTGTTCCGTAATGGAGGTTACAGAAATCGTTATGTTCTCCTCCGTGGTGGTGTTAGGAACAATGGAGGAAGCTCCTGTTTGTTGTGGGGATGCAATATGATCAGTCTCCATGGAGGCATTCTCGGGGATCAGGTTGGCTTTACGAGTGGGTGTGTTGGCCATGTTGTAACTTCAGAATATACGTTAAAAAAAATGTGAAATGTGGTGGTGTATGGACGAGTGAGTAACGAGACAAAGAAGTTGTTTTATTAAAATCTACGCTTCGCCAAATAAAAAGGGAAGCCCGTAGGTGACGGGCACCCAGGTTCGTGACTGTTAAAACGCGACATCAGGAAGGGGTATTTATGGGTGGGGGGTAGAGGTTTGTTCCGTGTTCATGGTTAGGGAGAGATTGGCGAGGGCTGAGGAGAGGGGATCGAGGGGGGATAATGGATCGTTGGGCAGGGGGGAGAGGTTCGGGGGGAATAATGGAGATAGGGACGGGGGTGTATGTGGGGACGACGGGGGCGACGGGGTGTCCAACTTGGAATACGATAATCAGGGTGTCAGGGTGGAAAAAAAATCCTTTGCTATCATATAACAGCAACGAGGTTTGAGAATAAACTGCCCTTTATTGTGAGGGAGAGAGGAGGTGTATTTATACTATTGCAGAATGGCTCTCTTGCTCGCTGTCATCGCCAGTAATTTTTCCGCATCCTCTCTTGTCTCTGTCTGAACTTGGAAGTAGTCCCGTCCTTGGAACACCATCTTTTTTGGTACTTTCACAAGGTTCACCCTCTTTCCAAGGATGATTTGCTCGAGTTCTTTTTTTTTCATTCCGAGCGTGTCGCCAACCACCCATGCTACTGGAATCTTAAGAGCCAGTCTCTTCTCTCCATGGGACTTGATCGTAAGCCATTCTTGTTCTTCCTCATTAACTCCTGTCTCAGGTTCAAGTTCATCGCTTCCCGTTTCGTCGATCTCCATGTTGGCTTCCGCCTTCGCTGTCGCCGTCTTTGTTTCCACCGAGAATGCGTATCCGTGAATTACATCGTAGTGATCTACGGCGGCAGCTGCATCTCTTTTCTCCTTGTTATCAGTTGTTGTTGGCGCCGAGGTACCATTTGCTCCTACTTCCGCGATAGGTATCTGACTCCCGTTCTGCGCTCTGGTTCCATTCGGTCCTTGTCTCTTTTTCTGCAATTTCGGATCATCCGAAAAATCTTCGCCATCAGACCGATGATGGACGAGATTCTTGGCTGTCCCGTGACCCTGGGCTTGGGGCACGGCGTTGCGCGAGCTGGGCGGTGGTGAGGTGTGGGATTTGGGGGTAGATCTGTGGGGAAGTGTAGTTAGTGCCCAGATCGCGGTTCGTCTGTATTTTTTTTTTTGATAACGAGGGCCCCACGTGGGCATGCAGAGTTTATGGAATACCGGGGCTACTGCCCCGTTGTCACTTGGGCCATAACAGGATCTAGCCCCGCAAATAAACACTAAATAGTTCTACCTAATGTCCAGATACTCTGTTCGCCATCACCCACGTCGCATGAGTGGTCGTAATGCCAGCTCCCTACGCGGCCTGTTGCGCTCATTTGTCGTCTTTTAGCCCTCTTGGTCCATCGCTAACACTTTTTTCCAACTCCCCAGCCGCTCCATCACCTCCAGCTTCCTCTTTCCAAGGTAGTACTCATGCACAGTACTTTTTTTTTTTTTTTTTTATAACAATCTGCTTCCGCTGGAATAGCCGTGCAGGCAAAACCAAACTAAGAAAACCTAATCTAGCCCCGGCCACCGCAAAGCGGTGGCAACCCTCCATCAACCATAACAGCTCACGTGGCTGTTGCCCCGAGCAACGATTGCCGTCTCTCTCGAGACGTTTAAATAGTTGAGAAAAAGACCGTTACCGGAAAGGTATCCTCCCCATCCTTTCCAACACCCCCAAATGTCGCCGTCCTGCTAGGCTATCGAGCAGGGAGGTATCAGCCGACGCTGCGTCGTTCTGTGCTTACTCATGCACAGTACGGTCTGCTTCGGCTTCTGCCTCAGATCGCGGTTCGTCTGTCCTATGATAGCATGCGGCTAGTAGGAATTAAAGGATAGGGAAGGGAAATAACGGTTATCCCAGGGAGGAATAAATTGGTGGCGGCCGGACTACCTTCATGTTACGGCGTAGACCGCGACAGAACTCTACGGATAAGAAAAATGAGAAGGAAGGAAGGGGAATAAGGTATCTTGGGCTTGGGCTTGGAACGTCTTGGGTTTGGAAGAAGGAAGGCAAGGAAGTCAAGGAAAGAAAGCTGTGAAGAACCTGATTGATTTTTTTATTCGGCGGAATTGGGCCCTATTTATCGTCGTTCGTCGACGAGAAAATAGGGAACCATCATCCATAAGACTCTTAACATTTCTACAAGGCAACAGAAGAAAAAGAACAAAAGAGAACAAACAAAGAAGGAAAGATCGAGAGGACGATGAACAGCGTCCACTGGAGAATCATCGGTGGAAAGAATGGAAGAGGAAGGAAGGTGGAAGGACAACAAAGGCGGGTGATTACTGCGTAGCGCGACCGACGCGTAGTGCGGCCGAAACTACGGAAGGCTAGACGGCTGAAAGCTGCGGAAGGTAAAGGGCGGCGTCAGGCAGAAGGGTCAGGAGGTTTTTTAACAATCTGTTTCTGCTGGAAATAGCTATGTAGGCTAAGACTAAACTAAACTAGCCACAGTCACCGCTCTGCGGTGGCAGTCCTCCATAATACCATAACAGCTCACGTTGCCGAAGCCCCGCGCAACGATTGCCGCCTTTTTCAAGACGATTAAAAGGTTGAAAAAACAGACTGTCACCGGAAAGGAATCCTCCCCATCCTCTCCATCACCTCCAAATGTCGCTTGCCTGCTAGACTACAGTTGGCGCCAAAATGGTTTCAATGTTTTCAGAAATTTCGCTTTTTCTAATTTTCTCGTTTATTCTTTCTTTCTCTTTCATATTCAATTCTAATAGAAAGGAAAGTCTTATCAATAATTGGACCCGAGAAATAAGAAAGCGGGCCTTTATCACTTCACATGAGCGAGCTATGCCGCCTCCAATGTTGTCGTCTCATAGAAACCATTTTGCCACTAGTCCGGGAAAATTCTTCAATACCTCGTATTCCCCCCTTTCGCTTTCAACACGGCCTCTACTCTTCGTGGCATCGACTCATAGAGCTTGTCAATCATATCCTGTGGTATCAGCTCCCATTCCTCCAGCACCATATCCCACAATTCATGAACACTCGTAGGCCGCTTCTCTCGTTGACCAATCTGAACCTTCAGCTTGTCCCAAACATGCTCGATTGGATTTTAAATCTGCTGATTGTGCAGGCCATCGAAGAACCTCAATATCCTGATCCTCCAGGTACTTGGTTGTTGCTTTGGCTTTGTGTTTGGGGTCGTTGTCGTGCTGAAAAAAAAATGAAGTCATTTTTTCCGAGATCATAATACTCGAGACTTTCTTTCAATGTTGTGTCGAGAATATTGATGTAATCCTCCTTTTTCATAGTTCCTTCATAGATCTGACAGCCATAGCCAAGTCCCTTGGACGTCATACAGCCCCAGAACATCAAGGATCCACCTCCATGCTTGACAGTAGGTTGAAGATGAAATGGTTGAACCGGATCGCCTGGCTTAGCCCAGTAATATTGTATCCCGTCCGAGTTCCAGATGTTTATCTTTGTTTCATCTGAGAATACCACTCGCTTCCAGTCATCGATGGTCCAATTTTTATGACCTCTTGCCCCTCCAACCGCGCTTGCTTGTGTCGCTTACTAAGGAAAGGCTTTTGACTTTTTTTCTTCGCTTGAAAGCCGATCTCCCTGAGGTTGCGAAGGACTGATCTGTACGAGATAACTGTCCCTTCACCATTGAGGCTCTTGTGGACCTGCTTGCTAGTCTTCAACATGCCGGAAAGTAACTTTCTGTTGAGATCATTCTTGGAGCGAGCCGAGAGAATTCTTGGTCTTCCTGTTGGTTGCCTTTGTAGAGTAGGTAAATGCTTGGTTCGGATCCTTGAAACAGAAGCAGGGCTGACTGATAATCGTCTAGCGACATTCTTGACGGAGTAGCCTGCTTTTAGCTGGCTTATGATAGAGTTTTGAGTGTCTTCTTTCGTTTTTTTCATGATGGAGGAATATCGACCATTTTCGAGCGATTGCACCCGTATTTTATATCAAACTTGTCAAGATCTATTCATCTTCTTTTAATCTCTCTGACTGACTGTAGATATAAGACAAACGATTGTGAAAAAAGAGATGAAATAGCAATAAATATAAATGGCGTGCCCAAGTGGCGAAATGGTTCCAATATCTAGCTTCAACAATTTACCTCATAGCACGCCTTTCTGACAACGTATTGAAAATCTGTTTACACTGTCGTGAACAAGGCATTCTGGGTATTGTTTTCAATCTAAGCAACAAGGTGCATTTACATATTCTCGATGGGTAGAAAATTGCTAAAATATGAAAATTTGAGAATTATTGAAACCATTTTGGCGCCCACTGTATCTAGCAGGGTGGCATCAGCAGATGCCATATCGTTCTGAGCACCAGGGCAGCGTTGCTCGAGGTGATCAGCCAAGGGTGCACCACAACGGCATACACCAACAGGGCATGCGAAACCGTCACCATCACTCCATCGTCCTCTTTCTCCTTGAAAGGCGCCTTTCTTTTTCGAGGGAGTGATCCCATGTCGTGCTTCCCATGCCACGGTAGCCTCACATCTGTCCTTCCATAGGACCTCGGATGCCTTTCCTTCGATGAAACGGACGAAATGGTGTACAATGACTGTTGCTACTTTTTTGGGGACTGAGAACATACAGTGGGCGCCAAAATGGTTTCAATAATTCTCAAATTTTCATATTTTAGCAATTTTCTACCCATCGAGAATATGTAAATGCACCTTGTTGCTTAGATTGAAAACAATACCCAGAATGCCTTGTTCACGACAGTGTAAACAGATTTTCAATACGTTGTCAGAAAGGCGTGCTATGAGGTAAATTGTTGAAGCTAGATATTGGAACCATTTCGCCACTTGGGCACGCCATTTATATTTATTGCTATTTCATCTCTTTTTTCACAATCGTTTGTCTTATATCTACAGTCAGTCAGAGAGATGAAAAGATGATGAATAGATCTTGACAAGTTTGATATAAAAATACGGGTGCAATCGCTCGAAGATGGTCGATATTCCTCCATCATCATGAAAAACGAAAGAAGACACTCAAAACTCTATCATAAGCCAGCTTAAAGCAGGCTACTCCGTGAAGAATGTCGCTAGACGATTATCAGTCAGCCCTGCTTCTGTTTCATGGATCCGAACCAAGCATTTACCTACTCTACAAAGGCAACCAACAGGAAGACCAAGAATTCTCTCGGCTCGCTCCAAGAATGATCTCAACAGGAAGTTACTTTCCGGCATTTTGAAGACTGGCAAGCAGGTCCACAAGAGCCTCAATGGTGAAGGGACTGTTATCTCGTACAGATCAGTCCTTCGCAACCTCAGGGAGCTTTCGGCTTTCAAGCGAAGAAAAAGTCAAAAAGCCTTTCCTTAGTAAGCGACACAAGCAAGCGCGTTTGGAGTGGGCAAGAGGTCATAAAAATTGGACCATCGATGACTGGAAGCGAGTGGTATTCTCAGATGAAACAAAGATAAACATCTGGAACTCGGACGGGATACAATATTACTGGGCTAAGCCAGGCGATCCGGTTCAACCATTTCATCTTCAACCTACTGTCAAGCATGGAGATGGATCCTTGATGTTCTGGGGCTGTATGACGTCCAAGGGACTTGGCTATGGCTGTCAGATCTATGAAGGAACTATGAAAAAGGAGGATTACATCAATATTCTCGACACAACATTGAAAAGAAAGTCTCGAGTGTTATGATCTCGAAAAAAAATGACTTCATTTTTCAGCACGACAACGACCCCAAACACAAAGCCAAAGCAATAACCAAGTACCTGGAGGATCAGGATATTGAGGTTCTTCGATGGCCTGCACAATCAGCAGATTTAAATCCAATCGAGCATGTTTGGGACAAGCTGAAGGTTCAGATTGGTCAACGAGAGAAGCGGCCTACGAGTGTTCATGAATTGTGGGATATGGTGCTGGAGGAATGGGAGCTGATACCACAGGATATGATTGACAAGCTCTATGAGTCGATGCCACGAAGAGTAGAGGCCGTGTTGAAAGCGAAAGGGGGGAATACGAGGTATTGAAGAATTTTCCCGGACTAGTGGCAAAATGGTTTCTATGAGACGACAACATTGGAGGCGGCATAGCTCGCTCATGTGAAGTGATAAAGGCCCGCTTTCTTATTTCTCGGGTCCACCATTGATAAGACTTTCCTTTCTATTAGAATTGAATATGAAAGAGAAAGAAAGAATAAACGAGAAAATTAGAAAAAGCGAAATTTCTGAAAACATTGAAACCATTTTGGCGCCAACTGTAGGGGCCCAAATCGTAGGCAGATTTGCTGGTGTTAGGCCACGGCAGAGGGAGCCAAAGGTCCAGAAGGTTGTTGGAAGCGTCGATCCGTCCTCAAGTTGATTCGGTGTATGATCAGGAGTCCCGCGAATGAAGTTGAGACTCTTGATTATTGCTCTGGTAGGCGCCCCTCGCCAAAACAATCTTCTGGGTGCCCTGATCCCTCGGATCTGGTTCGCCACTTGTGCCTTGAACCTATCCTTCGCTTCTCTGTTTGCCTTGTCGACCTCACTGGGACCCCACTCGTCTATCAAACGTATGGCCTCGTCCCAGATGTCGCGCTGTTGCTCCTTTGTTGCCAGACATTCCCATACGTGGTCGTTGTCTTCGGTCTCAGCTGCACACATCCTACAGCCTCCGTTGGGGTACACATCAGGGTGTCGAGCATGCATCACTTTCCCTGTCGGCAACATTCCAAACATCTTTTTGATCCTATGTGTTCGTTGTGCTGTGTCCTTCATGCTGCTGTAAAAGGTGTGTACTTGGCGTCTGTCGTGAATATGGGCCAGAGTTGAACTCCAATCCACCTCGTCCACACTCTGGATGGCACGCTTCGTCCTCTTCTGTGCTAGCCAGGCTTGGTGTCTCCTTATCGTTGTCTGTCGTTTCAGAAATTGACGGATGTCGATTTCGATACTGGTTCCCTCGCACCTAGCTACCAAGTTTAGCTCATCCTGTGCACTCAGATCTACCTTCCAAGGATCGGTACGCACGCCAGCATTTGCCTTTGCAACCTTATCAGCAGCGATGTTCCCTTGGTTATCACTGTGGCCACGGACCCAAACCACTTGAACGCTTCCCTCCCGCTCCTTTACCACTTTTGCCAACACTGCCCATAGCGCGGCTAGATTGGTGCGTTGTCGTTTCCTGGGCAGGGTGGTTGATCTGTTTACCACCATCTGTCTGAATTGATCAACGACGCCCTCGTTGTCTAACTCCACTCTGAGGTCCTGATCTGGTGGTGCTGCTACTACTGCAGCAATTAGACCCATGAGTTCCGCTTTGGTTGACGAAGCGTGGCCACCCACGCGTCCTCCAAATGATACGATCTGCCCTGAAGAGGTGTCCACGATTCCGCATGCCATGGATATCGCCTCTGTTCCTGCCCCGATGAGGGATCCATCTGTGTGCAGGGGTACGTGCCTCTGGTGTGCGCTGAGTGTTCCTGAGCTGTAGCATTTTGTCTCTGACAGATGCTTGGACGAAAAGAGGGCCTATAGACTGCCATCCCTCGATGGCGGGCCTCTCATTCACCCATCCCTGAAACTCTTCCCTCAGGTCTTTCTCTATATCCTCGGTCTGATCCTCAACATAGGGGAGCGACTCCACGCCTTCGCCTCAGTTCCCTGCGATCTTCTTTTCGCTGTTGCCTTTCCTCCTGGTCCTTTTGAAGATGTTGGGTCAGTCCTTCCGCCAGCAGAATTGCATGATCGCGCGTCCGCCTTTTTTCTGATCTCACCCTTTCTTCAAAACTGTGAGAGGTGCACCTCGTGCTCGCGTTGTGCGGCGTCTTTGATCGACTGGAAATGTTCCTGCAGGTGTCTTTTGTCGTTGTCCAGGATCTTTTGTGAAGACAACTGCAGCTGCGAATAATGCTCTCTCGCCCTTTCGTGCAAGACCCTGACTGCAATAGCCTGGTTCTTTTGGAAGGGCTGTAACTGTCGCTCGAGTGGTGTAGCACATCCCTCTCATACGACTTTGCGTACTTTTGCACTCGTTGCTGCAACATGTGCATAACCTGCTGGGTGCCCGAGTCATACTCCTCCTGGGCTGCATCCATTTGGCTAGTCGTGTCTCTATCCAGTCTTGCTGTCTGCGTCCTTAACTGCTTGTCCGCTCCCTGTGGCAAGTGGAAGCCGAAAGAGGTAAAGGTGGCAGATGCTGACCTCGTGACAGCTAGGAGATCACCATCTGGGGGGGTTGTGGTGTAGTAAACGCGATTAGGTGTCTTCCGGTGGTGGCCCGTGGGGGCTATATAAGGACCCCACCCCCCCCCACTAAATAAAGGGCAGCTTCTTTCTTCCGAATACATTTGCACTTCGCTTCCAGCGTGCTCTTTTTTTCAGGTACCAGCAAGTCTCCGAACTTCTACAGGAACCATGCTCCCCTCCAAACTCTCTCATACTAAGGCCTATTTTTTTCGCATATGTCCTGAACAGATCTCATCATACCTCTCCTCGATTCCTCACCAGCGTGACGGCAGGAGATAGTTAACAGATCGAAGTAACGACTGCATTTTGGTACGTATGAGACTCGGTTTGGAGGTGATTGCATTCAAGAAAGGCTCCCAAACAATGGTCTATGGACCATCGTTTGGCTCATTGTCCTCCCGGCCACGATGCATGGACTTCACGGACCCATTCCAGTTTGATCCGCAAAGGATTATGACCACAAGATCCCATTTGTTGATAGCCACTCCTATTCTATTGTTCTCTTATTAGTTAGAAAGAATACCAGACCTCCTTTCTTATTTCTGGGCAACTTCCTTCGTCCTGAAGTTACCTTTTTTTCCTGTTCTCGTAAGTTAGTCCATCCTGCTTGCGTCTCTGAGGTCTATTATAGAGAAGAACAGATATTGATTAGAGTCATGATAATTTAGGCACTATTTTGCACAGAAAACTGGTGGAGAACCTGGGCAATCGTGGATTGTCCAACATTAAAGCCAAGGATAAACAAACCAAGAAGAAATTTTTTTTTTCTCTTTCGAAAATGAGTCACCAGGAACCCCCTGTAACCGAGCCAGAATTTCCGGAGTCGGAGTTGCTCTCAGTGTTGAAGCAGATTCGTGAAGCGCAAGAGCAAAACAATCGGAGAATGGATCGTTTTGAAGCGGACTTGAAATTATTGCGTATGCCCTCTGCCTCTAACTTCCAGCAATGGAGAGAAAAGGGGCCAGATCAATCCGAGTCGGATGACGCCAGTGGAGATGATCATTCATCCATCGAACAAGTGGATACCAGGCGAGTTCGAGTGACCCCGGGTCCTGCTCCAGTAACAAGTTCTGTTACCGCCCCCTTACCGGTGCCGGAACGTGTTCCCATCACGCCCCAGATGATCACTGAGGCCAACAAGCGGGTCTATCATGGAAAGAAATTCGATCCCAAAGGTGAAAATGTAGGCGAGTGGGTGGAATATTTCAGAGCGTATCTCAGCTCGAATATCTGGGACCTGCCTCAGGAGACTAGAAATGTCATCGCGATGAGGATGCTCGGACAGGCCTTAGTCGGCACGACTGAGCAATATTGGTTCTCCGAAATCAGGAGGACCAAAACTGATTGCCAGGATATCTTGGACGAACTCGAGGAGAGTTTCACGCCTGATCATATTCGGCAGAAACTGGGGAACGATTGAGGATATTCGAGCATGCAAGCAGGAAGAGGATGAGATCACTAGAGTATATCTCATTCGTTTTGAGCGAGCCGTAGCCCGACATCGACGAGCCATGATGAAAAACGGCATACGGTCGACGATAAGCAACTGATCCAAGCGCTCTACGCAGGTATTCTGTCGAAAGAGATTGCCAAACATGTCAAGCGGACCAAGACGATCGATCAAGCTGTCGTTGAAGCACGAAAGGCGGCTCAAGCTGAAAGCCATTGGGCCTGTCTGCGCGACGATGAGAAAAAGCGAGAAAGAAGGAAATGAGGGTTCCAGCTTTCCATCCAGCAAACCTCCCACCAGTCCTGCCAAGCCGGAGACGCCTGCGAAAGTGGGGAGTCAAGGATAATGAACTGGATAGCCTGACTAAGGCTGTGAATGAGCTCCGCATCATGATCAGTAGACAGCAGCCGAATAATAATACTCCTCGAGCACCAGGAGCCGTTAGACCTCGTCAAAGGCGTCCATTGGAAGAGATCGAGTGTTTCAACTGTCGTCAGAAAAGGTCATTATTCTAATGATTGTCCTGAGCCATCCACGAAGAAGACAATGCTAGCGCGGATGGAATATCAGAACCAGATGGAGTATCCTGAGGCCGAGACGTTCATTGGCAGCGTGTTCTTAACCGAGGAGGACTTTCGCGAATTCACGTATGAGCAAGACAAACTCGAACAGGATTTTTACCAGGGATGGTGAGCTATGGTCAGCCTCACTATCCCAATGGAAGTCGACCACCTGATATGTATAACTCCTTTGCAGCCATGAAACCAAACGCCGGACGCGTGCAAAGGCAACTCGAGACACGGCCTCCAACGAAGCGATTGTTCCCGATAACACCTACGCCTCTCAGGTCAAAACCAAGTATCACGACTAGCGAGGGCTACCAGTGCAAAATCTGTACCGATACAAGGTTCGCGCCCCTTGTCCGATCCACTACGGAGCCTCGAAGGAGCTGACAAGACATTGACCGAAATCATGGCTCAGCCTGCTTCAGCCGACCCGGCAACAGTGGACAGAGTCCTGAGAAGGTCTTACGGCGACAGCGATGCTGAAATGGGATCTTCGGATGAACGCGTAGCTCCTCCCAAACGAAACATTGTGTCAGTTGAGATCCCGAAGACCCGACTTGCAGACCAACGCAGAAGCCCGAGACTGACAAAGAAAGTAACGGGTCAGCCAACGCCAGGAAAAATAAATGAGAAGGCTAAGCCAAAAGTCAAGTAAGAGGCAAAAGCCCCTGAGAATCCCTGTCGATGGCGCGCGGAACGGTGACAATAAGGAGAACAAGACCAAAGACAAGACAGACCTCAAGAAAAAGATCCGATCCCTGCCTGCGCCGATCAGGATGACCCTAGGGCGCACCCCTTCAGTATCGAGGAATGTTTGAAGACAACAATGGTGGAAAAGCTGTCTATAGCCACGACCTCATTGGAATCAGTCCTCATATCCGAAGGATGCTGGGGCAAGCTCTGAAGACAGTACCGCAAGAGAAGAGGACGTATCTGTTGAGACAACATCCCTCACTCCATCTGACCCTGGAGGAAAAGGATTATCATACGTTTCTACTCAAGAGCGAGGTGTCTGATTTTTAGCACACACTGCTTTCCTGCTACGGTGTTGAACGAACCAGTCAAACCACTGTTGGATGGCGGATCGTGCGTGAATGTGATCAGCCGCAAGTTTTTGGAAAAGACGGGTATCGCGAATGCTTCCTCCCACTCCTCCATTGCGATAAAAGGGATCAATGGCAGGGCCGCGGTGAACGGTGAAGTTCCAGAAGTACCACTCAATATCGAAGGGCTGTTGATACCTATTGGATGTGTTATCATGGATGATCCACCATTTGACATACTGTTAGGAAGGGCATTCATGGAGAAGATGCGTGGTACTACCGAGTGGTCCACGGGGAAATATGTCTTCCATCTGCATAACCGTCGCATTGAAGTGGATGCGGTGAATGGCACCTCACCTTTAGTTCTGAAAGCCGGTGATCCTCCTCGGGAGGAAATCGAGACGGATACTACGGAGGAGGACAGTGGATCAAGTGGTTACGAATACTCTGACCACTCTTCAGAGTCTGGGGAGGAAACGGACGAGACGGAGGGTGATCGAAGACGAAGAGGAGGATCCGCAAGTACTGTTGATTAAGGCTATGCAGGATCCCGACCAGAGTGATATGGAGATCATTGACATGCACGAGTTGATCCAGGACGATATAAGGGGAGACATTGCGTCGGTATTCCTTCTGGTTAGGGTCCCAGCAGCTCCCGAAATGAAGGAAGTGTTGATATCGGAGAGGACTATCAAGACGCCTGCAGATTTCCAGCCAAATTTTGTAAGCAACCAATATGGCTTCTGCCTGGAAGCTCCCAGGTGTCGAGACATTCTGTCCGATACCCCTGTCCGATTGTTGCCAGGACTAGAAGATCGTAATGTGTTCGTTGGAGATCTGCCCGAGGTGAATGAGAGGATTGACGAGATCACCAGCATCTTCGAACGACACAAAGAATGCTTCCCGCTCCCAGGAGAGATGTCCCGTACGTTGGACATCAGCAAAACAGGCTCCAGCCGAATTCCAGGTCGATGCAAGTGTTCCCCTGCCAAGAGCCTACACGAGGAAGTATTCACCCGAGCAAATCAAAGTGCTGGACGACTACGTCGACATGATGGTTCAAGCAGGGAAGATGCAGAAGTCCAGTAGCCCAGTGTCATGTAATCCATTGTTGGTCAGCAAGAAGGATGGGTCATATCGGGTGTGTGTCAATTTCATCCCAGTGAACAAAATGATCCAGCAAATGGCGTGGCCCATCCCGGACCCTATGACGGAGATCTACCGGTTGCAAGGATGTGAGTGGATCTCATTCTGGGATTGCAAGGACGGATATCTCCAGTCTCCTATTGCCGAGAAATGCCGATATTTTGACAGCAGTGGCCTTCCCGAGAGGGCTATGGGAGTATACTGTACTGCCCATGGGCTTGGCCGACTCGATGCAGTGGTACATCCGGCACATGTATGAGGTGTTCGATGTGCCCATTCTCAGGGATCGTCTGGCTTCATTTGTCGATGATATGGGGCTGGGAGCTGAGAAGATCCAACATCACATCGATCAATTGAAGGTGGCGCTCGCTCGGATGGATGAGTTTAATGGATCGTTCTCAGGCGCGAAGTCCGGTTTCTTGGTGAAGCAACGGGAATTCCTGGGGCGCATCGTTAGCGGGAGCAGTATCAGCGCGGACCCGAAGAAGTTGAAAAAATCCAATTTTGGCCGACTCCCCACAAATGTCAAGGAGCTCCGTGGCTTCATTGGGTTCGTGTTGTTTATGAGCGATTTCATATCGTGGCTGGCGGGATGGGCTTCACCGTTGTTCGAACTGTATCGTTATGACAAGAAGCCGGCCCAATTCATCAAGGCGTGGAAAGAAGACAAGACAAGCAATATGAGGAGGCCTTCGTGAATGTCCAGCAAGCCTTATTGGGTTCTCCAATCCTGATAATGATCGATCATAAACGGCCCGTCATCATATCGGCGGACACCTCGGACAAGGTCACCGGATATGTGATGGCGCATGCTGCAGAAATCGAAGACGACAAGAACATCACTATCCAGACCAGGTACAGGCCTATCTTGTTTGGAAGTCGGAAGTTGTCGGGGGCCGGAGACAAGATACTTCGCCTCAGAGCGAGAACTACTTGGGCTGACCTATTGCCTGAAGAAGAATGAACATCTTCTGTTAGGGAAAAAGGGTCCATGTGTTCATCGACCATCGAGCGATATTGTACCTGCATAACCTCCAACATCAAAACAACAGACTTACTCGATGGAGTTCATTCATCGCGGAGTTCAACGTTATTATACACCATCGGCCTGGCAAGGACATGAAGGATTCCGACCCATTGTCGAGAGTCAGAATGCAGCTCATTGAAGGGATGGAAGACCGCGGCCTAGACGATGAGATCGACAATATTGAGGACAGTAAGGCCTTGAATTGCAACAGTAAGGGGTCAGAAGAGCTGCTGTTTATTAGAGGGGGAGGGAGGGTCTATTTATACTGGTACACCTTTCCCTTTTAAAAATCCAACCCATTATCTTTTTTAAATTTTTCTACTAGATCGGGGCAATGCTCTAGGTTCTTGACTGGTTCCCAGGTATCGTCTTCTCTAGTGTATCCCTTCCAGCGAACTAGGAATTGGTGTTGCCTCCTGTGCCTTCGGTACTCCAACACTTCTTCTACCTCGTACTCCTCTTCGCCGTCGACTATCTCGGGGTCGGGTCGTGGAGGAGTCCTAGCTCCAAGGTCCTCTGGTGAAGGGTGGTAGTGTCTGAACCTGTCCACATGGAAGACATCGTGGATTTTCATGGCAGGGAGGCAGTTCAACCTTGAAAGTAACAGGTGAGTGCTTTTCCAGGAGGGGAATGGTCCAATAAAAAAGCGCTGTTGCAGCTTTTTTTCGATGATCTTGTGCTGTATGCTGGGATGGTGATGTTCTCTGCGTTCAGCATGATCATATCACCAACTTTGTAGTCATGGTCCACACGCTTTTGTATTTGCATTCCACTCCTGGTTCTCTTGTGCCAAACGGATATTTTTCCTGGGCTATTTGGAGGCTGGAGGACTGAGCGTTGACAAAGTCATCCACACTTGGTACACTGGTTTCCGTAGGTTGGAGAAGAGATGAGGGGAGTCTAGGGTGGTAGCCCATGGTCAAGAAGAAGGGCGAGTATCCAGTGGTAGGGTTGACCGAGTTGTTGTATGCAAATTCGGCAGCAGACAAAAAAAAAGGTCCCAGTTGGTCTGCTTTTGATCGACAAATGCTCGTAGTATTGATGAGAGTGTCCTAATTGCTCGCTCCGACTGTCCATCTGTCTGGGGTGGGAAAGCTGTCGACATAGCCAACTTAACATTCATGAGCTTGTGCAGTTCCTGCCAGAAGTGACTGCAGAACTTGGTGTCGCGGTCTGAGACAATGGTCGTAGGCATCCCGTGTAGTCTGAATATATTGTCGAAAAATATCCTTGCAGTGTCGGCTGCTGTATCCGTAGTCTTACAAGGGGCAAAAGTGGACTTGCTTCGACAATTAATCAACAAATACTGCGATTGCGTCATATCCTCGAGGAGTCTTGGGTAGATTAACTGCAAAGTCCATTGTCACGGTTTCCCATCGTTGTCCGGGTACTGTCAAGGGTTGGAGTAGTCCTACTGGTCGATGGTTGCTAGGCTTATTGCGCTGACAGCTCTCACACGATTGCACATAAAGCCTGGTGTCCCTCGCGATCTTGGGCCAGAAGGCAATCCTTCTTATCTTGTCATATGTCTTGTCGAATCCCAAGTGTCCTGCTATGGCAGAGTCGTGGGCATCATGCAATAGATCGAGACGAATGTCAGCTTTGCGAGGAATACATAGCAAGGTGTCACCCCGGCGTAAAACATAAAAGCAAATCCTTCTTCAGATGGTAGCGTGGGGGTGGACTTCCCTGGAGGCAGCTTTCATAGATCGACTTCAGACAAGGATCGGTCATATAGCCTTCTATCAGGCGCTGCCTAATACCTGGGTCAAGCGAGACCTCCACTGAATTAATTGTACAGGGCGGGCCATTTTTTTTAGATCGGGGCGTCGTGATAGAGCATCAGGAACAATGTTGTCGGCTCCACGCTTATAGCGGAATTGGAAATCATACTCTTGTAATAGCTCCATCCATCGGGCCTGTCTTTTGGTGAGTTTGGGCTGGGTTGGAAAGTGGCGGAGAGTGGCGTGATCGGTGTTGACAGTGAACTTCTTTCCATCCAAATAATAGCGCCAAGTTCTAAGTGCATGGACAACGGCCAATAGCTCCTGTTCATGTGTTGGATAATTGCGTTCGGCAGAGTTCATTTTTTCTTTGAGGTGAAGGCAACTGGTCTCCATTGTCCTGAATCGTCCTTTTTGGAGTAATACGGCTGCCACGGCGAATCCAGAAGCGTCAGTTTCCACAATGGTTGCGCGATCGGGGTCGTAAATAATGAGAACTGGTGCTTTAGTCATGACGTCTTTGAGCGAGAGGAAAGCCTTGTTCTCCTCATCTCCCCACTTGAACGGTTTTCCTTCTCCGAGTAGTGCTGTTAGTGGTAGAGCAATGTCAGCAAACCCTTTGATGTATTGCTGATAAAACTGAGCAAGACCAATGAACTGTTGTACGTCTTTCTGCTTCTCAGGGGTAGGCCATTCCTGGATAGCCTTGATCAAACCACCGTTGGGCTTGATACCGTCCTTGGAGATGATATGGCCGAGGAACTCGGTCTCTTCTTGAAGGAATGAACATTTGCTGAGCTTTGCATAAAGTCTATTCTTGCGGAGTAATTCAAGGACTTTTCGGATGTGTTCTAGGTGGTCTTCTTTTGTCTTGGAGAATATTAGAATGTCGTCAAGATAAATAACAATGCATTTGTCGAGAAGTGGGTCCATAGCCTTTCGCATCATTGCCGAGAAAGCAGCAGGGGCGTTGGTCAATCAAAAAGGAATAACATTAAATTCAAAGTGGCCATATCTGCATCGGAAAGCCGTCTTGTGCGTATGAGGGGCCATAGATGCGCTGTTGGTGATAGCCAGACATTAGATCCAGCTTGGTAAAGTACTTGGAGTCTCGGATCCTATCGATGAGCTCATCGATGCGTGGAAAAAGGGTGCCTGTTTTTTCTTTGTGATACGGTTCAATCCCCGGTAGTCGACACACATACGCAATGTACCTTCTTTCTTCTTCACAAAAAGGACAGGGGCACCATATGGAGAAGTACTTGGCTTGATGAATCCCTTTTTCAATAGCTCATCAAGTTGCTTACGAAGCTCATCCAGTTCGGCAATTGAAAGACGAATAACAGGTCGAACAGGGGGGTCGGCTGTTGGGTCAGTCTCGATGTGCATTTCGTCGCCTCTGTCCGGTGGGAGGCCATCAGGAAGTGTTTTGGGAAACACGTCGGAGTACTCTTCCAGGATCGGGGTCACTTCAGGAGGTGTCTCTTTTTCTGCCTCATTGGGAGCGAGGTTGACCAGTGCCATAAATACCTCACTTCCTGGTTGGGTCATCATGGAGTGGAAGTTGATGGGGCTCAAGACAAATTCATCGGTGGTACGGGTAAGTGATGGGGCGTCTGACTCCGAACAGCACCAGAATACCTTATTGCCATTGTGTCGGAAGTGTAAGTCGTTTGTCTGCCAGTTGATACGGGGGTTGATCCGTGTGAGCCAAGGTTTTCCGAGGATTAAGTCGTACTTTGATAACTTGTATTCGATTGCATCGATGAAGTCATCATACTTGTCTCGTTGTAGTTGAATAGTGCATGCATTCGCCGCGAATGATGCAGAGCCGTTTGGGAGGACAATAGGGATAGGGTCGATTGAGGTGGTGGGAATGGAGTGTTTCTTTCTGAAAGAGTAGCTGATGACATTACCTTCAGCACCACCGTCGATCAATATTTTTGCTGGTGACCATTCACAGAGCCAATGAATGTCAGCAGAGTCCGTTCTGCGTCCTTGAGAGACAAAAGAACAAAAGCTTAATCTTTTTCGGCTTTTTTTTGATTTCTTTGTATCCTTGGAGGGAGAGTCTAAAGACGAGGGAGCAAGTGGGTCCAGGTCCACCGTCGCACACGAGTTTGTCTTCTCACTGACAAAGTCAGATTGAGGGTCCGAAAACATGTGGTCAGGGGTTGGGGGTAGGTCAGGGGTCTTTCTTACATAATAGGGGAGTTTCAATAGGAGGAGTGGGTAGTGAGGTGGAGTGGGTACAAACAATTTTATTCTCCGTATTTTTAATACTTAACTCTAGACTACTTGCACTCCCCCTGTCCAGAGACAAGGAGGAGGGAGCTTCAGCGGCCGGGTCCTGGACTAATCCCGGTCGCTCGAGGCTTTTCCCGACTCCGCGGAGCCGGTGCCCTCATCGGTCGCTATGTTATTCACATGCCGACCGCCATTTTTTTGCCTGGGCACTCATTTGCGCGGTGTCCATCACGGCGGCACTTGAAGCAAGCACCCCTGGCCATGAGCTTTTTCCTTTCGGTGTCAGTTAATTTTGGGAGGGGGCTTGAGCCTTGGAGGTGTCGTCGGAGGGCATTGATCTCCATTCGAAGATTATCGATCTCCATCGGGGTTGGGCCAGATGCTGGAGCCTGTATTTGTGCTGCCACAACGGAAGCTTGGGTTGTCACGAATCCCGACTGGTTATTCCTTGGGTTGTCTGGTGTAAAGTTGTACACTCTGTCGTACTGCTCGGCTGCCTCGAGGAGTTGGTAGATATTCAAAACCTGAGTGAT
Source organism: Mortierella sp. BCC40632 (assembly GCA_011634665.1). Taxonomy (NCBI): domain Eukaryota; kingdom Fungi; phylum Mortierellomycota; class Mortierellomycetes; order Mortierellales; family Mortierellaceae; genus Mortierella; species Mortierella sp. BCC40632. The sequence continues at coordinate 2,062,938 of WAEK01000009.1, forward strand.
CATGAGAGCTCTGAGGAGTTGCTGTAAGTTCTTGGGGCATCCTTCCAAAAAGGAGACGTGTGCAAACTTCTCCAGCTCGGCACGAGTAAAGTCCGAGGTGGCATCGGCGAGGGAGAGCCGTAAGGAGGCGCTTGGTTTCGGCGACATGAGCATCAACAGTAGTGGTCATTTTCAGAGTCGCCAGTCTTGATCGCAGCACTTGGTCAAAGTCGGAGGGGATGTAAGCCAACTTGAATTTTTTTTCTCAAACTCGGCAAAGTCAGCATCATCGGCGAGACCGGAACCGTCGAACCATTGTCCTGCTGCATCGCCTAGAAGGGAAGCAGCGACCACTGTCTTGATTGAATCTGGTGTGGCCGTCGCCAGAAAATATCGCTTCACACTGCGGAGCCATGTCAGGGCAGTGAATCCATCGCGGCTACCTTGATACTTCTCAGGATGGGGGTAACGGTAGGAAGGGGCAGAGGGTTGGGCTTCGGAGGACATTGTGATATCGAGACGTGATAAGGCTTCAACAAAGGGGATCAAGGAGTAGGCAAGGTTCTGGTGTTTGGGGTGGTGGGGGGGGGGGAGGCAGGGGTCAGGGGGTCAGGGGAGGGGCTCAGGGTGGGAGTGGTTATAGCGGACGTTGAAAAAAAAAAAAAAAAATTATCAGGGGGCCAGGGTTCAGGGTGAATCAGAATACCTTTGCTGCCATGCAACAGTAAGGGGTCAGAAGAGCTGCTGTTTATTAGAGGGGGAGGGAGGGTCTATTTATACTGGTACATGAATAGGAAGATCCTACTGCTGACCGGAGGACAAGAACCATTCGATTCTATCGTGGAATATCTCTCAGGAAGCAAACTTGAACACCTTAGCGAGGCCAAACGGAAAGGCATCCTACGCCGGGCGACTGGTTACTTCCTGATGGGAGGAAAGCTCTGGAAAAGGTTCTCCGGGGGAAGGTCCAAGCAGTACGTGCCTCCTGCCGAAGTGAAACAAGTCCTGGAACGGTGCCATGGGTCATCAGTCGTAGGCCACCTAGGAATCCAGGGTACCTTCCAACTTGTGAACTTGTCATATTTCTGGCCAGGACAGTACGCCGATATCAAAAAGATGGTAGAGGTGTGCGATACATGTCAGCGGTTCCAAAGAAAAGAGTCTACCCGATATCAGTTGCATCGGATTCCTCCACCGCCAACCATCTTCAACACTGTTGGGCTCGACACAGTTGGTCCTTTGCCAGAGTCTAACGGAAAGCGCCATATCCTGAACATCATTTGTTATCTGTCGGGATGGATTGAATCGGTAGCAATGGCAAACTTGGAAGGAAAGACTGTGCGGAGAGCATTCCAGCGAAATTGGACAGCGCGATATGGGCCCCCCAGAGACCATCATCACCGACAATGGGTCCTCTCTGTGCGCGGGAGTTTTCCGGGTCTACTGTAATAAGCTCAAGATCAACGTCGTCACAGCCTCAGCCTACCATCCGCAAACTAATGGAAAAGTGGAGAATTACAACAAATTCATGACCAGACAGTTAGCTCGGTGTTTATCCGAGAGACTTAGTCCAGTGGATCAGTGGAGTGAGCACCTCGATCGGGTTACCTGGACGTGGAGAATACACCAACCTCCTGTTGGGGAGCTTCGCCATATGAACTTGTCTTTGGTCAAGCGCCGGCGCTCACCCTGGGGAATGATCGACAACGGACCTTGTTGGACGAAGAGGATGTAGACCAGATGGACCAGGACCGACGGGCATATCTCAGTGCTCTGCGTGAGAGGGTCCGTAGTCGAGTAATCAGACACCATGAGCTCCTCACCATTGTACGATGAAAGCCGGGAACCGACCAAGTTTGAAGTGGGCCAGCCGGTTCTATTGTTTGATCACAAGCGAGCACAAGATAAATCAGGGAAGTTAGAAGCCAAATGGAAAGGACCTTTTTGGATTCAAACATGTCTGGCTGGCAATGCGTACCGAATAGGTTTTGTCAAGGAGGGTAAAGTTGTACCTTATCAAAATGGGCGATCAGTTAACCACCGCAGTCTTACGCGATTTAAGATCGACGATTGGATGGAGAAAAAAGAGATGAAGAGACTGGAAAAAAAAAAGATGAAGAGACTGGAGAAGGGAAGAGAGGAAGAGATGAGGAGAGGAAGAGACAAATAGTGAACATGGACGCGTCAAAAAAAAAAAAAAAAAAAAAAAAAAAAATAGCATAGGACGGTTCAGATTAGATAGGTAGAGGCATTCACTTGGCAGCAGGCGATAGACGGTGTGTATCGAAGAGGCACGCGGGATCTCGATGCTGTGTGGTGTAGTAAACGCGATTAGGTGTCTTCCGGTGGTGGCCCGTGGGGGCTATATAAGGACCCCACCCCCCACTAAATAAAAGGGCAGCTTCTTTCTTCCGAATACATTTGCACTTCGCTTCCAGCGTGCTCTTTTTTCAGGTACCAGCAAGTCTCCGAACTTCTACAGGAACCATGCTCCCCCTCCAAACTCTCTCATACTAAGGCCTATTTTTCTCGCATATGTCCTGAACAGATCTCATCATACCTCTCCTCGATTCCTCACCAGCGTGACGGCAGGGGAGATAGTTAACAGATCGAAGTAACGACTGCATTTTGGTACGTATGAGACTCGGTTTGGGGAGGGTGATTGCATTCAAGAAAGGCTCCCAAACAATGGTCTATGGACCATCGTTTGGCTCATTGTCCTCCCGGCCACGATGCATGGACTTCACGGACCCATTCCAGTTTGATCCGCAAAGGATTATGACCACAAGATCCCATTTGTTGATAGCCACTCCTATTCTATTGTTCTCTTATTAGTTAGAAAGAATACCAGACCTCCTTTCTTATTTCTGGGCAACTTCCTTCGTCCTGAAGTTACCTTTTTTTCCTGTTCTCGTAAGTTAGTCCATCCTGCTTGCGTCTCTGAGGTCTATTATAGAGAAGAACAGATATTGATTAGAGTCATGATAATTTAGGCACTATTTTGCAGGGTTCCGGGTTCTGATTGCTGTGCGGGCGATGGGGGCGGCCCATCCACTCCCACCCTGTGGCTCATCCCTTCAAAAGACACCCTTTCGCTCGTTCCCACGCTTCTCATTTCTCTCCTCTCTCCCTCATTCCTCCTTCTCTCCTCCATCCTTTTTTTCCATATTTTTCTCTCGACTCTTCTGCCACTGCCATCCGTCTCTCCTTCCTTCTGTCCACCAACGGCTCATCCTCCGACTCAACTTCCATCATCACTTCAGCTTCTGTCTCCATGTCCTCCTCCACCCTTTCTTCATCTGTGGGTTGTGGCTCCTGTGATCGTGGTTGGACTCCCAGATGATGACATACCACCACATACCAGGCTCTTTTCACGCCCGTCAGGAAAAAACGATCTTTCACTACTGTCCATGCTTGGATCCGTGTAACTTCTTCGTTTGTCACATCATGCACATAGAAAATCCCATCCGAGGCAAGCTGTCTCGATACTTTGGCGAAGACCTTTGGCGGTAGGGCGTTTGATAGCAACTTTACCGTGGTGTCGTTTAACCCAGGGGCGATGAAATCAATTTTCCTTTTTGCCAGCAACTGACAGACCGATGCTTGAAAGTTATGTTGCTTGAAACATGCTGCTGCTGCTGGCGATTCGAAAGGATGGCAGCGAAGACCGGACTCCACCTGCAATGCTAAGGCTCTCGCAGCCATAACCTTCCCAACCATGCGTTTATCCTGGAAACGTAACCACGCTGTCGATACCTGCTCTTCCTCGACCACATCCTGGATGTGCCGGAGACCATAGAAACGCCTGTGCTGTAGGATACTGTTGGGCGTTCCTTTCGCTAGACCCAGCTTCTGTCGGATCATGGACGTGTTGTCATGTCCTATTAACTCTCCTCTTACTATAGGATCGCGGGCAAGTATCCTCCATCGGCAGATGGAGGAAAAAAGGTTGTGTTATACTTTCCGAAGTGCGCGAGCACTCGGAAAGGATGAAGTTTATTATTTTCGAGCAAGAACAAAAATCTAGTATAAAAGGGCGCAATAGGCGCATCCTATTTCCGTCAGTCTGCAATAAATATCTTTCCTTGCCCTTACCTTCCTGTCTCTAAAGGAGAGTCCTGTATTTGTCCATGACATTGCAGACTCACCAACATCCTGCCACCTTCCCCAGCATATCCCCTACTCCCACTATTCCATGTCCAATCCCAACGAGACCACTCAAGGTCTCTTCACCTTCCATGCCCTGCTGGACCAAGCCCAGCAAGGGAATCTTGACCCCTCCCAGTTTGTGATGCACATTCAGCACACATATGAGTCCCTCCAACAACAAATGACAAGCCTACAGCAAGAACTAGCCAATGCACAAGCCAATCAAGTCCCCGGTACCCCGAACCTCACTACAGCCTTGGCCGATCGACTTCATGAATCCGCACTGATGAGCCAGAGTGTTGCCTCTAGTATGCAACAAATTGTCGAAACCTTGACACACAGGCCCTCTTCCAATTCACGTCTTCTCACCCCTCTTTCCTCCAAGTTCAAAGGTGACAACTCTGAAATGAGCTTCTCCGATTTCAAAGCCAAGCTTGCCAGTTCCTTTGCCCGTTCTCCCGAGTCATTCCTACTTGACAAGCACAAGATCCACTTTGCTCTCCTGTCAATGGAAGGTGCCCCATTCAAGATGTTCGCTCCCTATCTAAACAACGAAGTTGAAGATGTCGATGGCCTCCTTGAAGATTATGGCGCGTTCCTGGATTCCATTGATGAGCTTTTCGGTGATCAGCTGGAAGTTGATGAGGCAGAAGACAAGATGAACAGTCTCAGGCAACACGGCAAGACAATGACCCAGTATATATCAGAGTTCAAGATCCTCCAAGCTAAGCTCAAATGGAACGAGTCTGCCCTGGTCTCCAAATTCAAGAATGGACTATCGCATGAGGTCAAGACCGCCATGGTTCCGTATTGGCACACACTCCGATCTTTGAAAGACATCCAGTCCAAGGCAGCTACGGTGTACAACAACCTTAGTCGCGGTCCCTCTCGACACACGAATGGCTCCGCCCCCAAGAAGCCCCCACCCTCTCCTCGGCCCCAATCAACCAATACACCAAGCCCCTCTCCTATGGCCATGGACCTGGATGCCTTGCGTGCCCGTCGAATCTCCGAAGCCGAAAAACAACGCCGTCGCGATAATAACCTATGCCTTTACTGCGGTGGCTCAGGTCACATAGCCAACGAATGTCCTGTCAAGAGGTCCCGCATTGCCACCATTATGGCTGAGGTACAGGAAAACGACGAGGCCTAGGTCCACCGACAGACTGGACACTAGGCCAAGTCCTCGCCTCTTCTGACCCCTCTCCACCCAGAGTCTGTCTCCTTGTTAAGGCTGTTCTAGCACTGCCCAACCAAAACCCTATCCATATCAAAGCACTTGTCGATTCCGGAGCTCAAACCTCCTTCATTGATCATTCTCTTGTCCAAAAGCACTCAGTCCCCACCACTCCCTTGCTCCACCCCATCCAATTGAATATGGCTGACGGTCAGAGTAGCGCCTCTGGTCCTGTTACCCAGTTCACCTGTCATGGACAAATACAGGACTCTCCTTTAGAGACAGGAAGGTAAGGGCAAGGAAAGATATTTATTGCAGACTGACGGAAATAGGATTCGCCTATTGCGCCCTTTTATACTAGATTTTTGTTCTTGCTCGAAAATAATAAACTTCATCCTTTCCGAGTGCTCGCGCACTTCGGAAAGTATAACACAACCTTTTTTCCTCCATCTGCCGATGGAGGATACTTGCCCGCGATCCTATAGTAAGAGGAGAGTTAATAGGACATGACAATCCCCTCCCTAGGCGCGAGCTCCGAGAGCGCCATCTGGTGGCCTTGTCAGGATATCTTGCATGGAAATCTTGTACTAGGTCAGGGCAATTTTCGACGTCGGTCACGCTCTGCCACGTCTGCTCGTTGTGACCAAGCCACTTGACCAAATACTGTAGTCGGCGGTATCTCCATCTTGAATCGAGAATCTCTTCAACCTCCCATTCTACTTCTCCATCTACATCAATTGCGGGAGGGGAGCAGCAATGCGTCCCTGAAATGTCGTTCTCCAGGTAAGGCTCCAAGAGGGAAACATGGAAGACAGGATGCAGGCGTGACAACTCTGGTGGAAGCTCCAGACGGAATGACCGCGAGCCTACTGCCTCTGTGATCTTGAATGGACCCAATCTAACATTGTCCAACTTCGAGGAGGGGCGCTTGGTCTGGATGTTGGTTCGAAGCAACCACACCTGGTCATTGACCTGGGAGGGGGTTGATCTTGTGTGCGGTTGTTGTAATTTCTTTCGTGGGCTTCGTTGGCGTACTCAATATGGAACTTGAGGTCTTCTTGCAACTCTTTTAATTCTTGGAGGCGGTGTTCGGCTCTGGGGTTGTTGACTGCGACTCTTGGGATGCTGACATTGAAGCGAGGGTGGTACCCAAGGCACGCATAGAAGGGTGTCGTGTGGATCGACGAATGGACAGTATTATTGTAACAGAACTGTGCCATCGGCAAAAGGTCAGCCCAATTGTCTTGCTGGTAGTTGAGGAAGCAACGGAGGTATTGCTCTAGGGTGGAGTTGGTGCGTTCTGCTTGTCCGTTAGCCTGTTGGTGGTATGCTGTTGTCGTGTTTTGATTAATCCTAAGGGCGCTAAGGAAGTGACGTGTGTACTCGGCAGTGAAGACTGTTCCTCGGTCTGTCAAGATGTCGTCAGGTAGACCATGGCTGGACACGACATTGTTCAAAAAGAGGGTGGCGAGGGAGTCAGCATCCACATTACTTGTAGTGGGGACAAAATGCGCCATCTTGGTTAGGCGATCAACAGCGACCAGGATTGCTGTGAACCCCTTTGACAAAGGAAGCTGGGTAATGAAGTCCACAGAGATAGAAGACCATGGTACTTCGGGGGCAGGGACTGGGACATAGAGGCCGTAAGGTTTATGACGGGACTTCTTGTTGCGCTGGCAGATGTCACAGGTGCTCACAAATCTCTTGACAAACATCCTCATGGTTGGCCAATAATAGGTACGGCTGACTAGCTCATGAGTCTTGTACATGCCAAAGTGTCCTGCATTGGGCCTGTCATGGCATTCGGTCAGAATATCCCTCTGAATCTCTTCATCATCTGGTACGGCTATTTTGCCATCATAGAACAGGAGGCCGTTGTCATAGGACCATTCTGTGTATGCCTCTGGATCTTGCTGGACGCCTTCGATAATTTCTTGGAAGTCCTCATAATCCTGATAGGAATTCTTGAGGCGATCAGTGATGTCCGCTGGGGGCTCGGTCGGGTTCTTCTCCGTCATTGGCCAGCTCTATTTCCTCATCATCGGCCATGATGGGGGCAATGGATGCAGTCGCTTGGAGGGTGGTCTCTGATTTAGGTAAGAGCGCGACATGAACGCGGTCCTCCCCCCCTTCAGGAGGGTACATGCGGGAAAGAGCATCTGCGGCACCATTCAGGACTCCAGGGCGATACACTACACGGACGTTAAACTTGGACAAACGCTCGGCATAGCGGATTTGGCGATCACTCAAAGAACGCTTCTCAGAGAAGTACTCCAGATTCTTGTGATCGGTCAGGATCGTTGCAGGGAAGGGTGAATAGGCGAAGAAGTGGCGGAAGTGCTCCAAGCCTTCGATTGCAGCGAGGAGCTCGGTGTCATGGACATGGTAGTTCCTTTCAGGGCCGGATAGTGACCTGGAATGAAAGGCAATGGGGCGTAAGACTCCATTGTCATCTGGCTGGCTACAAATCATGCCAATGGCATCCTTGGAAGCATCGGGCTCGAGGAAACAGGGCTTGGCAGGGTCGAAATGTTGCAGGATTGGCTCTGATGTGAACAACTTTTTTAAATTATCAAAGGCTTCTTGCGCTTTAGCGTCCCACTCAAATGGGACTCCTTTCTTGAGCAGTCGAGTTATGGCGGACACGACCCCCGAAAAGAACTTGATGAATCGTCGATAGAAGTTGGCAAACCCGAGGAATGCTTGGATATCACGGACAGACGTGGGTGTGGGCCAGGAGAGGACTACAGCGACTTTCTTGGGGTCCATTGAGATGCCATCTGGCGAGATAACATAGCCAAGAAATTCTACCTTGGTTACTGTCATGTCCTATTAACTCTCCTCTTACTATAGGATCGCGGGCAAGTATCCTCCATCGGCAGATGGAGGAAAAAAGGTTGTGTTATACTTTCCGAAGTGCGCGAGCACTCGGAAAGGATGAAGTTTATTATTTTCGAGCAAGAACAAAAATCTAGTATAAAAGGGCGCAATAGGCGCATCCTATTTCCGTCAGTCTGCAATAAATATCTTTCCTTGCCCTTACCTTCCTGTCTCTAAAGGAGAGTCCTGTATTTGTCCATGACACGTGTATTTCCCCGCCCACCTTGTTGATACTGAGTCTGGCGCCACCATTATCGTCATTCGGTATAGGATTCTCGGGATCAGCACGTTGTTGACAATGTATACTGCTTGCTTGTCCGTTATCGCTTTCCGGGACAGGATGTTACACGTTGTGTTGATTTCCTCGAGGACCATATTCCTGGTGAAACGGTCGTTACCGTCAGCCGAAAACCACACACCCAGCATCCTAACGGCGACGTCGGGCGGGTGAGCTTTCACGGTGTCAGCGCTAATCTGGATCTCTTGCTGGTCCGTTGTTGGGTTCACTATGATCAGCTCTGATTTCTTCGGGTTAATATCGATGGAGTTCAAACGGAAAAACCAGTGGCGATGTCGGGGATCCCCTGGAGCCCTTCCTTATCTGGTGCAATCCATGTCGTGTCGTCCATGTACGCCAGACAAGGGACAACTAGCGCAGTGTCCTCCCCTTGCTGTAGGTAGTACGGGATGGGGAGTTGTCGATGCTCGAATAAAGCCTTTTTACTCATCATCGCGTATCCGAGTCCAGACTCCATGACTGCATTCAGTAGAACGTCGTAGACTATTCTCCACATAAGTGGACATTCCACTCCACCTTGATCCAAACCACAGCGCGGGTGATATTCATCCGTTATCCCATACGCCGTGATGACCCTGTTGGTTTTGGTTGTCGCAATGTCCAGGCTTAAGCGGATGAATCTTGGATCCATCTTAATGCAACGTAGGCTCCGATCCAGCATCCCGTCAGGTCCACATGAGACCGAGTCGTAACATCGGCGCATGTCCTGAAAAGAGAACCCATGCTTCCTTGTTGAATTCTCGGGCATCCTCCATCACCGCGTTGAGTATGTGGATCGGGTCTTTGGTCATCGTCCCCTTTAAAACGGAGAAGTTGGGTCCTTTGAGTACGTTGTGTTGCTCGCAGACTGCTGTGATCCTGTTCACTAAGATTGTGAACATGATCTTCCTCGCGTGTTCCAGTAGAGTGATCGGCCGTACGTCTGCTAAACGCCCTGACCATACCTGGCGTTTCGGGATACAATAGATGAGGCCTTGTTTCCACTGTGTTGGCACTGTTTCTTGAGCAAAGCATGCTTGGACTAAGATCGCGAATACCTTTGATCCTCTTTTACCGAGCTTTTGAAACATGTCCCCTGTAACACCTGACAGTCCTGGCGCCTTGTGATGTGGTGCGTGTGCTACCGCGACAGCGATCTCTTCTTCTGTCGGAATTGCCATCGTCTCCTGGAACCAGGTTTCATCAATGTCATTCCTAGGACGATACCTTTCTTCCCAAAAAGGATTATCGCTGAGTGATTGGCATGTTCTGGGGGCGTGCCACTCATCCTTGAAGTAACGAAAAACCTCTTTCCTGATTTCCTGCGGGTGGTCAAGAACATACGGTTTGTCGTTGTTGTCGTCCACGATGACGTGATCTATCACGACGCTGTTCTGCGGTGCTTCAAGTATGCTGCGTATCGACCTCTTCGTGTCCGTGGCAAACTTTTCATTCCTCCGTTCTATCGCCTCCTTGACGTAGCGGTGGAAATGTTTTTGTTGTAGTCACGGTGAAGCATCCTGTTCTCTCGCCAGGCCGCCTGGATTTCCCTCAACCAACCATTCCAACACTCCTCCCCGTCCTCCACACTTGGGATTTGGTTGATGTTCATCTCCAGCTTGTTCGCTTCATACCAGTTCTTGATAGGGGTAAAAGGTTTGATGCTTCAACTCCTCCTGACAGTCGTCTGATAGAAAATGCATCCGAACAGCTTTGATAACTCTTCCAAGATCACTTGTCTTTGCCCTCCATCGCGCCTCTCCCGGTTGTACACCTGGCAGACCACCGGTCTTAACAACCGGCAGATGTCTTTTTGCAGCTGACATGATTGTCTTCTGAAGCGTATCCCAGAGATCTTCCAGCGCGATTTGTTCCAGCGATTCACCTGTGAATTCTACTTCTTCAGGGTTGTCCTCCGTTGTTGTAATTCCAAACCGCTCCAGATGTCCATATTCGATGAGAGCTTCTTCGGCCTGTTCTTGAAACTCGTCCCAATGTGTCTTCTTTGCCTTGGCTGTCAACACTTTCTTTGTACGAGGGCAGTACTCCCACAAGACGTTGCGCGGGGTTGGTTTCACTAGGGTTCTGATAGTAAAGCTAGCAATTACCATCTCATGATCTGATTTTAGAGGTGCTGTCAGAGCCTGTGACTTGCACGACATCAGATATGCCGTCAGACTTTCTGAGCTCCAGACCATGTCAATCCGGCTTTTGTCTTGCCATGTGTACATTCTTTTGTCCGTATGCATAAAACGGAAGGTGTCCACACAACTCTGTGTCCCGAGCCAGGTGAACAATGTGCGTTCTGGTGTCGATGTCGTATGTTGTTCGCTGGCTCTGTCAATCGCTGGATTGGGTACCCCATTGAAATCACCGATCACAATGACATGGAAATGATCGTCGCTGTGTTTCCTCACTTGGGTTTTCACCCATTGCTCTACCGCTTCCTGCTCTCTCCTAGGTGCCGATCGAGGCGGGATGTAGCAGTTTACCACCGCGAGTCTAAAGCCTGACTTAAAACCAAATAACGCTGTGATGCCTCGGCCGTTCCCATCTGTCTCTCCTCCAACACTGAACTTGTGCCACCGTTTGTGGACCATCAGCCCTGTCCCACTCCCTCGCGTTCTGTCTGCTGCCGAGTTCCAAATGCCGTGGTAGTACGCATACCGATCCTTGGATAAGAGAAAACTCTGGCGCTCCCTGTCCACATTTGTCTCCTGGATCCCAATGATATCCAGGTCGTGCATCATCCCATACTCTCCAAGAGAGTTGAAAAAACCCCTTTCCAGACCGCCCTGTACGTTGATGGTACCAACCGACAGTGTCTGGAGAGTATCCTCCGTAAGTCCTGAACTTTTGTCCAGGATGTTGGCCACGTAATTCGCCAGAGGAGACGGACTACGTGGTGGCGCTTTTTCTTTTTCACAGTTACTCATTAGAGTTCGCTGCTCATTGCCGCGTCGGACTCTTCTTGAGTTGTGTAGGAGCTGGTAGAGGAGTATGGGGTCTGTGTGTCAAACGTATTGATGGGGTTGAACTCCTGCAACGCCGGAGTGTACTGGCAGCTTACACCTTGTGTTGAAACTGTTTGGGTGTCGGGAGCGAAGATATCCTTGACCGGGAAACTACTACTGAGCAAGATCGGATCAATTGTCAGTCCTGCCTGGACACTTTGCTGGGATAGTCTGGCCTCCAGTGTATCCTGGGCCGCCCGAAGCTGTTCAAATTTGTCTGTAGACGCCTGTACTACAGCCTTTGCTTCTGCTAGCTCACTCTCTGCTCGCCGCTGTCCTTCCTCAGCCTTCCTGGCCCTCTCTCTGAACTCGGAGATCTGTCTCATGGTCTCCTCCTTCTGCCTCCGCTCCTGCGCCAAAAGTGCCACATGCTCCCCCTCAAACCGTCTCTTCTCTCCTCGCACCTCATCCACCGCCATCGCACTCACGTGAGGCTGGCCCTGCCCCTGCATCAGCCTCGCCAGGCTTTCCTCCATTCTCACGCACATTTGTTCCATCTTCCGATCCATCTTTGTCTCCATTTCTGTGATGCGTTGATTTAGCATCTGGAAAAAATCCATTGCTCTCTTCACACGTTCCTCAGAATGTTGGACAGCCTCCCTCAGCTTTGCAACATCCGCTGCTAATGACGACGATGGTCCTGTTGCTGCTACCTTTGTCTTCACTGGGTTCGCTATGCTTTGCTCGCTTTGTGGTGGAGCCACTATGTGGGCGTACGATTTCCCGTTTGATACCGTTGGCACTCTGAGACCTGGTGGTGTTACCGTCGCTTTGCCTTTGCTCGTCTGCGGTTCGTTGCTCATCTGTCTGCTCATCTGTTGCTTCCCAGCATTCGCATTCTCTCTCCTCACTTGGCGAATCATCAGGCGTCGGGTGTGTTCCTCACAGTCTTTGCCCATCTTATGTCCTGGAGCTCCACATCCGAAGCATGTTTGAGTCTCTGGAGTGACCCACAGCGTGGTTTTCGTGCCGATCGTCCATCTCTTTTTGGTTGTCGTCACCAGATCTTCCTGAGTCGCAAAACTGATGAAGGCCTCCATCTGTCGTTGCTTCCTTCTCGGGTGCATCGGCATTGTGATGCCTCTGTACTTGCTGCCTGCAAGGAGATCGGAAACCAGTCGGGGGGTGTAGCCCATTGGCAGGTTGGCCAGCTTCATCACCAGCGTGCGGTTTGAGGCCACTCGCTGTGATCCCAACCGGGTGATGATCCCAGAGTCGTTCGCCACGATGACGCAGGATCGACCCTCGTCCTTCATCATCTTCACTGATTCTGTCCGGTGGAAAAGCACTGTTGCTGTCGCCATGGACCGCTTGGCGTTATGCCCCATGGTGACTTGCTCTATCTTTCCCCACTGAGAGAAAGTACAGTTGGCGCCAAAATGGTTTCAATGTTTTCAGAAATTTCGCTTTTTCTAATTTTCTCGTTTATTCTTTCTTTCTCTTTCATATTCAATTCTAATAGAAAGGAAAGTCTTATCAATGGTGGACCCGAGAAATAAGAAAGCGGGCCTTTATCACTTCACATGAGCGAGCTATGCCGCCTCCAATGTTGTCGTCTCATAGAAACCATTTTGCCACTAGTCCGGGAAAATTCTTCAATACCTCGTATTCCCCCCTTTCGCTTTCAACACGGCCTCTACTCTTCGTGGCATCGACTCATAGAGCTTGTCAATCATATCCTGTGGTATCAGCTCCCATTCCTCCAGCACCATATCCCACAATTCATGAACACTCGTAGGCCGCTTCTCTCGTTGACCAATCTGAACCTTCAGCTTGTCCCAAACATGCTCGATTGGATTTAAATCTGCTGATTGTGCAGGCCATCGAAGAACCTCAATATCCTGATCCTCCAGGTACTTGGTTGTTGCTTTGGCTTTGTGTTTGGGGTCGTTGTCGTGCTGAAAAATGAAGTCATTTTTTCCGAGATCATAATACTCGAGACTTTCTTTCAATGTTGTGTCGAGAATATTGATGTAATCCTCCTTTTTCATAGTTCCTTCATAGATCTGACAGCCATAGCCAAGTCCCTTGGACGTCATACAGCCCCAGAACATCAAGGATCCACCTCCATGCTTGACAGTAGGTTGAAGATGAAATGGTTGAACCGGATCGCCTGGCTTAGCCCAGTAATATTGTATCCCGTCCGAGTTCCAGATGTTTATCTTTGTTTCATCTGAGAATACCACTCGCTTCCAGTCATCGATGGTCCAATTTTTTATGACCTCTTGCCCACTCCAACCGCGCTTTGCTTGTGTCGCTTACTAAGGAAAGGCTTTTTGACTTTTTTTTCTTCGCTTGAAAGCCGATCTCCCTGAGGTTGCGAAGGACTGATCTGTACGAGATAACTGTCCCTTCACCATTGAGGCTCTTGTGGACCTGCTTGCCAGTCTTCAACATGCCGGAAAGTAACTTTCTGTTGAGATCATTCTTGGAGCGAGCCGAGAGAATTCTTGGTCTTCCTGTTGGTTGCCTTTGTAGAGTAGGTAAATGCTTGGTTCGGATCCTTGAAACAGAAGCAGGGCTGACTGATAATCGTCTAGCGACATTCTTGACGGAGTAGCCTGCTTTTAGCTGGCTTATGATAGAGTTTTGAGTGTCTTCTTTTTTTTTCATGATGGAGGAATATCGACCATTTTCGAGCGATTGCACCCGTATTTTATATCAAACTTGTCAAGATCTATTCATCTTCTTTTAATCTCTCTGACTGACTGTAGATATAAGACAAACGATTGTGAAAAAAGAGATGAAATAGCAATAAATATAAATGGCGTGCCCAAGTGGCGAAATGGTTCCAATATCTAGCTTCAACAATTTACCTCATAGCACGCCTTTCTGACAACATATTGAAAATCTGTTTACACTGTCGTGAACAAGGCATTCTGGGTATTGTTTTCAATCTAAGCAACAAGGTGCATTTACATATTCTCGATGGGTAGAAAATTGCTAAAATATGAAAATTTGAGAATTATTGAAACCATTTTGGCGCCCACTGTAGCTCTCACCTCATGCGCAGTCGTGGTGATGCTCAATGAAATTACTTCCACTGATCGCTCCTCATCCCATTCTTGCTGTGAGTTGGTGAACTCCTTGAAGTACACCTTTTCATCACCTTCCTTCACCATTCCACAGTGAAGGATTGCTTCCAGCTGGGCTCGCTGTCCAACTTCCACTACGAAACAGCTGACTGAAGTCTCGTCCGCCAGCTGGATCCAGCGGACCAAAGGGGTTGCAACTGGGGCAACCACACCTTGGTAACACTTGGCCAATAAGGCCCTGCGTTGGGTCATCGAGGTTGATGCCTCGCCAAAAGCGTCAACCGGGATGTACGCCTTGAGGTGATTACGACGTCGATCTACGAGGATGAACTCATCACTCGCAGACTCTACGTCTGCCTCGCTTTCACTCTGGCTATGGGGCAGCTCAGAGTTGTCTGTATCCACTTGCATGGATGCAGAGTTTGCAGGGGTGTCCCTGAAGGGAATGAACTTCCCATTTTTGGGGGGCCCCATCGATGCAGCTAGGAGGGAGGGTAGGGATGATAGGGAAAAAGGGGGGGGAGGGGAGGGTGGTTGTGGTTGTGTGGGGCTGCCACTTCGATGGTTGTTCTTTGATCTGAATGAATATTCACGCCCACTGTTGGCAGTAGCGTGGTAAGAAGTAGGATTAAGGGTCAGGAGGTAGGAGTGGGTAGCGGCGATACACTGCGCAAGTAGCATGGCGTGCGATGAAGGCTCGTTTGCCCAATGGTGGTATGCTGCTGGTGGGAATTAACGATTGGGAAGGGAAATAACGGTCTAGGCCCAGGGAGGAATAAATTGGTGGCTGTCAAGTTGCATTCATCTCGAAGGTCAACATGGCCGAGCGGTTAAGGCGTGAGACTAGAAATCTCATGGGTTCTCCCGCGCAGGTTCAAATCCTGCTGTTGACGCATTCTTTTGCCTCCGTTCACTCGGAGGCAATATTTTTTTTTCGAGAAATTGGCTTCTCCTTTTTTTTTTTTTTTATGGGCCCCGTTAGGGGTTTTATTCGTCGGCGCGCACTCATACCACGGTCTGCGGACGTGGCCAGCTAGTTCACAAAAACTACACTATCCTACAACAGAAGAGTAGAGAGAAGAAGGAAAAGGTGGAGGGTGACCCAGAAACGATATAGCTACTAGAAATACAAATGCAGAGAAAGGGGAAAAGACCAGGTACAAAGAGCACCCGCAGAGGGGGAGGTCTTTTTTTTTTTGGATGAACTTATTCGGGCAAATCTATTTGACAACCAGGTTGCCATTTAATGCGCGGCAACCCATTACTTAAAATGGTAATTTTGCCACTATTTGACAACCCAAATGTCAAGGGTTGTCAAATAAAAATTGGTCACTCCGTGGCAACCTGGTTGTCAAGGATGCTTGCCTCTCTCCACTTTTTTTTTTTTTTTTTTTATTGGCCTCGTGAGAGGTTTTATTCGTCGGCGCGCGTCTGTCCATGCTCTGCAAAGGACAGCCTCCGCTGCCTCTTTTTGAAAAGAGAGAAAACTATCTAAACATAAAGGGGGAGAGGAGGAGGACGACCCAGAAACGATATAGGTAGAAATAAAAATACAAAACAAATGGGAGAAATCAAGACAGGGCACAAAGGTAAGCTATCAGGGGGACAGGTCAAGGGCAGGTCTACATCTAGGGCAGGGAATCCGAGGGATCCAAGAGCGGCAATAGCGGCTCCCAATCAGTCAAGTCGAAAGGGTCAAGTCGTCTGATGTCTGGAGGCTTCGGCTCCGCGCGGCTAAGTGGAAGCGTGTAGTCCCTTAGCATGGCCAAGTAAGGGTTATAGCCAGGAGGATATGAAATTAGTGCTTCAGCACTAACGCATAGATACACATGGGCCATAGCATCGAGGAACCTCATTTTTGCGCAAATACTGTTGGCTAAAATTTAGAAAAAGAGGTCGAAGTGCATCGTGTGGATTTCTAGATCAAGCGTTTTGGCGCATGAAGAGCATTGAGCAAGTGTATAGACTAGTGCTAAGGAGTATCGCCAACGGCCTACGAGTTCAAGAGCAATGAAGTCTGGTACTTATCCCTAGATATTAATGCCCAGGTGTGTCTGGGTGTAGAATCTGCGAGAGTGGGGGCCCGTGTCTGTGCCTCAGGAGTTTTTTATTATTATTATTTTTATTGGCCTCGCTAAAGGTTCTATTCCTCAGCGTGCTTCTATCCATGCTCTGCGAATGGAATGACCACCACTGCCTCTTTTTAAAAAGGAGAAGTAGAGGAGGACGACCCAGGATCGATATCAGCTTCTCTTTCAACCCCATTGCCGGCAACCAAACCGTCCAAATCATGGACAACCAGAATATCCTGCACTCGACCGGAAACTCATACGCAAGACTCCCGTAACCACTCTCGTACAATAACTGGCATGGCTCTGGCTCGAGCTGGCGGGAGTCCTGAGAAACACTAAGCCCATAGCACAAAAACTAGATTGTTTTTTTTTTTTTTTTTTTTTGCCCTGTGCTCGAGCGTCTTTCTACGTACTTTCGGATAGAGGGCAGCAAAAGTGAATTGCTGGTAAATGGAAGGTTACTCACTCTTTTATAAGCTATAGTAGACTACCACCTGGAGATAGGTTTCGTTAGGTAGCATCGTTGACTAGTGCAAAGCATGCCTATGACTCTGCAGAGAACTGTCCTGCGATTGAAAGCAGCCAGGTATGGCTAGGCATGGGGTGAGCCGAGAAAAGTCAGGCATGGGGTTGAACTGTGAGCAAAGAAGTTAAGCCAGGCGTAGGTTTGAATGCAGGCAGGCCGGGCGTGGGTTTGAATGCAGGTAAGTCGGGCGTAGGTCGGGCGAAAATTTGAATGCAGGTAGGCCGGGCATAGTTTTGAATACAGGCAGGCCAGGCGTGGGTTTGAATGCAGGTAAGTCGGGCGTGGGTTGGCTGTAGCTGGGCATAGGTTTGAATGCAGGTAGGCTGGGCGCGAGTTTAAATGCAGTTAGGCCGGGCGTAGGTTGGCTGAAAGCAGGCGTAGGTTGACTGGAGTCGGGCATGGGGTTGAACCGTGAGCAAAGAAGTCAAGCCGGGCATGGGTTGACTGAAGCCGGGCATATCTATCCCTGAGTAATGCGGGTAATTTCACATTTCTATCGACAGCATAGTCTCCCGCATGCATTGACAATAGCCTCCTCGAGATATTATAAGTGCAATCGCCACTACCAACCTATTCCCATCGCCAGTACCGACTTATTTCCATAGCCACTACCGAGTCCTCGCTACTACCGACCTCCTCTACCATGTAGAAGGAGATCCTGCTCCTGTTCTCTGCCTCAGGTAAACTAGCACCAGTCTGCATTTGTGACACCAACCATGCATAGCTGGGTTGCATGTTGTTTGTTAACCACTCGACCAGAGGAATTTGCCACCCGACCAGAGGGGTCTGCCACCCAGCCAGAGGCCGAGACATCTACTAGATATTACTCTATTTTCGAAACCACTAAGGGGCAGAGGAGACGATGAGGCCTTTCAAGTTCACGCGGCCTTTTGAGTGGGAACCTTTGAAAAGAGTGAATGTGGGAGAAAAGAAATCGGCGAGGGACTGATGTCTTTATTGTGTGTGTGTGTGTGTGTGTGTGTTTTTTTTTTTTTTTTTTTTTTGTGTTGTAGAATTTGCGACAAGTGCGCGTTGAATAAAAAATGATGAAGCCGTCAACGAAGGTCTTTATAAAATAAAAAAAAAAGAACCCGCGTTCAAGGCTCTTCGTGCAAGAGGTCAACCTGGGATGGGGTGGGCGCTGCCTGGGGCTCTGGCAATAGGCCGGTGGAAAGCAGGAATACCTCCTTATAAATGGGGAGACCAGTAGAAGTAGACCCCGATCTATTAAATCCACTTCCAACTATGGCACCACGCCATAGTGTGCTTAGTTTTTTCTCTGCACTGTTCTTTTAGCTGACTGCGTAGCTTCTAGTTCACTTTTCCTCGTCCTTTCCTTTTTCGAGTGCTCAAGTAGGCGGCCATGGCCACGGAGCGTGGGTGAGATGCGCGCCAAAGAATAAACTCTTTGCATTGACTGCCCTGAGCTAGAGACCCATACAGAGAACTTACGACACGCCTTCGCCAACTGTGGAGGTCGCCCGCTCTTGGATCTCCACCCTCGTCCCTGGCATGATCGTCAGTAGTGCTCCTGACAACTGCATGCTGGGATGGCCAGAGATAGAAAACTTACTCCCCTGGCCTCGGTCCCTTTTTAGACATACCAGGGGAGTACACTCCTCCAGCTTTGCGCGCAAAACAGAAGCCGTACGACTTCAGGCGTGCTGACGTCGCTGATGTCGACCTGCTCGATTGAGAGCCGCTCTCGCAGCTCCTGGACCCCTCGGATTCCTTGCCCTAGTCGTAGATCCTGCCTTTGACTCTGGTCTTTTTTCCCCCTCTTCTCTGCATTTGTATTTTTAGTAGCTATATCTCGCCTTCCACCCTTTCTTTTTTCTATCTATTAGTTTTTGGTAGATGGCCTTGAGAACTAGATGGCCACGTCTGCAGATCGTGGGACGGGCGCACCGAAGAATAAAACCCCTAACGGGGCCTGTAAAAAAAAAAAAAAGGAATGGGATGCGGGGGCAATCCAAGGGTTGCCACCCAATTTTCAACGGGTTGTCAGTCAAATTCGTGCTGGGTATTTGACAACCAGGTTGTCAATTAAACTTTATGAAAAATTGGGGGGTTGCCGCGCATTAAATGGCAACCCGGTTGTCAAATAGTTTTTTTCCTCTTTCTTTTCAAAAAGAGGCAGCGGAGGCCATGTCCTTTGCAGAGCATGGAAATGCGTGCGCCGACGAACAAAACCTCTCACGAGGCCAATAAAAAAAAAAAAGACCAGAGCATCCGAAAGGGAAGGGGGAGGGTAGTCAAAGGTAGGTATGCATCTTGCAACCCACTCCTCAAATCCTCAATTGATCTCTTTGATCACTTCCTTCACTGGACGCGCGCATCCTCCGCGAAAGGGACTTTCGGTCGCAGACCACAGAGGCGATTAAACACTGCTCGCGCAAGCGCGTGGATCTCCCCCATCTGTATCCTTCAGCTGTTCTCTATCTGGATGAGATCAAGGACAGGTGTCTCCTCTTGGGCCAGCTTTTTTTTTTTTGAAACAATGCCCGAGAGGAAAAACAGAGGCGGCGAGTTGTCCTCCACACCTCCATCACCAAGTCTAATACTCCCCTGGATTTGAACCTGGTCTCGACCTCTGCAACAGCAGAGAAAGAGGCAGCTAGAGAAGAGCCTGCAGCCTCGAGTTCTCGGACATCGAGCGCCTTGCGACCCTCGCCAAAATTCAATGGCTTGAGGACGGCGAACGACCTCCTCCTCCCCACTTCTCTATCCACCTCAAATCCACTGTATAGCGGAAAACCATTTCTGTCCTCAAAATTAATGACGGGGTTCCGGCAACATCGATGCACGGGATCGCTACTTCATTCTACAGAGGCCTGTACGCTTCCCAACCTACCTGTCCAGATGTCCTGAAAGAGCTGCTGGAGAGCATCACCTCTACCCTACCAGAGGTCAGCCGGGTATGGTTCAACGAAGTCATCTCGCCCGTAGCTATCAAGCGATCTGTTGGCTCCATGTTAGACCGCTCTGCTCCAGGCGCTAACAGCTTCCCCTACAAGTTTTACAAAACATTTAAATCATCCCTTGTCCTCATCCTTGCCGAGATGTTTAATGCAATTGGCGACAACCAGAACGACCTTCCCCCTTTCCACCGCTAATCCATCACCACCTTAATTTTCAAGAAAAGCGATGAAGAACCACCACCCGATCAGCCTTCTGCAGACTGACTACAAGATCCTAACAAAGATTCTGGTCATCAGGATCAGCGCCCGGGCCCACAAGGTCATCGGCAAATGGCAATCAGGTTTCATGCCGGGCTGCATGGCGCATGGTAACGTTATGTAGCTCGAGCCGGTCATGGCACAGGTCTACAAAGGTAATCACGGCGACGCTGTACTCCTCACCCTTGATCAGGAGAAGGCATACGACCGCATTGAGTGGGGTACCTTCACTGTGTACTGGAGCACTTCGGTCTCGGTCCTCGCATCCGTGGCCAGATAAAACTCTGTTAAACGACCCGGAAGCCCGCGTTCTCTTTCATGGTACCTTGACCCCTTCAACCTCGTGCTGTAACCTTTCCCCCTGTATTAAAACAGGTGCGCTACTAGAATCGTCCTTTCTAACACCCGCATTACCCATGGGGCATATGAAGACGACACTATCTTTGCCGTCGCCGAGGGCGATGAGGAGGCAGCACAAAGGGCCATCCGGCTACACGAGAGTGGCCTTGGGAGCAAAGATCAACGTAGAGAAACTGGAGTCATCCTCCTCACTCTCAACAGCACAACACAATCCTCCTTCTCGGCTTCAGCGTCAAAGACTACGAAGGGTCCTTCACCTATCTTGGTATCACCCTCCGCGTTAGTGGCCGTGACATGGCGCAGATCAAAGACAGCAAAGTGGACTCGATGGAAAAGTCTAATGATGCACTTCGTATACGCTTTCTCTCCCTTCAGGGAAGGTATATGTCGCAAGTGCACACATCTACTCCAAGATGTGGTAGGGAGCAGCCTTTTTTTCAGTTCTCGAACAGTCAGATCTTTATTTTGGTTTGATGGGCCTTATGCTGCAATGCTCAGCACTCAAGGCCAAACGGCTCGCACGATGGCGCACAGCCTCTCCCAGTGCTCCAGTGGAGCGGCCTCTTCACCGCGGTTGCACAAGAGATGTATGCCCTCCAAAGTACAGACTCGATCACTCCATTCCCGCAGAAATTACTGCCTCACAGTGGTCCCTGATGCGATGTGGGTCTTCGCCAGACTCCACCTCCACCTCAACACCGATCCTAATGTTAGAGTGGAGACCGTTTTCACAGGAGAGGTCGACACTGAAAGGTCCTTAGTCCGCACTACTCTCCAGAGCAGAAAGCAGAACACTCACCAGAAAAGGTTCGATCAGGATATCGACCCCTATGCCCTAGTCTATGGTAGGCTGAGGTTCAAATCTCCTACACAGAACAATAAGCTCCATCCTGACAAGTGGTGGGACACGGCCATTAGCGCACACGCTATCCCCTCAGGTCGTCAAAAAAGAGGTCTTTCCTTCTCAACCTCGCTCACCATGCCATCACCACCGACAAAGCCAGAGTCAAGTGGAAGGAAGAGGTCAATGGCAAATGCTAGCGATGCCTCCTTGACTCTGAGCAGGGGCCTCACATAGAGGACCTACGATACGCCTTTGCTAACTGTGGAGCAATGTGGGTCCTCTGGAAGGCCACCTGCTCTTGGATTACCACTCTCATCTCTGGCATGACCGTCAGCAGTTTGCCTGACAATTGCATGCTAAGATGACCAGAAATAGAAAAACTTACCCCCCCGCCCCATTGCGGTACACATCCACTCCGTGGTCCTGTACAGCATCTGGAGGACTTTTATCGCCATCCACAAGCTATTTCTGGGACAACACCCGAGAGATGGCCCAGCGGATGGCCTCCTCTGGTTCATCGTCAACAGCCCCAGGCTCCGTGTACACACAGTGCTCCCACAAGCCAACCTCAAGGACAATAAACAGCAGACAATAGACCCAGACCCAGCAGTAACATCAAATGTCAATTATAAGCGAATGTACAGGACTTGGAGTTAAGTTCCGAACATTTTAGTGTCCAAGGAGGAGGAGACATTTGGTTGGATGTGGCTCACTCCTGGCTACGGTTTCTTTTTTAGACATGCCAGGGGAGTACACTCCTCTAGCTTCGCGTACAAGACCGAAGCTGCTCGACATCAGGCATGCAGACGACAGCTCCCTTGCTTTCGAGCCACTCTTGCAACTCCTAGCCTCTTCGGTCCCTCTGCCCTAGTTTTAGTTCCTGCCTTTGATTTGCCCCTCTTCCCCTTCCGCAGGTGCTCTTTGTGCTCTAGTTATTTTCTGGGTCGCCCTCTACTTTTTCTTTCTTCACTCTATTATTTTGTTTTGCGTAGTTTAATCTTGAGAGCTAGCTGATCATGCCTGTAGATCGCAGGACGGGTGCGCGCCGGCGAATAAACCTTAACGAGGCCTGTAAAAAAAAAAAAAAAAAAAAAGAGCTGCAAGGTACATAAGGGGTCAACGAAATGGTAGGGTTGCATGATAGGAATCAAAGGGGATGGGCGCATAAGGGTCAATGGACTGAACTCTATGGGTTGCATAAATGCAGCTAAGGGACCAAAAGAGGGGAGGAATGTATAGAGCAATCCTCAAAAGGGAACATATTTGCCTAGACTGAATAAAATACCCGACCCAAAGCATCGAGGGATAGCATCAAGGGACAACATCTAGGGACAACATCTAGGGATATTGTCAAAGGTAACTGACTTGTGGTTGCCGAGTATTTTTTGGATAAGTCAAGAAATAGAATTAAGCGTGCTAACGTAAGAGGTTTGGAAAAATGTTTGAAATATATAAATATGGCCTTTTTTCATGTCTTTTCTCTTCAAAACATATTCCCCCCATCCCCCCATCCCACAAGTACTACAGGTCTACATCGACTTTCAAACCAAAATCATCAACATGAAGTCTTCTTTGCTGCCAATTGGTAAGGCTATCGACTTCTTAAGCCAGTCTTTTACTACTCGTGTAGCTCTATGATTTATGTTCACTAATTGACACTGTTTTCTTCTTGTAGCTGTCTTGCTTGCAATGACTCAAGTCATCTCAGCAGAACCAATTGGAACTCGTCCATATTCCTTTTTGCGTTGCAAGCATCCAGACAAAGGAACCTATTATATGAACAAGAAGTATTGCCAGAATGCCACAAAGGAACCAACTGCTTGGGCCGCTTGCAAGGGGGGAGTTTTTGGAGCGTGCATTGTAAATTTCACTTTCTGCGGCGTGGATAGTGACGACTATACTGGCCGCAATGAGTTCCGAAAATGGTGTGAATCGGACGGCGGATACAAAGCTTCTTGGATGTCATGCCAGTGGTCCATGGCCATTGGGCCTTATAACTGCACTGATGAAGAGGAATTTGAGTAGATTTAGTCTAGGGAGCACTATGACCTACTCAATCGTGGTCGGAGCTTCTTGCTTAAGACTAGAGCTCGTCGGGATGGTACTCATCTAGGCAGGTGATGGATGAGAAGAGCGAATTGTTGCTGATTTAATAAAGTGAACGGCGTTTTATTTATACATTCTCCACCGCTGGCAGATCAGTGACCAGGGATATGTATGACCTTGCTTTTATTCCTCAAGTGATCAAAAAGTAATAATAATGAAAGATTGTGTGTGTGTATTTTTTTTTTTTTTTTTTTACAATGCCTCGTTCGGACATGCCACGGAAAGAATTAGTGTCTTAGTGACTTATTGTACACGCCTACTAATTCCAACAAACGCAGATGGTCCAGATGCGCATACTCTCTTTCCTCTAGCAGAGTATGCTATTTGGTGAGATGATCCACAGCTGTTTGAAAGACCGTCGGGTTCGGACCGTTGACCAGTGTTTCTTATCGAACGGAATGAACTCTGATCTCATTTTATTAGGTCGTACTAGACCGCTGCAAGTGGTCTTAACGAAAACGAGTTATCGAACGAGAATCAGGTTCGTTAAGGAACACTGGTTGTCATCCTTGACCCCATGCAGACGCAGATCTGTCTCAATGCGGATCGCAAAATTCTGATAGGTCTCCTTGGTATAGCGACCGATTTGAGTCGAGCGCTGTACTTCTTCATCGCGTCGGGCTTGAGTTAAGTATGCATTGATGAGGACCTTGCGGCAGACCTTCCATCTAGTTGACCAAAGGGAGAATGACTTCATGCCTTCTTGGAATTGGATATTATGGTGTTCTGTTACCAAAAGAAAAAGGGGAAAAGAAAGAGGAAAGGAAAGGGAACGAGAGGAAGACAGGTCGCTCTGCTCTTGAAGGGATGAGGGCGCCTGTGGGCGATTCGCAAGTTGTAGAGGGACTCGCAAACGTGTCGTGAAGAGGTTCACGTCAACAAGAGCGATCATGGCATGCAAGGGCTCCTCGTTGGCGATTTTGGGAGCGCAGAGGAAATGCACTAGGATGAGGGTGGGGCCTAGTGCGGTGAGATTCCTAAGAAGGTTTGATCTCTACCAGTATCTAAGTCTCATCCTCTAGACATCTTTTCCCAACATCAGGTAAGTCTTCAAACCTACGAGTAGAGACGATAGGGAGTTCGGTGATGTCCAGTATTAGGAGATCCAGCGGGGATATGGACGATAAGACGAGCTACAATGAAATGAAAAGATGTAGATCTAAGCCTAGAATGAGGGATAGGCGAAGGCGGAAGGGATAAGCTCACATAGTCCATGCATCTGGAGCTCGTAAGAAAACTTGATTGCTGGATCGGTCGCCAGCGCGACGATCCAGGAGCTTTGTTCGTAGCCTTTTCTCGTAGCGACCATCTATACACATGCCTGATAAAGCCGTTTCAAGACTGAATGTGTTAACTATCCCTTCCTCACAGTAAGGAATCCAAAAAGATAGAGAAAGTCTATTCAAGGCGATTTACAGTTCAGGATGAGTATGGATGGGGTATGCTGGGAGGGCATCTTGCGTAACGTCTCATCAATGAGATCGGTACCTGAGAGCGCGTCAAGCGATTCAAACGATCGGAAAGTTATCAGAGAAAAGCTGTGGTCTCGGATAGATGTTTGTCAGCTATTTTATAATGTCTTGACGATGAGGTGTGCTTGTTAGTTGAGCTGCTCGGGATTGTCCTTCCTAGGGACTGTGACCCTATTGTGTAATCCTTCTTTCCTTAATCCCACTCGAGGTTCAGCTAAATAAAGAAAATTTAGCTTGTAATACTCTCTTGGCTATCTCTGGGCACCTCATATTTCTTTCGCGATTCAATAAAACAATGCTGACGCAAAAGGGTGGAGCGGGTGGTATAGGGCTGCAGTCTCGGATAATGAACCCAAGACTTCCTTGGGCTGGGGTGTGTCTAGATTTTTAGCATTTCCATGCATAAGACTTGTAACCGTTGTCGCCATGGGAAGTAACAAGGGGGGTATGGATGACTCGGTGGCGGAAGGGAAACAGCTCAATACTAATGCAAGAAGACGAGTGTGAAGGGTAGTGGTATCTGATACGTAACGAGACAAGTTATGACGGGCACCCGTCAGTGATTGCGAAGCATGACATGAGGGCACTGCCACTTGATCTTTTTGAATTTTTTTTTTTTTATTGGCCTCGTGAGAGGTTTTGTTCGTCGGCGCACGCATTTCCATGCTCTGCAAAGGACATAGCCTCCGCTGCCTCTTTTTGAAAAGAAAGAGGAAAAAAACTATCTAAACATAAAGGGGAAGTGGAGGGGGACGACCCAGAAACGATATAGGTGGAAATATAAATACAAAGCAGATAGGAGAAATCAAGACAGGGCACAAAGGCGAGCTATCGGTGGGGCAGGTCAAAGGCAGTTCTACAGCTAGGGCAAGGAATCCGAGGGGTCCGAGAGCGGCGAAAGCGGCTCCCAATCAGTCAAGTCGAAAGGGTCAAGTCGTCTGATATTTGGGGACTCCGGCTCCATGCGGCTAGGTGAGGGCATGTAGTCTCCTGGCATGACCAGGTGAGGACCATATCCAGGGGTGGGCCACATCGCGCCAAAGACTACCTTCTCCTTGGTCACAACAATGTGAGGAGGACGGATCCAAATCTTGCACATGCGCTCGTAGTGGTGTTCTACTGGGGCAGCGTCTGGTTCTGAGGGCTGACTCCGGCTGTTTCTGAGGTTGGCTTAGGTGAGCGCCGTCCGTGCTCGCAGTTTGAGAGTGTTGATCGTGAGCCAAAGCAGATGGTCCGCTGTGCACTGTGTGCAGTCCAGTGGCTGTTGACCTGGTTCGAGTTTGTTGATACCCGTGAACGTCCTCCAGATGCTGTGTGCAACCACCGAGTGGATATGGATCGCTAGTCGGGGGAGGAACGCCTTATCTGGCCAGTAGAGCATTGAGTCGTCAGGATTCTCACTGAGTCTGATGTCTGGAAAGAGAGTGGAGATCCACGAACGGGTGCACCTCCACAGGGCCCAGACAGCACCGCAGTTGGCAAAGGCATGTCGCAGATCTTCTTTGTGAGGTGCGTCGTCAGGGTAGTCGATAAGACAGCGCTTGCAATCACTTGTCTCCTCTATACCTTCACGCGATTTCCATTTCGCCCTCTCACTGACCGTTGTGATGGGATAGTGGGCGAGGAGAAAAAGTGGGCTCCTTTCGTATGGTGTTCTGTGGGAGGAGTGTACCCGACTGAAGGCTGCATCCCACCAGGTATCGGGATGAAGGTCATTGTTCTGCGAAGGAGCTTTGAGCCTCAAACGACCATAGCCAGGTGCAAAATTATCCTTTCCCTCGTCAAACTTTTGCTGGCGTGACTCCTGTTTCTTCTTGGCTAGGAAGAGTCTAGCAAATCGGACAGAAAATTCACCAACAGGGATATCGGCTGCAAGAGTAATGCTTGAGCCGGGGTTGTGCGAGGTGGGGTTGAGGCTGGCGAAGGCCTACACAGCGTCTGGGGTGACCGTGAGGGTGTAATATTTGAGAGAGTGAGTGTGGAGCTCGTGTCTGTATCTTGGAGATGAGAGCAATTGCGTCTGAGATGGAGCGGAAGGCATAGGTCTCCTTGAGCGAAAGGGGTGAAAAAGTCCTTCCGCACAGGGGGGGCTGTGCGCCAACTTGCCATCCACTTAGCCTTGAGAGCCGTGTACTGGAGTTTGACGACCATTAGGCCAAACCCTTGGGGCGTCTTAGCCAGTCCCTACTGACCGCAGACCCGCGGTAACCCACATGAGCTTTGTTGTCTCGGTGTTGATCCTATCGAAGAAGGCTGGGGAGAACTGGTAAAAGGCCGCCCCGTACCAGATCTTTGAGTAGATGTAAGCATTGGCCACATGGACTCGGCTCTGTTGGGACAGGGATCGAATCCGGAGGAGGGAGATAGACTTCCTCACTGAGTTACCAGGTCCTCTTCGACCTGAGTCATGTCGCGGCCACCAACCTGAAGGAGGATGCCCAGGTGTACAAAGGGTTCTCCGTACTCCTTTGTATTAAAGCCTGGGAGTTGGAAAGAGTTAACGCTGGTTTGTGTGAGGGGGATAACCGATGACTTGTCCATGTTGATTTTTGCGCCAGATACCTTCTCGTGTAGCTGGTGAGAAAAACTAAACCCGGGAATGGGAATGTCGGTGAGATGCGATCAATCTTTTTATTTTTTTCTGAAGGAAATAGGCTATCTAAAAGATGTCCTATATGAGCGCAATAACAAAAAGGAAGCTGGAAGGGTTCCTCGCATAAAGGTGAGGAACTATCCAGGCAGGAGTGTCTACTATTTATATGGAGTCACCCCAAGGGTGAAGTGCTCCAGCGGGAGCGTTGATGGGTACTGCTCTGCCTGCAGCCGGGGCAGTACCTGCGGGAGAGCCAAGCAAGGTCGTTTGCTCTATAGGGCGCCTGGATAGATTTCCTCTATTCAGGAGTAAAAATGCTGTCTGTAGCGTGGCTACAGACCGCCTATAAACGTCTCCTTGGCTGTCAATTTTAGGTTCTTATTGCTATTTACTAGGCATACAAATGTTGATCTACAACAGCTGGATTGCCCTCCTAGCAACCTCTTCGTCACCCTTGGAGAGGGCAAGCATGGTGTCGTCCACATATGCCGAGTGGGTAAAGCGGGAGTTAGAGAGGGTGATACCAGTAGCGCGCTTGTTGTAATACAATAGGAAGGGCTCCAAGACGAGGTTAAAAAGGATTGGCGCCAGGGGATCGCCCTCACGCGGACCTCTTCTGATCTCGTAAGGGTCGTAACCCCATTGAATAGAATGCGAGCCTCCAGGTCCGAGTAGCAAAATTTAATCCACCTACAGATGCGGGGCCAAAACCAAAATGCTCCAGCACCCGGCTGAGGTAGTTCCACTCGACTCGGCCGTATGCCTTCCTGTAGAAAGAAGTGGCAATCTCATGCATTCGGGCCTGAGAAGTGGCCCGAACTCCATCTTCCTCAATTAGTGCTGTGATCTTTTTCCCGTTTGAATCTTTCTTGACCCAGCTTTGCTATGAGGTATCGATAAAGCTGGCTCAGGAAATCTCCTGCCGTCATGGATTTTTCGTCATACGTCATGATATGCGGAGGTATTGTAGGGCGAACAGGTTGTAGTCCGTGGGTTTATCGCATTCCTGCTTCTTGTGGTCTTTGCCACATCTGTAACAAAGAGGGACGCCATTCCACGAGAGGAGGACGTTGTGACGCAGGATGGTGGCGATGCGAGGGAGGAGCAGGTCCGGGTTGGCACCAGTCTCAGGGGAGAGTTCGAGAGTGAAGTCGAAAGTGGTGGTGGGGATACCGAGGAGGGTGTGGGGGTGGATGTCGATGATTTCCCCGTGTCAGGGGAGGCGAAGGGGAGGTGGTGAGCGCGAACGTTGATGCGCCTGTTGGCCGAGTACCGGACAGGGAGAGGGAGGACGGGGACAGAGGTCTGGGAGGGGACCAGCAGTGGCTGAGTTGAGGTCGTCCTTGTTATGAAACTGGACATAGATCAGCCCAGGGATGTTGCACTCGATCCGCTGAATTTGATATTTATTTTTAAGGCTTCTGATGATATCCAGGGGAAGGACAGCTTCCTTTGGATAAGGGATCGCAGCGAGGAACTCGTCGCTCTGGGTGGACCAGTGGAAGCGATCTTTAGGGGGAGGTATATCTCGTCTCTGTGCTGAGACGGACTTGGTCCCATCCTTCCGAGCGTTTGGAGTGGGGGAGGGAGGGCTTCGAAGTCAGATGACCAGGAATGGATGAAGGATCGTTTTTGGCGAATGAGTGTGCCCTCATTGTGCACATGGAAGTGGAGATGGAGAAGAGGGTTATGGATCCTACATGGTAAGAAGGAAAGGTGATGAGGAAGACTCCTGAGACTGGGAGAGCTTTGGCGTTTGTGGTTTGGATGTTGTGAAGGGGGGCTTTTTCGCTCTTCCCTCTTCCGTAGTGTGTGGGGGTGGAGTTGCTCTCTGGGGAGTTTTTAAAAAAAAGACATTGATCTCCGAAGCCTCATCCATGTCCATTTCCATGTCGACTTCCTGTGATGAGGTGACTGGAATGGCGAGGGGGTCGCCCTTGTGGATCACTAGAGTGTTATTGCTGTTGGGGGAGGTAGGTTGTTGAGACGAGGGGGATGGGTAACTCTTCTTTTTATCGTCTTTTGTCGAACAGGGATCTTCTCATACATACCTGACTTAAGACCAAGAAGCAGGCTGCTCCTCCCTTAGCAGTAAGGAATCCAAGAAAACAGAAAGGGTCCAATCGAGGCAGTAGTGTATATAGGTGAGATCTAAATTACCTCTCCTTGGTTATAACAGTGTGAGGAGGACGGTTCTAAATCTTGCATATCCGCTTGTTGTAACGGTCGATTGGGACTGCGCCTGGTTATGGGGTCTGATTCCGGCTATCTCTGAGGCTGGCTGGCTCAAGTGAGTGCCGCTCGTACTCACAGTTTGAGAGTATTAATTGTGATAGCCGTAAATGTTCTCCAGATACTATACATAGCTACCGAATGGACATGGACTGCAAGTCGAGGGAGAGTTGCCTTGTCCGGTCAGGGCCTCTTTTTATTCCTTTTGTAAAGATGCCAGTAAAGCTCAATATGGATATGAGAAAAAGGCATATCCTATGTTTTTTGTGCCAGATGATCTGAGTTAAACACACAGCAGCTTAAGTTTCCACAAGGTCTAAAGGCAGCTGAGGGCAAGGGGCACCAAGATCTTGACAAAATTAAGCTTGCGTTCGTAGCGGTGGTCGTTACACACGAACCATTCGTTCTCCATGTCAGCGTAAACGTCGAGGAACGTTTGAAGCCTTGCATGGCAAGATTCGCCCCCCTAATGGACTCGCTCTGTGCAGGGATACTCCAATGGCTCCTTCGAGGGATCCAAGTACGACTGATCGACCTGTCGATAAGTGCGAAGTCTGGTAAGGTATTGCTACCTGAGAGTAATGAGAAATGAAGTCGTTTTTGTTAAGGTCTTGGCTTCGCCAGATAAAAAGGGCGGTCTCTGTAGTAGGTACCTAGCTGTATGATTGTGAAATGCTACATGGGCTATCGATCGACCAACGGAGCGAAAACATCCACCGGATCCACCTTGATTGAGGAAATACTTTGTTGTAAATGCACAAGAGGGAAAGTTCTGTGGTGAACTTAATCACCGCACACAAATGGAATGTCGTACCATTTAAATATTGGAAGCAAAAGAGGAGTGGGGATGCACCTTTGGGAAAGAGACGTTTTTAAGATTGGAACCTTTAAGACTTCAAGGTATTTGTGCGCCGACCATAGCTCTCTTGTGTTACGGAAGGAGTGATTGTGGAGGTGATATCCTGACAGATTCACTATGAGGTGTTCTTTTTTTCTTCTGTTCATGGCGACATAGGTATATACTTGCTTTATTTTGCTAGATGACGCGACCTGGGCTATTTACATGGGAGATGTTGCCATAAAGGTTGCGTAGTGGCAGCGAGGGAAACGATCAACAATATGGAGAAGGGGAGCCCTTGGACCTTAGCCAATCATACTCTTGTAAGTCTCAGAGAGTGCGACACCTGAGGAGCGAAAGAGCATAGATAGGCCTTTGAAGCTCTCCCATCAGTAAAAGTAAAGAATGCACTCGTTAATTAACATTTATATTCTTATCTTTTCGTTCTCTAGAGTGTATACGAAATGACAAGCGTAGCGTCGGAAGAAGAGGAGTAGAGTGGTTGACTGAGGGTTCTCCAAAGAGAAAAATACTGTAATGGTATTTCCTATCTTTGTCATTTTGACCCCCATCTAGACTAAAAGGTGATACATTCCCCAGCGCTGTTAACCGCTCTACCATTCAAGCTCTTTTTTACCACATGCCACAGTGGCACAAGAAGATGGCTGTACAAGTTCAATCCCAGTTTGCCACTCAAGCCTGTCTTGCGCCTCCTGTGCATGAATCATAACCTTGTCTGTTGCCAGGATATCATCAAGGTCTTTTGTAGGTGGAAGCAACAAAAATACTTGATCGTCTTCATCAACCTTCACTTCGAAAGTCTGAATCCTGTAAGTGTCCTCGTCACCAGGTGTAAGGCATTTGCCATCCTGAAGTCCAAAGTTTTTCTTGTGCATGGGACAAGAAACATATGGCTGTGACTTGCTGACTCCAGACTCCGAAACACTGTCGCCCAGCAGACCTTGAGAAAGAACCATGGCCCGCTTGTGCGGACACATGTTTTGGGTTGCATACCATGAGCCATTCGGCAAACGAAACACTGCGATTTGTACATCGCCATGCTTGACAGTTCGACCAACATCCGTTGCAAAGTCTTTTGTCTTGCCAACGCTTATCCATCTTTTGGAGGATGGAGCATCGAATGGATCCAGAATGGGTGAAGTAGGTGATGGAGGCAACTGTATCTCCTTTTTAGGCCAATCTGCTGGTCGTCGCTGTCCACGTTCAGAAATGAACTCGATGCCTTCCTGAGTTTCATCCGTGTTAACAAACTGTCGGAACTGCTGGCGACGTTCTGGATCATCAACTACGACTTTCCATTCACACCGATATGTTGCAATCAAATATGCCATCTGCTCCTCGAGCTCATCGCAAATGCCAAGGTAGTCCTCCAAAATGACCTTCTTCAAGTACTCGATTCCTCCTTCTAGTTTCTCCAACCATTTTGAGGTTCGTGTCAGCTTGTCAGCGGTAGCAATGTAAAACATCAGGAATCGATCTAGGTACTTGATGCAGTTGGCCTCTGAAACATCTGTGGCGAGCAACACAGCATGCTTTGGTTGTGCTCCGCCATTGCCACATACAAAGAGATTATAGCCCTTCTCAGTGGCGATCTATTTGTATCCATGTCCAAAAATCCACTGGTTCGTTAGGTTAAATTTGAAGACAACGTTCTTTGTTTTTAAGACTCAACCAAGCAGGAAAAAAAAAGGTATACTTACAATGCCAAAGTCCTTTCCTCGAGCCTCGGCGCATTCTCTGACACATCCAGAGACGCCTCCCTTGATTTTATGAGGCGCCCGAAGACCCTTGTAGCGATTCTCGATAAAGATGGCAAACCCAACAGAGTCTTGAAGTCCGTAGCGGCACCAGGTTGATCCAACACAGCTCTTGACAGTACGAAGTGCCTTTCCGTAGGCATGACCAGATTCTAATCCAGCCTTGATTAGACGCTCCCAAATGAACGGAAGGTCTTCTCGCTTGGCTCCAAAGAGATCGACTCTTTGTCCCCCCGTAATCTTCGTGTAAAGACCATACTCCTTGGCGACTTCGGCAATGGCTATGAGCTTGTCTGGAGTAATCTCTCCACCAGGGACACGAGGCACTACGGAATAGGTTCCTCCTCGTTGGATGTTGGCTAGGAAGCGATCGTTTGTATCTTGCAGAGGGGCGTGGTCCAGCACGTGGTCGTTGAACAATGATGCCACAATGGATGCAACAACGGGTTTGCAGACCTCACAGCCCAGAGCACGACCGCTTTTTCCAGCGTGTTCCATAACCTGAGCAAAAGTTTTGAGTTTCTTAACCTTGACCACTTGATAAAGCTCTGTCCTCGAATATTCAAAATGTGAGCACAAATTCTGCTTGATGACCTTGCCCAAAGTCTTGAGCTCAGCTTCAAAGATTTCTCCAACTTGAGGAACGCATCCACCACATCCCAAGCCAGCCTTTGTACAAGTCTTGACTTCACCGATGGAAGAACATCCCTTGGAGCGAACTGATTCTCTGATCTGACCCTTTGTGACATTGTTGCATGAACAGATCTGGGTATCATCTGGCAAATCAGTGGCTGCTTGACCTTGGCCAGGCTTGAGACCCAGAATAAGTTCGCCTGGAGGGATCTGGAGCGACTTTTTGGACTTGGACATTCCCAGTAGCTTGCCATAGTCGGTTGTGTCGCCAACCATCATGCCTCCTAAAAGGTGTTTACCATCCTTGGTGAAGATATATTTCTTGTAAATAGAGTCAAATGGATCTCTATAAAGGAGTTCTCGAGATTCCACAGAGCTGGCGAAATAATCTCCAAAAGACGCAACATGGACACCTAACAATTTCAGCTTTGTCGACATGTCTGCTGATGTGAATAGACGAGGCTGGTGAACTTTTCCAAGGGCCACGGAATGGACATCACGAGTCAGGTTCCGAGCAACCACTTCGGCCATGTCGTATCCTGGTGCCACCAGACCGTAGGTTTGACCGCGGTGACAAGCAACTTCTCCGATAGCATAGACATTTTGTATATTTGTCTCCAGGAAATCGTTGACCAACACCCCCCCGCGCGCATGGCACTCGATACCAGAGTCTTTTGCAATCTTGTCTCTTGGAAGAATGCCGATTGCAAAGACCACCATATCATGCTCAACAACTGACCCATCTAGCAGCTTGACTTTTGATACATGTGGGGATTCTTTGTTTGTCGGGTCAGGCATGAATGCGACAGGAGGGTTACCCAAACTGTGCTCGATCCCAAGCTTTTCAATTTCATGGAGAACCATGGATGCTCCCTCTTTGTCAAGTTGACGTGACAGGACTTGGGTATTTCTCTCATAGATGGTCGTCTTGAGACCGAGATCCGAAGTTGCTTTGGCGGCTTCCAACCCAAGTAGACCGCCTCCGATCACAGCAGCATGCTTGGCAGTCTTGGACTTTTCGATTATCTGATCTAAGTCATCAACAGTTCTGTAGACATAGACACCATTGAGATCTAATCCGGGGACAACATTGGGTGGTGGAAGTAATGAGTTCGATCCTGTGGCAATAATACAAATGTCGTATGGTGTGGTTGTCACCGTCGGGGTAGGGGAGTTGATATCCTGGTTCGAAACCGATTCGACGACCTTAAATTCGGGACAAATTTTTGTTGCTGTTTGTTGCATCAAGAGTGAGATGTTGTTGTCTTTGTACCATTGCTCTGACTTCATAAGCAGCTGGTCGACACTCCTATGCGAGAAATACTGAGTTAAACCCACTCGGTTGTAGGCGACTACGATAGTAGTTTCAAGCATAGAAAAGGGTTAGAGCTGACTATCTCATCTTTACTCACTTCGAACGCATCATCAAAGCATGTCAAAGCACTTACCATGGGACTCCTCGCATATTGCGGTGATCGAGTATTTTCTAGAGTTGTCATATTCAAGGATTTTCTCAATGAAGGAGAGTCCAACCATGCCGAGGCCAATAATGACGATGGAGGAGATCCCGACATTCTTTTGGTTTGCTGCTGGTGCCATTGAGTGAGAACAATTGAAAGTGATGTGAGAAGGAGGAGAAGGAGAGACAAGGAGAAAGAAAAGAGTGAATGAGTGAATTTGTATTTGTGTGTAACAACTTGGGGAAAGGGTCCTAGTGGTTTAAGGGGTGAAAATGAGTGGCAGTGTCGCCGATACTGAGACCGCATCGATAAACGACATATTTATAATGGGGTCTTTTTTCTTTTTCCTTTTTCTATTGACTCACCATGGAGATTCTTTTGCTCGGAGCTACTTTGCCATAATTGTGGTCGGTCGCTCTTGAGGGGAATCTCACCCACATGTTTATGTGGTGGATATTTTAAAAGGAGCAGATAGGAAATTTTGAGCTTCGAGTTTTTCCAGCTGTCGGTGGCTTGACGTCGCCTAGACACCTGTATAATTTTTTCAAGAGAGAACAAGTATGGTTTTGCACCGTCGTTCTCCTAGACACCTGTATAAATCGAATGAGCCTTTTTTTTTTTTTTTTTTTTTTTTTTTTTTTTTCTACAAGGAGTTCCAAAGGATCTTGTAATAAGCCCTCGCCCCATTTCACCGGAGCTTCCTTTGCTCGAGGCGCAGCTTGGAGGGGGTGGGAGCTTAATTTGAATAAGGTGCTACATCTAATTTTTTTTTTTTTTTTTTTTTTCAACAGGACGTTTTCCGTTCAAATCCTAGCATATGTCAACGGAGAAGAGCCACGCGCACAAAAAAAAAACAAAATAGAAAATAACCTACCCCATTTCAAAAAGACTAGGCTTGTCGGTGGAGAGGGCTAGATAAGCTCCTATATTGTTCGTCTTCCATGTGAATGAACAATTTGCAGTAATGTCGTCCACTGCAAGCATCTGTGGCCCGCGCATCGCATAAGTAATATCCAACAGAAAAAAAGGTTTATTCGCGTAAAAAATTTATCCTTCTCAGAAGCAGAACACGTTGTTATCTACAAACTCTTTTCCGTAGAGTTTTGTCAGAAAAGGGAGACAACAGAGGTTGATCATTGGAGGAGGACCACAGAGAAGTACTATTCTATCCGATAGATCCTCAACCGGGCCTGGAGCGTTCCACAGGTGCTCCTCAATCATCTCCTTGTTGATGTAGCCCTGACCATGTTTCCAGCCTTCGGGTATTTCCTCCGACAGCACATGCCAAAGACGGAACCGGTCAGACCCGAGTTCATGACCGACTTTCTCAATCTCTTTACGCATCAGGATATCGTCTTCCGTTCGGTTACCATAGATCATTGAAACCTTAGTTGAGTCTTGCGTCTTGTCGGTAAAGATGGCTTGAATGATCTGGTACATTGGAGTAAGGCCCGTGCCACCACAGATCATCCCAATCTGTGAACACTTGCCCTTCTTTCCGGAGGAGTGTGAGTATTGACCTTGACCATTATATGTGAAGCTCCCTACAGGACCCTTGATGGCAATACGACTGCCAATTGCCAAAGCATCAAGATACTGCGAGACAACACCGCCATCAGGGAATCGAGGTTCCGTATCCTTGAAATAAATTTTGACCACTAAATCAACGTGACCCTGTTGCTCTGGTAAACTGGTTGGGGTATACGCTCGGACATGCAATGAGCCGTTTGTCTTGATCTTCAGAAACAGGTGGTTGCCCAACGGAAGACCGAGGAGCTGATCCGGATGCTCGAACGCTAATCGGAATAGCCTGGTGTTGTGAGTCAGATGAATTTTCTCCACCAATACTACATCTTGCCACTTTTTCGGGTTCAAAAACGACTCTGTTGTAGCACTTGGGGACGGAAGACCGCTTGAAGGTGGTGTGAGAAGGCTAGTAGGAGCAGATTTGGCTTGGGCACCTTCACTTGACTCTGGGATATGTTCGACAAGCTCTCCAACGTAATGTTTGGCAAGGAGTTCTCTGGCATTGGCTGAATGAATAGCGTCAAAGTCTTCAGTACAGTCCTCCCCTGCATTCATCATAATGCTTTCAGAGCCTCCTGGATGCTCCTTCAAGAATTTTGTGCAGTCATAGACCTTGCCATCGTGAATGATCCAACAATCGTCCTCTGTAGAGTGCTTGGAAACCATGTCTGCCGTAAAACACTTGGCTCCTGTGGCTTTAGTATTGATTTTTTTGGCGACAACTCCGTTGCTGACAGTGCCTGATATTGCACTCTCCACCTTGGCCTCTGGCGCAGAGAGTTTGACAATTGATGCATTCGGGAGAGGTACGGGTTTCGTTGTGACCATGACGTTGCCCTTGTTCACTCCCTCTACTTGAGGTTTCATCCAACCTCCACCGCTTTCCGGCCCTGGCACTGTTGGATGGATAAATCTAAGGACCAACTCGCCACTATCTCCACCCGAAACAGCCAGCTCAACTTGGACGCGGTACCAGCAGTTATTCATCATCCCCATCAGATTCCAGTTCAGATTCTCTGGCTGGGTATTCGTTGTGCTGTCCCAAGCTCGGACTCGGATATTGTTACAATTGAGTAACTGGCTCACAGGGATCTTGATAGACCAGAAACACCAACACCAATATCTTTGCCTTGGGAATGGGTCAGTGCAAACCTGATATTCTTGCCATTCCTCGGGATGTTCAAGATCAGACACCAACCAGGATTTCCCAGAGTCAAGGGTCACCTCCACTCGGGTTATTTTCTTGCATCCACCGTTGTAGGCATAGCCGCTAATGGTAACATCATAGGTCAAAGCTTGAGGGTCTGAGATCGGTAAGACTGAACCGTGCGCAGGCGAGCAAATAACACTGTTGATGTTGAGGTCGTTGATTGTGTATTCTGGTCGTGTCCACCATTGCTCTCGCTTAGCCATGTCCGCATCGCCAACCATCGACGGCAAGACTCGGTTGTCGTGGTAGTGGTACCAGCTATCGGATCGAGTCTCCGAGACAGTAATCTTGGAGAGATACTTGATCATTCGTCCACCAATAACGCCTGGGACAATCAGACGGACAGGGAAGCCATGATCTGGCGTAAGTCGATCTCCATTCATCTCGTATGCAATCATCACATCGTTCATGGGATTCAGAGCCCTCTCTACAGAAAGACTGGTGCCATAGGTGCCATTGGGGAGTTTGTCGGACCCATCAAAGCAAATAAATCTTGCACCCTTTTGAAGTCCGTTACAGGTGTTGAGCAATAGGTCTCTGACAAGTACACCCTTCCAAATAGCTGTTGACACAGCTCCGGGGCCCCAATTGAATCCAATCGTTTGTTTGTGCATATTTTGCTCCTTGCGTCGATTTCCAGCGCAGACAAGGGTGACAGGCAAGGTTATGCTTGGTAGCTTTTCAAGCATATCCATTGTTAGAGTCACCTCAGTGTTCACAAGTCTTAACGAAGGGAGAGGGAGAGGAGGGGAAAGAAGTAGGATAAAAGAGATCAGAAGGGTGGCAATAATGGGTAGCTGTTGCGTTGGTTGTTAAAAGAAACTCGATAGTTTGGTGCATACCCTTCGATAGACAAGCGGTGAGTATCCCATGAGAGTTGTGGGACAGAGCCATGGTTCCGCACATAGTGTATTGAACTTGGAGTGATGAACCCTTTGCTAAGGAGGAGCGGTACTGGAGGTTCACAATTGAATGGGTGCTTTCCTATGTGCGAAGAGAGTTGAGTTTGAGGCGGTGGTCAGTTTTCAGTGGCATCTACTACACACGAGTGGAAGCAATACTCTTTCTCTGTAAAGTGGGTAGGAGTTGGTTGTCTGCACCTGTAAGTCGAATAAGCTGGGGATGTCTTTTTATCCATTTGTCTGGAGTGTTGGCATCACGGGGATCAAATTGTATGTTTGTGTCGACATCGTCTCTATGTTCGAAGTTAGTTTCTGGCATTGCTGCAAGGGAAAAGTCGTATGCGAGCTCTTCTGCAAATGAATGTTCAGTAATAAGAAGGTCAAGGAAAGCGGAAAACGAGAACAAGAGCTGTCGTGATGTTCCCTGTTACTATGATAGAGCAATATAAATACAGGGGGAAAACTAGGTTATATACTAGGTTACATTAAGGCAGATTCATGGTTGACTGGCCAGCTTGGGCTGTACATACGATAAGCGATTTTTTTTAGCATGTTGTAAAATTGGCGTAGAAAAGCCCCACGTGTGTTTCAAGAGATTTTCCTATCTGAACCTCCTGCACGTGATGCACGTGTGTGCATATACACGTTCCTTTACACGTTTTTAGTTGCTCAGGAGTGCCGTCAAAATGACAGGCTTGGTATTTGGATTTATCCATGTTGAAAGGGGAAAGGAAAGACCCTGCCAGAGTGATTGGATGAGAGTATTCCAAGGAGAAAACATTAACGCAACGTTTCTATCTTTGTCGTTTTGACCACCATCTAGAGATGGTTTACGTCGGATAGAGACTTGATCCGAACGCGTCCTATGATCCGAACAGAGTGAACCGCCTCCTTTGCTATCTGACAGTAACGAATGAATTGGAGCAGCCAAGTAGGCAGTGCTATTCCTTGCTGACTCACTATCGCAGGCGCAGAAAGCGCCTCTTCGCTGTTTCTTCAGACGCCTAATGACATTTTCGCATACCTTGAAAAGTTGCATAAATATTTCGCAGGCATTCTAAATGAGTTTTTCAAAAAATCGCTACGCAGCCTCATTTCCTACAAACCCCACACGCAGTATGACACTGACAACTAAAATCTTCCCAAAAAAAATCCTAGTTGATGAAAATGGGAAAGCAACCAACATAAAAATATTATCATTTGCTCGGCCGCATATGAGGGCGATGCAGCTCTCGTGGCTATCCTTCTTCATCGCTTTTACAGGCTGGTTCGCCATCCCTCCACTGATGCCTACCATCAAAGCTGATCTCAAGCTTACACCTAGCCAAATCTCAGACGCCAATATGACCAGCGTCAGTGCTACTATTCTGGCTCGGCTGACAATTGTAAGGCATGATGCTGCGGATTGCGAAGGCGAAGGAAAATGTAATACTATTTTCCGCTTAATAATTCTAACCAACTTCATCTTGTTACTGCCTATAGGGTCCATTGTGCGATCGCTACGGACCAAGGAAAGCCATGGCGGGTTTACTCCTTGTTGGAGCTGTTACGATCGGATTGGCTGGGCTCGTCTCAGACGCCAATGGGTTGATTGCCGTTCGATTTTTTATCGGCATTATCGGCGCAACCTTTGTGCCATGCCAATATTGGGCTTCGCGGATGTTTTCGTCTAATATTGTCGGAACAGCCAATGCGATTTGTGGCGGATTTGGCAATATGGGCGCAGGAGTATCCTACTTCCTGATCCCATTGATTTACAATGGCTTTGCCCTGAGACTTCCTCCACATGAAGCGTGGCGTGTCACCTTTGTCGTTCCCGCCTGCCTATGCATTCTCATGGCTGGGGCAGACTATTTCTTAGGCGATGATTGTCCAGGCGACGAGTGGAAAAGTCGCAGCTCAAGCTTAGAGTGCCATGATGTCGAGAAGCATGGACAACCGCAAACAGCCCCTGATAGCGATTCCATTGAGACTAGCGAGTTGGATGACAAAAAGTCCACCAGTCTCGGGGAGACATCAAGCAATACCGTCAGGGTTCCCGATTCTGAAAAACCGCCTTCGGTTTTGATGGATTTGTTGTCACAGCTCAAGAACCCGGCCGTACTGATCTTGATGGTCCAGTACGGATGTTCCTTCGGAGTGGAGCTAGCCGTTGACAACATGATCGGAGAATTCTTCCATTCGCATTTCGGGCTCTCACAGACAACTTCTGGCATGCTGGGATCCATTTTCGGACTCATGAACTTTTTCTCTCGTGCGAGCGGAGGCATGTTGGCCGACTATGTTAACACATTGATCGGCGAAGGCATCCAAGGCCGCATGCTTGTCCATTTCATCGTCTTTTTCTTCCAAGGTGCCTTTCTCATCGGATTCTCCTTTGCGATTGGAGCACTAGGTCCTTCAATCGTTGTCTTGGTCCTATTCAGCTACTGTGTTCAAGCTGGATGTGGCACCACATTCTGTAAGCTACTTTACCTTAAGTTATTACGTTTGTTGGCCTTGCTTTTTGTTCAGTCTCTAACACAGGGCTTCATTGACTTATACTAATATCTATTTGTTTGTCATTTGATAGCCATTGTCCCATTTGCCAACCCAAAGAGCATGGGCGCCGTATATGGCCTTGTTGGTGCTGGCGGAAGCATTGGCTCCATTGTGTTCAATTTCATCTTTAAGGTCTATGGCACCAACTATGCCGATGCCTTCCGTGTTATCGGCTATACATCACTTACAGCAGCACTGATTACATTGCTACTGAGGGTCCAAGGTCGAGGGCTTCTCGGTCTATTTTTCAAGAAACTGAACCCATAGAATAGTAGCGCCAATTATTATTATTCTTTTTTTTTTAGTGTGTAAACATCTAGCCAACTGTTTAAAATATATCCCTATGTTCAAATGCTTTCGAAGACCATCTACTAGGGAAGGGCATGAATATTTTATGTAGAGTTCTTACAAAGATATCCTCAGTAACACCAGAAAGCGGGGTGGCAAGAAAGACCATCTTAAGACCAATAGAGTTGTCATGTTTCACAGCCACGGCATTCAGGCGTCCGTGACATAGTACCCCCAATCTGCAATACACTTATTGTCCTATAGAAGAGCGCCGCCTTGTCTAGTCCTTGACAGGCGGCAAAGGGAGTTTTGCGTGTATTACTCGACAGTAACATCCTCCCTCTTCCACAAGGGCCTTCAGCTCTACAATGGATATCTCCGCTTGTTACCTTCCTCTCTTTTTTTTTTTTTTTTTTTTTTTTTTTTTTTTTCCTTGTCCTTATTGACCTGAAGGTCTTCGTAGAAACTCGATCTACCTTTTCCATTGCTCAGAGGAAGGATAAAAATGCAAAGTTAGAATCGATAAAGAAAGGCCACATCATAGCTGAGAGCTATGGTGCGGACGTATAAGGATTGTTGTAGTATTGGTGATGAGAGGTGAGTGCCACTGTCAAAGGAAGTGGACGTTGGCACGGTGGACTAGATCTCGGGGGACCTGACATCTTGTTTGGATTGGGAGACCGATGACTAAGATTGGAATCTGCCAAGATAGGTCAAGCCAGGGCTACGTTCCCGTCACCGCACTGCAAAGCTGTTCTTGATGCAGTTGGGGAGACTGAGGAGTAAGTTGATATTATTATAGTGACGAGTGGCTACAAGGAGAGAGGCCTGTTGGGACAACATCAATTAAAGGTCCCGTGTATTTTGCCTCTGATATCCACCTCAGCCTCTGCACCTCTGAGTTGTCGAAGAAAGGAGAGTGCGAATGAGGAAGGGGCTTTTTCGCCATCTGTGAGGCTAAATGTCTTGAATTGACTTGATCTTGGAGAATGGAGTTGTTTCCATTGTGTCTGTTTGAGCCAAGTGGAATGAGATTTGACATGGTAGAAAGGAAAGAGGCTGTGTTAGAGCAACCTTTATCATGGGCTTGGTTTTTTTTTTTTTTTTTTTTTTTTTTAGAGAGAGAGAGAGAGTGTGTGTGTGTGTACGGGTGGA
Organism: Mortierella sp. BCC40632; assembly: GCA_011634665.1. NCBI lineage: Eukaryota > Fungi > Mortierellomycota > Mortierellomycetes > Mortierellales > Mortierellaceae > Mortierella > Mortierella sp. BCC40632. The sequence continues at coordinate 2,105,165 of WAEK01000009.1, forward strand.
TTGTCAAACAATCGTTTTTCGCTCTCATTGGCTAGAAGAGTAGATGACAGAGAAAGAAAGAGCCAGGGGCCTATCTCTAATCCATCTCATTCCCCTCTCCATTCTCTCTTCTTTTGTTCATCCAACAACCCAGGAAATGGAGCAGGCAATCTCTCTCCCCGAGATTCGGAGTCTCATCGGCAAGCATCTCTCGCCCACTGACCTCAAGACTTGTATGCTCGTCTCCCGTGCTTGGGAAGCCTCCATGGCTCCATGGCTATGGCGGTCTGTCAACGTTGGGCCTAAATGGTCTCCTTATCTACTAAAAGCCCTTCGCAAGCACAAGTCCTGCATCCGAAGCCTTCATCTCTATCAAAACGAAATACCCAACGAGGTCTACGGGTTTTTTAATAACTTACAGAGTCTACAGACCACTAACATCAGATATTCGATGGAAGCTCGGAATCAGATGGAGGCCTTGGTCCTTCGCAACCAGTCCTCGCTTCGCACCATGATTGAAGGCTATAGTATTGGCGCATGGGAAACACCACTCAAGACCATGATGGAATGCCCCTCGCTTGACTACCTTGGCCTCGCAAAAGTCAGGTTTAAAGACGAGGATATGTTGGAGACATTTCACCAAGCTTGTGCTCGAATCAAACGTCTGAGACTTCTCTTGGTGGAAAACTGGTACCGGCCAAAGAATCCAGAACAAATCTTTACTAACCTTCGGATCGTGCGACTGATTCCTGTCATGAACAGGATGCAGCTCCAGTTCCTGTCACGGTGCCCTAACTTGAGGCTATTGAGCGTGTTCGTGCACGACTCGATGACGATGGATGACTTTTTAGAAATCGTAATTCCTGCCTGTACAAAGCTCGAGGCAATTCACTATGATGGCTACAAGGCCGAAGATAAAGAGGGATGGAGAAAATTGGTCCAATCTCTACCTCCAATGAAGAGTATTCAACTTGGACCGCTTGCCTACCGATGCAAATGTCTGGGAGGCCCATCCTCTCTATCACGCCACTTTTCAACTCTCCAGGCTATCTGGCTCGATGACTTTAGCCCCTGCAGGAGCATGGACATCCAGTCCATTCTTTGCTCGTGCCCAAATCTACGATTCGTTAGTGCGAAAACGCTCCATATCAAGGAAAGCCAGGATGGACCTCCTTGGGTTTGCCATCAACTCCAATATTTTGGTGTCTACATCTTACAAGATCAGCAGGATCCAACCCCAAGGTATTGTGTCTACAATCAACTCGCCCAGCTTTCCCAGCTCCGTGTACTCGACATTGGAATAGCGAGACTGAGGCAAAATCCAGAGCCTGAGGAATCAATGCTTTGTCTGGGTAAAGGGCTGGAGCTTTTGGCGCCTCTCAAGAAGCTTTGGCATATAGACATTGAGAACCTGCAGCTTAAATGGCGAACAGAGGAAGTCGAGTGGGTGATCCAGACCTGGCCCAACCTTCGAACACTTTTTGGCAGGGTTCATAGGGACATATCTGAGAACCTTCGTCTTTGGGGACTCCTCAAGACATCTGGGATAGATCCCAGAAAGCAAGTCTTCAAACATCTTGACTACATAGAGATTGATATGTCGTAAAGGATTGGAAAGAAAGAAAAAGAAAAAAGGAATAGTATCAGCCTAGCAGGTGTCCTTTCTGAGGCCTCATTAAGCTACGGGGATTTGGGGCTGTGCTTGACTCTTAGTGTGTGGCGTGTGAGAATTTGTGCTGATGGCCCGTGAAGAGGGAGGGGACATCAGCTGAGGCTTGACTGTGTTGAGTTCCTTCTTGTGGGAGGGGAGGTGGATTGATGAATACCCATTCCATTCGCCCTCATTCATCATTCCATCTCATCTCATTCTCCTCTTGATTCAAGTAATGGAGAAGGCTCTTTCACTCCCCGAGATTCGAAAACATATTGCCCGATTTCTCTCCCCAAGGGATCTCAAGGCATGTATGACTCTATCTCGTGCTTGGGCTGAATCCATGGCCTCATGTTTATGGTGGTCACTCACAGACCGGCACAAGCTTCAGTCTCTCCCTTTTGTCGTTATCCAAAAGTATGCTCGCTTTGTCCGGATCCTCTGCCTCGCCAATATAGAGAGCCCTGGTGAGATCTATACCCTGTTTGACCATTTGAAGACTATACGGATGGCATATGACCTTTACAAGCTCGGCTATGCGGGGTACGCCATAGACCTGATCCAGCGCAACCGGTCTTCGATTCGAGCTGTTATCGAAGAATATGGTGACAATATACCTCTAGATATGCTCAAAATGATTCTTCAGTGTCCTCGACTTGAACATCTGGAGTTTGGCAGGGTTACATTACCTGAACGGGACCTGGTCAAGTTGTTGCTGCAGTCATGTACCCGCCTGACACAACTAAAGCTTCATTCAGTTCATATCTCTGATCATTCGATGTTGCAATCTCAGGATCAGGATCTTATCTTTCGCCATCTTGAATGGCTACACCTGGCTCAAATCCACGACCGAGTACAAATAGAACTACTGAAGCGGAGTCCTAACTTGAGAAAGCTCGTTATGATCGAGGAACCCTCAGTCCCTGTCAACGAATTCGTGGAAGTGGTGCTACCAAGATGTCCCAAACTATGCGCACTTGCCTACCATGGCTCCTTTAACCAAGTTACCGATCAGGATTTGTTTGTGAGTGCACTTCCTCCAATGAAGTGTCTCTTGCTTGGGCGTCATTTTATGCGGAGATGTAGCCAGCCATCTGCCCCGTTTCCACAACACTTTGCCACTCTACAAGCCATTAACCTCTGGTTTTTTAGGGATAACCGCGGCTCGACCGTTCAGACTATTCTCAGCACATGTCCTAACCTTCGGTTCATTAACGGAGGGCGGATCCGCTCCAGGGAATTGGAAGGAGCATCACCATGGATATGTCGGAATCTTCAATATTTCAATATCCATATCTTCGATTACGAGGATATTATACCGAGGAATGATGGAATACTTGAACGACTCGCTCATCTTGTCCAACTCCGTGTTCTCAAAACCGTTCTGCATCCAACAGCATCCACAATTCAAAGGGATAAATCTCAACCCATTCGGCCTGAGGATAAGCTGAGGCCGTTGGCAGCACTAAGGCACCTCGAGCATATTGCCCTGCGCAGTCCAGTTATGAACTGGCTACCAACCGATGTCCAGTGGGCTATCCAGACATGGCCAGATCTTCAGTCAATACAGACCAGCTTTCATCAAAACGAATCCATCGACCAGTCCATGCGGAGCCTGCTTGAGCTTAAAGGGATCAACTACATCAACCCCACTGTGGACATTATGGAGTATGTTGAGGTCGATACAAAGTAAAGTACATGAGAATCTACGAAAGGGCTTGGAGCTGGAGAGAGGGACCAAGCTCAAGGAAAGGGCTTACTCTCTCTCACTTTACCCAATACGCTTCTCCACGTATGGCACGCATCAAATCGCGTAGATCGCACATGTTGACAGCCTTACCAGCTACTTAGTCATTGTAGTGCCGGGATATTCCGATGATTGACGAAAAATGACATGTTTATTTCACTCATCCTGTCACTCTATCTACACTTGGTGAAATTTATCCACTTGGACCAATAACCCTAGAAGAAGGGTCTGAACTGAGTCTATGTTCCGGAGCATGCGGTCGCCAACAAACCTAAAGGAGTGTGGAGGCCTTTTTAATTTTGCCGTGAACAAGAGAAGGGGGGTTGGATTATGGCGCAGTCATGACTACAGAAAAGCAAAGAGGGAAAAAGAATGGCGAGGAGGTGAGTGAGTGGGTAAGCAGAGAAAAGAAAGAGGATCATTGACACTTGGTCTTTTTTTTTTTCTCTGGTCAACGCTGTGGCTCAGCTCAACATGAAGTATATCCTTCTGGTAAGAAAGAATGCGAAGCGATGGGGAACTCTTGGCGAAAGCTAAAAAAATTACTCGCTGTTCTCTCGTTCCTAGATCATTGCTCAGGGACATGCCCAGCAAAGCCAGATCTTCCCAGTTAGAGAGTTAAGGGTAAGAGAAAGAGAGAGAGGAGCAGACATTGCGCAGCATGCAGAACCCTGATTCCAGCTGAGTTGGAATAGCAATGCCAAGCATTACTTCGCCTGACTGAGCATCAAAAGCATAAAAAAACAATAGAAGTCTCGCGTCAAACTGCATCCAGAATTTCCTTTCCCAGAATTAAGGTAGGATGGGAGACCAAAAGGACAGGCACGATGGTCCATCTGATAACGATCACTAGCTCACACTTCGCAGCTCCTTGTACCTATACTTGACCATCTAGCACATGGTAGGGTACTATAATAGTTGATGTATGGTTTACCCGACGCACAAACAAGGAGTTTAATTGTGCGCATGGATGGACAAGATGACAAAAATACTCCACCCAAGCAAGCCTCATACCCTCCATTGTGACACACGACCCCAGCCACCAGAGAGGCGTTCTCCACCCAAGACTTGCACTCCCACGAGGCTTGCAGGAAGGAATCATCTAATTGCGGCTTCCTGAGTGCCCTTCCTCTCCGCAGCACACGCCCTCATTGATGCCTATGGGCGCCCTTTTTGCTGCTGGGTCTGGTGAATCAGGAAGAGCCAATGCACGTTTGGGTGTTGGTTTGTGTAGCTCGGGCACAGTCAAGGGATTGGTAGGGAAAATATGTATGCGAAGGCAAAGTATAAAAGGAGGTCAACGGCGGGACACTAGTCGTTCCAGTAACTCACATCTCTCTTTCTCTTTCTCCATCCCTCTCTTTCTCCCTCTCTTTCTCTCTCTTGCAGTCTTGAAGATTGGGTATTTGGACTCTGTTCTTCTCTCCTTTGCTTATTCCTCTGCCAGTTTTCCCAGGCCTGAACAAGGCCAGCATATCCCGCTCTCTCATCTTCAAGTAACAATGTCCAACGACAACTCCGACTCACACTCTATCCCTATCGATGAGAGAACAGTGACCTCCATGAGTGAAGAGTTCAAGAGAGACCTGACACACATCGAGCTTCAGAACCAAAGAGGTCCGACGACTATTCTTTCAGGGAAAGATGATCTTGAGTCTGCAAATCCCATGAACTCGACTGAAGGTCCTACCAGTCAAGTTCCCTCAGTCTCGCTCGAGCCTCAAGACTTTGGACCCAAAACCCCACTTACGGGTATTCGTCGGGTTCTAGTCTTTTTTGGTATTATGGTCACACTCTTTTTAGCAGCACTGGATCAAACAATTGTCACAACTACGCTGCCTTCAATCGCCAAAGATTTCAACAACTTCTCCGACATCTCCTGGGTTGGAACTGCATACCTCCTGACTACTACTTCAGTCCAGCCTCTTTATGGCGTTGCTGCCGATCTTGCTGGCAGAAAGCGTTCAATGTAAGTCTCCCTCTCTCTCTCCCTCTCTCTCTCTCTCTCTCTTTTTTTTTTTTTTTTTTTTTTTTTTTTTTTTTTTTTTTTTTTGTCATGCAGTCAGCTCTTGCTAGATCACTTTCAAACATAGTAAATTGATGTAAACCTATATACACTCTAGGTTATTCGCATGCTCTATCTTCTTGATAGGATCGGCGCTTTGTGGGGCTGCTCAATCCATGACCATGTTGATCGTAAGTTTACTGACCTTTTAGATCATGATATTATATAAGTCATGAAAATGGTTGTTCACCTGGTCGAACCCTTTGACTTCAGATCCCTCCTGCATGGATTTGCCGAAAAGAGATAAAAGAGAGAGGAGTATGGAGCTGTTGCTAACTGTTGTTGCTTTTGTGTCCCTTACTAGGTAGCAAGAGCCATTCAAGGTCTCGGTGGTAGTGGCATTACTGCATTGACAATGATTTTGGTTGCTGACATCGTTCCACTTCGTGAACGAGGCACCTATCAGGCCTTGGTTGCACTCATCTTCGCTATTGCCTCCGTTCTCGGGCCATTGCTTGGAGGTGCCTTTACGGACAATGTCAGCTGGCGATGGGCATTTTACATCAATCTACCGATCGGTGCTGTTGCAATGGGCCTTCTCGTCCTGCTCTTACATATGAACCGTCGCAAGGATGTCCCAATGCGGTCCCATCTCAAGTCACTTGATTACTCAGGCATCTTCCTCATGGTCGGTTCCATCGTCATGATTCTCTTGGGTCTAAACTGGGGTGCCGACGCAAAATACCCTTGGGATTCGGCTGCAATCCTATGCTTGCTTATTATTGGCGTAGCAGTCGGTGCCCTCTTTCTCTTGAACGAGTGGAAAGTCGCCAAGAGACCCATTATTCCATTGCGACTCTTTGGAACCATTTCCATGGCCTTTCTCTACCTGAACATCACCATTATGGGGCTGATCTTTCTTGCATTGCTCTTTTTCTTACCGCTCTATTTCCAGGCAGTAAATGGGGCCTCAGCAGTGCAGTCGGGTATTGATCTTCTTCCTTATGTGGTTGTCGGCTCTGGCTCTGCAGTGATTGTCGGTCTATTGATGAGTCGATGGGGCATTTACAAGGAATTTGTCGTTGCAGGATTTGCCATTGGAACCATTTCAGGTGGACTCTTGACTACCTTTGACGAATTCACATCCCGTGGCTTGATCGTCGGTACATTGATTCTCCAAGGCCTTAGTTTAGGATTAACCGTCAACACTACGCTTTTGGGAATCCATGCCCAGCTGGTCAACAAGTCGGATATTGCCCTGAGTACCTCTCTCTGGACTTTTCTCCGTACATTTGGAGGTGTCTTTGGCATTGCCATTGGTGGAGCCTTTGTACAAAGCAGTTTGAGCGATGCAGGAGCTGCAGAGTATGCACAAAATATCCAGGCCATTGCAAGTCTCCCTCCAGGTGTGAAAGAACCAATCTTGAAAGCATTTGTCCTGGGTCTGCATCGACTCTTTATCATGCTGACCGCTCTGTCCGGAGTGGCGTGCTTCACATCTCTCTTCCTAAAGAAAGCCAAGTTGGGTTCCAAAAATGAAGGCGCAGCAGCAGCAGTTGCTATAAAAAAAAAAAAAAAAAACGTAACGACAGACAATAATAGTAATCGCTACTATAGAAAGGCGATGATAATCAAGAGAAGTAGACGTCTCAAGGAGGTCGCTCTCTTGTTTCTACTGAATTATATAGGATTCATCTTCATTTTAGACAGTACTTTTTTTTCTTTTTCTAAAGATCGCCAAAGTTATAAATCATTTCTTCATTCTTCCTCCCCCGATGGCAGTATTGTATTGACTTATCTCTGGCAGGCAAAGTGACGGAAGGGGAGAGAAAGGTTACTAAAGTCCATTGATCACAGTAAAAAAAAGCAGAAGCCTTAGGTTAGTGATTTATCCTACCGGAAATCTGTTAGCCGTGGGAGGGAGAACACGCCACGACTCTCGTGCACGTGCCACATTTGTTGACTTCAAGTATGGAATTACAAGGATCCAGACACAAACAATGCCAAGAATTCTCAGTTCATTTTTTTTTTCTTTTTTTAGGGATAAAGAAGCTTTCTTCATTGAGCGCTAAACTACTCTTTCTTGTTCTTTTGAGCTTGCTCCCGTTCAAAGGCTGTGGCATTGGCACCCATAGAACTAATAAAGGGTCCAGGCATCATGGCGGGACCAACATGAAATTCGCTTTGAAGATGGTGACCCATATCGTGGCGGCCTTTTGGTGGAGGTGGGTTCTTCTTGTCTTCATCGATAGGTAGGATATGGAACTCTTGTTGAGAAGGATCTGAAGAAGGCGACTTTTTATTTCCTGATGTAGATGACATGGTGGTGCTGGTAATGGTTTTCTTTGTCGTTGAAAAAAGCTGAGATCGTATCTGAGTTGGAAGAGGGCTGCAAAGTAAAGGATACAGAGAAATGGGAAAGAGAGAGAAAATGTACACGAAATAGTCCATCTACTCTTCTTTTATGTATCTTTTTTTTTTTTTTTTTTTTTTTTTCTTTGCTTGGCAGAAACCTCCTTCAGATACATTACATCACATTTATTCCAAAGTCATGTCATCATTAGACCAACCACTATTGGTCTCGAGTCCCAGAGATCCCCCCCTTGGACGTCTTTTTTTTGGGGGGTTTTCTGTCTCTGGCTCTTTTCGCATTTCTGACCTTTCTCCCCCTTCCTGACGTCGTCCTCCTGACATCAGACGTTTTCAAGTCTGAGAAACGCTGCTCCTCCTGATACGGCATTTTTAGCTGGACTTTGATGTCCATCCTTTTATTTCATTGGAGAATGGAGCAGCAAAAAAAAAAAAAAAAAAAAAAAAAAAAAAATCAGAGATAGGCTGCTGCACAGTCCCTTGTTGAAAATTCAGCCCACTCACGTTTGGCTATACTAATAGTGGTGGTGGTGGGATCCCCCCCTTTTAATTCAGTTAAAGTGCAGAGAACATCAAAAACTCTAACATCCTACGACTCGATAAAAAAGGGCAGCAACCGTACGTTGAGAAAGTCCATCGAACGGCTGTCGAGCAGGGAGGGGAGAAATGTGTGTGTATGTGTGTGTGTGTGTGTGTGTGTGTGTGAGGGTCTCTTATTTTTCCTGGGTTTTCTTTCTTGTTTTTTTTTTTTTTTTTTTTTTTTTTTTTTTTTTTTTTTTTTTTGTTTTTTCTTTCTTTCTTCTTCATTTCTCTCACGATCGGTTGCCGAATGAGCAGATTGTTGTGTAGGTGTTTCCGTTGATAACAGCCTCAGCCCGGACTTCCGTCAATCCTAAAAAAAAAAATAATAATAAAAATTTGAGCCCAGTCAGTTGCCAGATATAGCATTTGGATACCTTTTTTTTTTTTTGCAGTCGACGAACAGCCCTTCGAAATGCCAAGACGTCTGGCTTTTTGACTCCCTTCAACTTACCAAAGTACATGTTCAAGCGGAAAACAACACGAGTGCGAGGTTGCGCTCCAGGGATCTCTGGCATTGGAATATGAAAGTCGGCAATCTTTTGGACACCAGGGTCTGTGATATACCGAGGAGGCGTGGGTGAGTTGCAGACATAGAGTGGAGAATCCAGTCCCTTCGGGTACGACCAAGTCACATATTCCTTTGAGACACAGTCATCCACACCAATCTGTTGACCTGGTCGAACATAAACGGAAAAGCGTTCTTTGCAACGAACATGACCATCGTGCGAAATGATCTTTTTGGATTCAGGATCGGTACCCTCCTCAAAGGGCATGTTGGCATCGACACCATACCACCGTCTGGCCACACGCATAATCACACGCTTCGTGTTCAATCCTGCATAGACCGCTCCACGGACCACTGCCAATTCTGGACGTTGTGGGACAGCAATCAAGTCGACCAAGTGCGAAAACTCTTGTCGGACACGCTCTTCCAGATAACGCGAGGAACCAAAACCTCCAACCATGAAGATGGCGTTACACTTTTGACTCTGATGAAGTTGTTTCTGGATCAGATCCAACACATCCGAGATTACAGGCTCAAAGACTTCGGACTTCATCTCTTCCACAGGCACACACAGGACACCATCCTCGAGACCAATGTCTGGATCGTTCAAATCCTCGAGTCCAGTTGCATGAGGGATCTGCACCATCACGTCCTCCTGTCCATTGAACATAGGCTTGACCATATCAACAAACGTGTCCATCAGCGAGGTCCAGCCACAGGCCTTGATGTTCTTTTTATATCTCCTAAACTTGCGTTCCAAGAGTCGCTCCATGTTGGCATCCAAAAACACGGATCCACAGGACGCGCCGTGGCCTCGAGTGACTTCCTTCAAATGTCTTGGCTGACCTGGAGGCTCGCTCACCTCGAACACGATCAAATCCACAGTACCACCTCCAGCATCGCAAATCATAAAACGGTCGCCATCCTTGAGTGAAAAGCGTTCGACCATTCGTTCACAGTACATAGCAGCGGCCTCGGGTTCAGAAATGAGGATCAGTCGGTTGGGTGGGTCTCCCTCCTGGATAAGCCCTGCTCCAATCGCGGCGCGTCGCATCGTGTTCTTGGCTGAATCGGACCACATGGCAGGAACGGTAAGACAGTACTGGATCTGCGATGGCTCATAGTTCTTGATGATCGTCTTCATCAACTCGGACATGACATGCGCATGGAGCTTCTTGAGGTAGTGTGTCACTGCATCCAGAGCCGAGACGCCATTCTCGAGAGGAACACTCTGCAAAGTCTCATCCAGTTGCAGCTTGAACTTGCGGAGAAGGACAAAGTCCTTGGCTGAGGGCTTCAACATGGCAAGGCGAGCTGCATGGCCCCAGTCAAGGATCTTTTGAGAGTCCTTTTTGTACAAACTGAGAGTAGGTGTCTTTGGGTATTGTGCCAAGTGCCGAGGCCTATAGACCCGATGAAGGATAGAGCAATGGATAGTTAGAATAATGGAAGGAGAAGACGCGTGAGAAAAAGGCGCCTTGCAGGGTAACGGTGGCGCCTGAAGAGAGCTGCTGATGGTATCGAGCTTGCTTACCATTTTGTGATATCGTATACCTCACCATCCGCCTTGACAGCGTACGCGACACCAGAGTAGGTTGTGCCTGTGCCAAAAGGTCGAGTCCAAAGATTAGGGGGGAGTTTTTTTTTTTTTTTTTTTTTTTTTTAGGAATGTGAGGTTGAGAGCCAGTGATGAGAAATCCAATGGAAGCAAAGGATCCAGAAGCAATGTCACTCACCAAAATCAATAGCCATGACGACCGGGTAGTCGCCTTCGGGCTGTGGTGCCTGTGCCGTCATAGCCGCGGGCTGTTGTTGTTGAGTTGAAGGCTGCTGATTCGGTTGGTAGATGCTCTGTTGGTAATTCAATCCTCCCGACTGGTATCCCGACCCAAAGTTGCTGCTGCTGCTACTACTATGCTGCAGATTAGCTCCTGCGCCGCCCTGGTTGTTGTTGTTGTTGTTCACACCACTATTGATATTGTTATAGTTGTTGCTGTTGTTGTTGTTGTTGTTGTTGTTGTTGTTGTTATAGTTGCTGTTGAAGTTGCCACTGTCGTAGCCACCTCCTCCTCCTCCGTTATTAGGATAACCTCCATTCATGGGGCCATTATTGCCATCATAACCATCATAACCATCGTAGCCGCTGTTTGGGTTGCCATTGATGCCCGCTGGGTTGAAACCAGGGCTGTTGGGGTATCCTCCAGGTCCTGCGTTGCCCATCATCCCGGGCCCACCAGGGTAACCCTGGTACTGCTGCTGCGAGGGATTTCCACCGCCACCACCGATGTTGCCATAGCCAGGAGGATCCTGTGATGATGGCCCTTGGAATTGAGAAGGAGGGTAGCCCGAGTTGTCGTAGCCCGAGTTGTCGTAGCCATACCCTTGCTGTTGCTGGCCTGGGTAAGGCGGCTGCTGGCCATAATGACTCATTGGGAAGATTTGGTTCCGCTGAAGAGGGTGAGAAAAGAGAAAAAAAAGAAAAAAAGAAAAATCAAGAAAAAGGAGAACGAGGAGGGTGGACGGGGAAAGTAGGAGTGTAGTCTGAGGATGTGCGTGTCTTGTGAGAAAGTGAGAGAGGATGGGAACAGAGAGAGATGACAAAGACGTCGAAATCGTGTCGAGAGCTAAAAAGGTTAGCGACGACCTCTGAGGCCGGGCAAGCAGGACAAAAGAAACGGCAAAAGATTGCGTGGTCCGGGAATCGAACCCGGGTCTACCGCGTGGCAGGCGGTAATTATACCACTAAACCAACCACGCTGTTCAGATATTTTGTCGGGAGGTCGAGTGCGTGTCGTCCGTAAGCCGCATCGACTCCATGACGTCACCGTATCCTAGACGCAGACCTAGGCCAGCCTCGACCACGTCTAGTGTCGCCGCCCCGGTACCCAACCCCTAGCCCCTACAGTCCCCGCACCACCCCAATAGCCCCGAAGACATCCTGACCATGGCACCACACGATATTCCCCTAACCAATACACTCCCCTAGCCCAGACCCATCCATGTCCACCCCCCTCTTCTGTTTTAAGCCAAGAGCTTCGCTTAATAAAAACCTCGGTTAGCAACCCATATCAAAATCTTACAAATACTTCTCTTGCCACACTTCCCACCTTCCCATCCTTCTCCATCCCACTACCTTCAAATCACACTATATCTTAAGACCACGTAGCCAGATTTTCTTGTTACAATTTTGTCGCCCCTTTGAGACTTTAAGAAGGACCCCGTCACCTGAGATCCCTTCTTTACTTATTTGTTTATTTTATTTGTTTACTTCCTTCCTTTCTGTTGTTGTAAAAAAAATCCCATCTACCAGAATTGGACTCGCAAGGTTCCCAATCGAACAAGAAAAGACGATCGATGAAGAGCTTCTCAAGAAACTGGATCTCAACGCAGCATGGAATTGGTACTCAAAGACACTAGTATTGATTGCAAAGGAGTCTCTACCTGGAAAAATAGTAGGAAGGACAGGGGTGAAACCAGGGAAAGAAGTGTCGCTACGACATGTCATCCACTACGTGATGCGGACGAAACACGCAGCAGCCGCAGTGAAGAAGAGCGCACGCATGGGTGATCCTGATGAAGCGTGGTACAGGGTGCGAGAATTGAGAGACATAATCAAGGAGAAAATCGACGCCCATAACGCAAGCAACCAGGATGATCTGATGGTAATCGGAGAGGTACCAGGATGGAAGGAGAGTGATGAAGAGTGGCGAAAATGGACTGGAAGAGTGAAGAGTTTATGGATGGACATTCTGCGCAGAGTTCAGGCAGAGACGAAAGCAGCAGCAAAGTAAGTTTATCCAAGAGGCTATTGAACGAAGGTGCGACCAGATGAAGACGGCCACGAGGAGAATGATTGATAGCATCCTGGAAAGACACAGAGGGAAAGTAGTCATCGATAGAGTACAGTTCACCAACAACGAGGTGGTCACAACCATGCTGGAGCCGGACGAAATCAAAAAATCACGTCAGGGGATGGTTCAACAAGTGGCATGGCCCCGCCCAACCCAACCAATCGAACCTCGTTCAGTTTGGGAAAAGCAATACAAACCATTGGATTGGGTTGAAGAGGAGTGGTACAACGGATTCATGGGAGTTCCTAGCTTGGAAGAGTACAACAGGGCGGTCAGCAAAGCGCCTAGGAATAAGGCCCCAGGAGTCTCTGGAACTGCTAATGATCTATTCAAAAAACAGGGTGAAATCGGTGACTGGATTTTGTATCAAATTATCGCAGCAAGCATCGCACAGAGGAATATGCCTGGAGAATGGAAGACCGGGATCCTGTACTGCATCCCGAAAGAGCCGGTATGGTCTGGAAATTTGGCAGAAGTAAGACCAATCACACTCCTTGAGCATGGCAGGAAGCTACTATTCATCATATTAATGGAGCGGCTGGGAAAAAAATTCTATCGAGGCATAATATTCTGAAGGGGCCGAACTACTCAGTCTTGAGGGGACCACCACTAAGGATCCGATCCATGTACTGCATGGTGCCATGGAGGACGCTCGAGAAAACAAAAAAAAGAGATGTGGGTAGTCTTCCAAGACATGAAGAGATGCTTTGACTCGGTGAACTGCAATGAAGATGGTATGTTGGTGAGAGGATTAAGGAGAATCAAGGTCCCTGAAGAGTTTATTAGTTTATGTACCAACATCGCGAGCACTAAAGTCAACAGAGTGATAACGGAATACGGATTAACGGACAACTACCATCCGGAGTGTGGCCTGGACCAAGGAGGAGTGGAATGTCCGCTTTTATGGAGGATTGCATATGACCCACTGCTATGTGAGATCATGGAAAGCGAGAACGGGTACGTGATGAACAGAGGAGGCATACCGATGTCAATAGCAGACGTCGCTTTTGTAGACGATACAACGTGGATTGCTAGATCGAAAAGAGGCGACCCAACGGACGTTGGATACGGCCATGTCCTTCTTCACGTTGAATGGAGTGGAGATCAACACAAAGAAGACAGTTGTGCTGACAATCAAGCCGAAGGGAGAAGACAGGACGCTGCGATTTGGAAAAAGATCAGGAGCTGATAAAACCAATCGACAAAGCAGAAGCAACGCGCATCTTAGAGTATGGGTCAATGCAGCAGGTCGGACAAAACCGACGGTTGAGCTTATATCCAATGATGTCGATACGATCTGCAGCACCATACGCAGAAAGCAACTAACGGACAGACAGGCCGCTTACATTGTAAACGCGGTCTTGATACCAAGAGTATTGTACAAGATCTCGATCCAGATATTGCCGCCCCTCAGCTCTTAAACGGTTGACAGGGGAAGTACATGGCAGTGATCAAAAGGAAGATGCTCCTGCCAAAACCATACCAAATAGTATCATCCATCACAACCGACTAGGATCTGTCAGGAGGTTGGAAGATGTGCAGGCCGAGGAACAAATTACCAGCTTATGGCTTAGAATGGGAGACACAGGACTTGTCGGGAGGGTCACACGGGCACGACTGCTGGCGCTACAGCGTATACAACGCTTACCAATGCCACCCACCATGATACCGGAGCGAGTGAAGTTACAAAGGCACAGTATAATAAGTGGGGTATGTCAGATACTGGGGGAGAGAGAGATGACACTCCAAGTACATCTGGAAAAAGATCTCGGCCTACAAACCGGAGCTGTGAACATCCACGAATGGATTGGCGAACGACTGGACGAAACAACAAAATCGCAGTTGTACAGAAGAGAAATCTTTTTTGTCGAACAGATACTGGATCAACGCAGGACAAATATCATGGCGTGGAGCGACCTGAGGGAGAAGCTGCACGTTAATAGGTCTCTACCGCCCCGGTGGTTCCAGAGACTACAAGAGGCATTCGGTGACAACGTAGGACAGAGACACATCCGCGAGAGGTGGGTAGATGAACAAAAGGCAAGAGTAGAAGAACTGCTGGACAACATAGAAACTGAGGCATCGTACACCACAGAAGAGGAAGAGGTAGAAGAACAGAGAGAAGAAAGAGAAGAGGAAAGTGAAGGAGAGTGTGAAGAGGAAAGCGGAAGAGAAAGTGAAGAGGAAAGTGAAGAATCAAGTGAACAGGAAGACGAGGAAAGACAGAGAGGAGAAGAGCCAGAAGACAGTCAAAGAGGCAGATTTTCGATGCAAAATCAGGCAGACACAAAGAGATTGCAGGAAACGTATGCCCAAAGAAAAGAGAGGAAAGAAGAGTGGGTAACACGACGAATGGTTAACAGAGGAGGGAATAAGTGGATCCTAAAAGAAAATTTGGAAGTCGAGTTTGAAGTAGTAGAGAGAAATCTAGAAAAAAATTGGAAACGAGAAAAAGAAAAAAGAGAAAAGGAGAGAAGTAGAGCTGAGAAAAAAAGAGAAAAGGAGAGAAGTAGAGCTGAAGAAAAAAGAAAAAAGGAGAGAAGTAGAGCTGAGAAAAATAGAAGAAAGAAGGAACAACGAGAAAGGATGAGAATGGAGCAAAAGAGAAGAAGAGAGCGAGTAGTGCGGATACACCAACGACGAAGACTGCGCGAGAAGTGGGCTAAGGAAACAGCGAGGAGACGAAGAAGGCCCCTAGAGAAAAGATATGCAGATCTGGCAAGAGTCGTCAATGGAGAAGGAAGGAAGAGTGCTGTCAGTAGAGAAGCAGACCACGCTGCTGCACGTCTAGGCACACCCCTTTTGGAACCAGAAGTGGTAATTCGGAGAAGAAGCAGCGGCTTCGAGGGACTGCAGCTCGACGCCGAGACAGTGAACAAGATCGAGCACTGGAGAGAACAGCTCCAGGGTGTTACAGACTTGGTACTGTATTCGGATGGATCACTGAGAGACTACGCAAAGAGCAGCATCAAAATGACCTTTGGGGTAGTGGTCAAGAGGAGGAGGGGACACGAAGATATGATGACTGGGGCAGTAAATGGATTTGCATCGTCAACCAAGGCAGAACTGGTTGGACTGCTGGCTGCAATCCTCTGTTGCCCACGGGGAAGGAAGCGCTGATCAGGATAGACAACTCGGCAGTTGTTGATGGATTCCAGGAACTAGTGAAGGGGAGAATAGATGCAACCCGGAGGAGGAAACATAGGGCGACATACGCAGAATGGTGGACAGTCGTAGATCAAGCGTTCTGCGATCAGGGGAAGGGAGTAGAAGTCGAGTGGGTTAAAGGACACTCGGGAGACATGGGCAACGAGGCAGCAGATCGATTGGCGAAAAAAGCGCACGACAAAGTCAATTGCATTTGGGTTCTGCCAGAAAGGGTCCAGGAGGGATACGGCTGCAGGGCAACCCTTCTTGGACAAATAGTGGAGGACGATGTGCGACAGGTATTGAAGCTGCAGTCGGCGTCACGAATGCATCAACACTGGGTACGGCAAAACAGAACAAAGGAAAACATCCAAGATTGGAGACGTGTAGAATGGAGCGCCACACTGGATATACTTCACGAGAAGAACCCACCGAGAAGTCTGTATACCAGCGAGGGGGACTGCAAGAGGAGGGCGCACAGGATCAAGAAACTCCATGGGATGCTTCCAACTCTGACGGAAATGAAGAGGCGCCACCCAGAACTCTACGAGGATGACAAGTGCAGGGTCTGTAGAGAAGAGACAGAGACGACGAGGCACGTTTGGGAATGCAAGGCAACAGTGAAGGAGCAAGGAGAGCATTGGAAAGGAGAAGTAGAGAAGGTCGAGGAGTATGGACGTACGCAGTACAGGAGGGAGTTGAAGGCATAGGTAGAGCAAGGAAGGAGGAAAGCAGGAAGATCGGACCATTCGAAGAAGCCGGGATTCAGGGAGAGGAATGAGGAAGACTTGTGGGACTCATTGGAGGGTATCTTTGAAGGCATCAAGGACATCCGTCCGGGGGAGCGCGAGAGAGAACAGGAGGAGGAAGAGGTGACCAGGCCACACACGATTAGGGAAGCATACCAGGGATTGGTTGTAGACGTGGTGGTCCAAAAGTGGAAGCAGATGCACAGGACGTCAACCAAGACAGCGAAGTATATGGCGACACGGTTCTTTGAGGCCATTGAGGAGTATGGTAGAAAGCAGATTTGGGGTCAAAGGTGTGAGACCACAGTGGAATGGGAAAAGTCTATAGGAATCACCGCGGTGAGCAAACGCGCTGAGAGACGCAACGGTGACGGAGGACACCAACGTAGCCACGGTGATTTCTCGGATTTGAACAATCCACTTCGGTTGAAGCCAGACCTCAGAGAGGCATATGGGGAAGCAGACGAGACGGTGTTGGCGTATGTCTTGGGAAAGAAAAAGTTGGACGTAATGGAGAGGTTAGGGAGCTGGAAAAAAGTGTTAGCGATGGACTCAGGCTCATAGACGACGAATGAGCGCAACGGGGCCACGTAGGGAGCTGGCAATACGACCACTCATGCGTACGTGGGTGATGGCTGTTGAGTGTCTGGAGGCTGTTTAGATAGTTTTCATTCGCGGGTGTAATCCCGTTTTGGTACCAAGTGGCAACAGGGCGGCCGGAGCCGCCCTGGTCTTCTATAAACTCTACATGCCCACGTGGGTCTTTCTTTGTTAACAAAAAAAAAAAAAAAAAAAAAAAATCCCATCTACCACGATCTAGACCCTAAATTCCACATCCCCACAGATTTCCCCCTCATTCCCCCCTCTCACCCAATCTAGTTCGTGAGACGCAATGCCCCAACCTCAGGGTTTAGGCACATCCAAAAATCTCGTCCATCATCGCTCAGATGGCGAAGATTCGTCGGATGAATTTAACAATTCAAAAAAAAGAAATGGAGCGAACGGTGACCTAGGTCACAGCGAGAGCAGGAGGAGTGAGAGCGTTCCCGCTGGGGAGCCGAGTGGTAGCTGATACAACTCCCAGCTCCCAGCTGCTCGAGTACTACGATGTAGTGCATGGGCAACATGTACTCAGCAGCGTCGAGATCAGCCCAAGCAAAAAGGGCTGGAGAAAATGGAAGTCGACGACGACGACGACAAGGGCGATGAGGAGGCAGAAAGAGGAGGAGGAAAAGGAGTGGCGCAACCATTACGCCCACAAGGCAAGGAAGTTGGCGCTAATGACTCCACGGCATGGATCGTTGGCAAAACATCGGCAAAAAAAAAAGGAGATGGAGAGGATTATCCTCGGCCAAAAGGCAAATCTTGTGCAATGGCCGAGGAAAATGTTTCTAAAAGGAAAAGAACACCTGCAGGTCCTCGTGGAAAGTCAAGAGGACGTTAATCGACTCCTCGCGATCACGGTCAGCGTGCGAGCCATCCGAGAACTCGAGAAGGAGGACAAGGAGTCGACTGAGGATGAAGGAGAGATGGACGATGTCAGCCAGAACGAAGAGGAAAGAGTCAATCTCTTCACAGTCATCGACAACGACGCAGAGGTGGCCTCTCGACTGGCTAGAACAGTCGAACTGTACGGGATCGCACCAACAGTACCAGACAGACTGGTTCGAATGGCAGCCAACAAGTTCGGAACCGTCCAGAAGGTCAGCCTCATCGCTGTACCTAATGGAAAGAAGATGAAGGCTGTGGTGGTATTCGAGGAGCAAGAGGCGGTTGACGAGATCGTCAGAAGCGGCAAGAAACATGTCGCAATCGGAAGAGACCTCGTCCGCATTGGGACCATCGGTGGCGTCCAGCTGAAGTGGGCACTAGAGTACAGTGGGCGCCAAAATGGTTTCAATAATTCTCAAATTTTCATATTTTAGCAATTTTCTACCCATCGAGAATATGTAAATGCACCTTGTTGCTTCGATTGAAAACAATACCCTGAATGCCTTGTTCACGACAGTGTAAACAGATTTTCAATATGTTGTCAGAAAGGCGTGCTATGAGGTAAATTGTTGAAGCTAGATATTGGAACCATTTCGCCACTTGGGCACGCCATTTATATTTATTGCTATTTCATCTCTTTTTTTTTTCACAATCGTTTGTCTTATATCTACAGTCAGTCAGAGAGATGAAAAGATGATGAATAGATCTTGACAAGTTTGATATAAAATACGGGTGCAATCGCTCGAAGATGGTCGATATTCCTCCATCATGAAAAAAACGAAAGAAGACACTCAAAACTCTATCATAAGCCAGCTAAAAGCAGGCTACTCCGTCAAGAATGTCGCTAGACGATTATCAGTCAGCCCTGCTTCTGTTTCAAGGATCCGAACCAAGCATTTACCTACTCTACAAAGGCAACCAACAGGAAGACCAAGAATTCTCTCGGCTCGCTCCAAGAATGATCTCAACAGGAAGTTACTTTCCGGCATTTTGAAGACTGGCAAGCAGGTCCACAAGAGCCTCAATGGTGAAGGGACTGTTATCTCGTACAGATCAGTCCTTCGCAACCTCAGGGAGATCGGCTTTCAAGCGAAAAAAAAAAGTCAAAAAAGCCTTTCCTTAGTAAGCGACACAAGCAAGCGCGTTTGGAGTGGGCAAGAGGTCATAAAAATTGGACCATCGATGACTGGAAGCGAGTGGTATTCTCAGATGAAACAAAGATAAACATCTGGAACTCGGACGGGATACAATATTACTGGGCTAAGCCAGGCGATCCGGTTCAACCATTTCATCTTCAACCTACTGTCAAGCATGGAGATGGATCCTTGATGTTCTGGGGCTGTATGACGTCCAAGGGACTTGGCTATGGCTGTCAGATCTATGAAGGAACTATGAAAAAGGAGGATTACATCAATATTCTCGACACAACATTGAAAGAAAGTCTCGAGTGTTATGATCTCGGAAAAAATGACTTCATTTTTCAGCACGACAACGACCCCAAACACAAAGCCAAAGCAATAACCAAGTACCTGGAGGATCAGGATATTGAGGTTCTTCGATGGCCTGCACAATCAGCAGATTTAAATCCAATCGAGCATGTTTGGGACAAGCTGAAGGTTCAGATTGGTCAACGAGAGAAGCGGCCTACGAGTGTTCATGAATTGTGGGATATGGTGCTGGAGGAATGGGGAGCTGATACCACAGGATATGATTGACAAGCTCTATGAGTCGATGCCACGAAGAGTAGAGGCCGTGTTGAAAGCGAAAGGGGGGAATACGAGGTATTGAAGAATTTTCCCGGACTAGTGGCAAAATGGTTTCTATGAGACGACAACATTGGAGGCGGCATAGCTCGCTCATGTGAAGTGATAAAGGCCCGCTTTCTTATTTCTCGGGTCCACCATTGATAAGACTTTCCTTTCTATTAGAATTGAATATGAAAGAGAAAGAAAGAATAAACGAGAAAATTAGAAAAAGCGAAATTTCTGAAAACATTGAAACCATTTTGGCGCCAACTGTATCTAGCTACAGGATCGCACCCCCGGGGCGGGCGGACGAGTGGACCTGCTCCAGACGGTAAGTATTCACAAACGGATCGGGAAAATAAAAGGAAGAAAACAAAACTGTCTTTATTGTCTGGTGTCGAGGGACACCATTTATACCCCCAGGCCCAGGGGCCAGAAGATCGCCCAGTCGTATTTACTACACCACACCGCCCACCCCCTACGTGGCCTGTTGCGCTCATTCGTCGTCTTTTAGCCGGCGTCCATTGTCAACACTTTTTTCCAGCTTCCTAGCCGCTCCATCACATTCAGCTTAGTCTTTCCCTGCACATACTTCAGAACTGTTTCATCCGCCTCTCTGTACGCCTCTCTGAGGTCGGGCTTCGGCCGCTGTGGACTGTTCAAGTCTGAGAAATCACTGTGGCTAGGTTGGTGTCTCCCATCACCATTGCGTCTCCCGGCGCGTTTGCTCACCGCAGTGATTCCTTTCGTCTTTTCCCAGTCCACTGTGGCTGTACACCTCTGTCCCCAGATCTGCGTGCGTCCAAATTCCTCAATGGCTTCGATAAATCGAGTCGCCATATCCTTCGCTATCGGTCTTGTCGTCCTGTGCATTCTCTTCCAGCTTGTTATCATCACTTCAGGTACCATTCCCTGATACGCCTCCATGATTGTGTGTTGCGGCTCTGCATTCCTCCTGTGCCTCGATCTCTGTTCAACCTCCCTGGGTCTGATCTCTTCAACTCCTTCAAAGATCCCCTCCAAGGAGTCCCAAAGATCCCCCCTTCACTCTTCTCCGTGAACGTTGGTTTTCCTCTTGGGTGAACCACCGTTCCTCCTGGCGTCCCTCGCTTCCTCCAACCACGCCTTGCACTCTCTCTTCCACTTCCTCTTTCCACTCTCCTTCACGGCCTTCACCGCCTCTCGCCACCCCTTCCTCCTCCTCCTCCTTTTGTGGCCCTGCATTCCCAGATGTGCTCCATCGTCTCGGTTTTCCTCCTCGCAGACCCTGCACGTGTCGGTATCATACAGGTCTGGGTGTCGCTTCTTCATCTCGCTTAGTGTCGGAAGCATCCCGTGCAGCTTCTTCAACCTGTGCGATCGCCTCTGGCAGTCTCCTTCACTCGTGTAGAAACTCCTCGGTGCGTTCCTCTCGTGAATGATCTCCAGTGTCGCGCTCCACTCGATTGCTTTCCAATCGGAGATGTATCGCCTCGTCCTGTTCTGTCTGACCCAGTGCTGGTGGGCCCTCGCTGCCGACTGTAGCTTCAAGACTTGGCGAACATCGTCCTCCACTGCGTGATCCATGAAACTAGCCCTGCACCCATATCCATCCTTAACCAGCTTTGGAAGCTCCCCATGGGATCCTAGCCGTCCGATGTGCCTTGGACGCTAAGCGGTCTGCTGCTTCGTTACCTGGATTTCCTGAGTGGCCTTTTACCCACTCTACCTCAATCTTTCCACCTTGGTCGCAGTAGGACTGGTGCACCCATGTCCACCATTCAGCATACGTCGCTCTCTGCTTCATCCTCCTCGTGGCGTCCACTCTTCCCTTCACCAGCTTCTCAAACCCCTGGACCACAGCATCGTTGTCGAGCCTGATTGTTACTTCCTTCCCTCGCGGGCTGCACATAATTGCTGCAAGAAGTCCAAGCAACTCGGCCTTAGTCGATGATGCATATCCCTCGACCGTCCCTGCAATAACCTCCTCGTACCCTAAACCGCTTTTCACGACCACTCCAAAAGTCATCTTGGCTTGCTCGGTGGCATAGTGTTTTAGCGATCCATCTGTATACAACTCCAGGCATACTTCATCCTTGAGTTGCTCTCTCCACCGGCTGATGTTGTTTGTGGCCTCCTCGTTCAGCTGCAAGATTTCGGGTCGGTCAAGCCCTTGCTCCCACTCCTCGGCGTTCCAAATGGGCATTGCGGCCTTTGCAAACGCTTCATCGCCTTCTTTGCGGACTCTGTTGTCTTTCCGAAGGCTGTTGAAGTCCTGGAGGGCTGCAAGCCTGTACAGCAAGGGCCTTCTTCGCCTCTTGGCCGTCCCTTTTGCCTGCCTCTTCCTCTGGCTCCTCCGTCTGAGGATGAGTCTCGCACGCTCCCTCTTCTCTCTCTTCACACGCTCCCTTTTCTCTCTTTTCCTCATCTTCCTTCTTCTTTCTTCTTCTCTTTCCCATTCCTTCTCCAATCTTTTTTCCAGCACCTCAAACTCGACCTCACGATTCTCTTTCTGGATCCACTTGTTCCCTCCTCGTGGCATTCCTCTCATCACCCATTCCTCCTTCCTCATTCTTCTTTGTTCATAGGTCTCCACCATTCTTTTGGTGTTAGCCCTGTTTTGCATTGAAAAAACTCTTGGTTGGTCTATCTCCTCCATCTCTCTCACCTCTTCATCTTCACCCTCATCGTCGCTTTCCTCTTCTTCCCCTTCTTCCTCTGTGGTGTATGACGCGTCCGTTTCGATATTGTCCAGCAGTGTCTCTACCTTCTCCTCTTGCTTCTCCACCCACCTCTCTCGTGTTTGCCTCTGCTCCTCCACACCACACACATGGGCCTGCACCCTCTGGAACCATGGAGGCATCACTTTCCTCTTTCTCATCTGGAATCTCTCTCTAATGTCCTTCCACGACATGAGAGTATTTCTGTGGAGGATCTGCTCCGCAAAAAAGATTCCCCTCCTACACAACTCCTTCGCCTCTTCTTTCATCCCTTCCCCAAGCCATTCTTGTATGCTCACGGCTCCGGCTTTGAGTCCAATGTCTCTCTCGACGTTGACCGTGAGCGTCATTTTCCTCTCTGCCAGGATCCGGCATACCCCGCTCGTCAGACTGTTCCTGGTCATCTCGACTTGATCTGGTATCCTCGTGGGTAGTGTTGGCAGTTGTTGTGCTTGTTGAAGGGCTAAGAGTCTGGCTCTTGCAACCCTTCCTACCAAACCTGCATCCCCCAGACGTAGCCATAGGCTGGTGATTTGTTCCTCTGCTTGCAAATCTTCCAGTCTCCTGATGGTTCCCAGACGGTTGTGGTGCATAACACTGTTTGGCGTGGTCTTTGGCATCTTAAATTTAGTCTTGATCATTGACATGTACTTGCCTGTGATCCTCCTGAGCGTCGGCGAAGGGATGACCTGGATTGACATCTTGTACAGCACCTTTGGGATGAGAACCGAGTTGACGATGTATGCTGCTTGCTTGTCTGTAATCCTTTTTCCTTCGAAGCGTGTTGCAGATCGTCTCGGTGTCCCTTGAGATAAGGTCGATCGTGGGCTTGGTTGTTCCCTTCGCGTTTACCCAGACTCCTAATATCCTTGTTGCCTCTGCCCTGCCAGTCGGTGAAATGACATCCCTGTCTTTCCCGAACCGCAGTGTCCTGTCCTCTACACTCGGGTTGATCGCCAATACCACTGTCTTTTTTGTGTTGATCTCCACTCCATTCAACGTGAAAAAGGACATTGCCGTATCTAATATTCTCTGTGCAGCGCCTTTTGAACGAGCTATCCACGTCGTATCATCCACAAATGCCACGTCTGCGATCTGTATCGGAATGTTACCGCTACTCATCGTGTATCCATCCTTCCCTTCCATGATCTCGCACAAAAGTGGGTCGTATGCTATCCGCCATAACAGTGGACACTCAACCCCTCCTTGATCCAGTCCGCACTCCGGGTGGTACTCCTCGGTCAGTCCATATTCCGTGATGACTTTGTTGACTTTAGAACACGCGATGTTTGTACACAGTTCGATGAATTCCTCTGGTGCCTTAATTCGTCTTAATCCCCGTATTAACATTCCATCGTCTTGACAGTTCACCGAGTCAAAACAGCGCTTCATATCCTGAAAGACGACCCACATCTCTTTTTTGAACTCCCGAGCGTCCTCCATGGCTCCGTGAAGAATATGAATAGGGTCTCTCGTTGTGGTCCCTTTCAACACCGAGTAGTTTGGCCCTTTAAGGATGTCATGCCTCGACAGTGTTTTCCCCATGCGTACCATGAGTATAGCGAACATGATTTTTCTTGCGTGCTCCAGGAGGGTGATCGGTCTCACTTCAGCTAGACTTCCTGACCATACTGGGGCTTTGGGAATGCAATAAAGAATACCTGTTTTCCATTCACCTGGCATGTTCCTCTGAATAATGCATGCTGCGATAATCTGAAATAAAGCCCAGTTCCCGATATCGCCCTGCTTTTTGAACAGATCGTTTGCCGTGCCTGACGAACCTGGGGCCTTGTGCGCAGGGGCCTCCCTAACTGCTCTCTCATACTCCTCCATGGAAGGGGCGTCCATGAGTCCATAGTACCAACCATCCTGTACCCACTCCATAGGCTCGTATTGTCGTTTCCACGCTGAGCCTTGCTCGATCGGTTGGGATGGTCGGGGCCCATGCCATTCGTTGAACCACTTACGGACATGTGATTTAATATCTCCTGGTTCAATGAGGGTAGTTATAGTATCTTCGTCTGAGTACTGAACTCTGTCCAGTACCACTTTGCCCTTTTGCCTGCTTAGGATACTATCTATCATCTTCCCTGTGGCCGTCTTCATCTGCTCGCATCGTCGTTCAATGGCGTCTTGGATGAACTGACGTGCAGTCGCTTCTGTCTCGGCTTTGATCCTGTGAAGTATGTCTTTCCAGACTTGCTTGATTTTTTTGGACCAAGCAGTCCACTCCCCAATGCTTCCTGACCATAGCGGTGGCTCTTCAATATTTGTTAGGTCGTCTTGAGTAGTAGCGTTGTGTTCATTAATCGCTTCTGCTATCGATTCCCTTGAATATCGAATCTCCTGCCATTTTTCTGTTGCATCGTTGACTTCCCAGGTGCCTGAGAACGGTGTTGCCAGGTGTTTGAGATCTCTTACCCTGTAGATAATGTGTCGGAGAGACACTTCCTTCTCTGGCTTGGCTCCAGATCGACCCACTATCCTCCCTGGGATGGTATCCTTGGCACTTGATACGATCGTCTTTGCGTACCAGTTCCATGCCGCGTTAAGATCGAGCTTTTTGAGTATTTCCTTCTCGGCAGGCTCATCAAATCTTTCGTACGCGGCAAACCCGAGCCTATCCATCGTTGTGGCAGTCATCCTCCCTGTCAGCACATTCTTAAACTCCTCCCATTGCTCCTCTGTGGCGTCACGGTAGCAGAAACGGAATCCCTTCGCCTTTTTGTACTTTTGTTTGTTTGGTGGTTGCAGCTGCTCA
This sequence comes from Mortierella sp. BCC40632, assembly GCA_011634665.1. Classification (NCBI taxonomy): domain Eukaryota; kingdom Fungi; phylum Mortierellomycota; class Mortierellomycetes; order Mortierellales; family Mortierellaceae; genus Mortierella; species Mortierella sp. BCC40632. The sequence continues at coordinate 2,130,447 of WAEK01000009.1, forward strand.
ATACCGTGTATTGAAAAGGTCGCTCTTGCCATTCTGTGATCCGAGGCGACGACCCCTTCCATATCCTGAATTGATGCTTTTTTGTGATTCGCATTGCGAGCTGCCCACTGACGAAGATCATGTCTATTCTGCTCTTCTCTTGACATGAGTATTTCCTAGCGACCTCATTCGCCGATCTGAATGTATCATGGAGTGGCTGTGTCATGATCCATCGTAGCAGGTCAATTTCGGGTCTAGTTCCTCGTCCGTTGTGTCGGTCCACTGTCGGTTCCATGACGCCATTAAAGTCTCCCATGAGGATGACTGCCATTGATCTACTCTGAGCTTCTTCTATTTTCCTTTGGGTCCACTGTGTTGCTTTCCTGTGCTCATCATTCTGGGCACTGGGTATGTAACAATTTATTACCCGCATCGAAAAATTGTCTCGAAAATGAAAATCAATCGCCTGCACTCTTCCCCATAGGACTCTCTTCGGTGGTAGTGCTTCGCCCAGTGTGGTGCCACTATTAGCGCTACCCCTGTGCCCCTTCTCTGCTCTTCTGGCCCGTGGTCCCCAATACACCTCGTATTTCTCATGCTTAATTTTTTTTTATTTTTCCATTTTCCATTTTTCTATTCTTGTGAACATCCCCCCTTTCTCCTTCTTTTTGGGCAGTTTCGTCTCTTGCACTGCAATCATGTCCATCTCCTTCCAATCTCCCCACTCACATAGTGCATCGAACTTCCCTGGTTGGTTTTGCTCCTCTGATGTTGAACGAACCAACTCGCAGAAACTGTTGCATTGGCCTCGCCCCTCTCCTCTCCCTACGATCGCCGTTGTGTACACTATTTTCTGCTCTCTGCATTGTTCGAGCGTGTGGTCATTGTCTTCCCCTGCGTTGTTGTTTCTTTTTTCCGGGTACCATCACTTTCTACTGCGATTGACGTTATTCCAGCTATCGCCCCGTTGTGCACATTCCGGTTGTACTCTGGGAGCGTCTGTGCTCCTGTTTTCCTCTTTTTTTGGACGAATGCTGCCATCTCCGCGAGCGTCTCGACCCTTTCCCCATCCTCAACCTCTTTATTTTCCTTTCCTTTTTTTCCCTCTTCTGTCGTTCCCCCTGTCACGGTTTTTCCCTGCATCAAGCTCACCATCATGCTCATTAGCCATTTGTTTTGCTCCTGGAGAGCGTTTAGTGCCTCATTCAATGACTGTACTGTCTGTTTGAGTATCTTCAACTGCTCTTCCATTTGCTTGTTCTCTTGAACTTGACGGGTCGCCGTTGAGCTACGAGCCTCTCCAAGCGCTGGGAAATTCTCGTCGTTGACTTCGCCCATTTTCGTAACCTCAGTTCTCCTCTCTAGCACTGGTCCAGTGGTCTTCGCCGGATCGTCCTTTGCCACTGTGCTGTACGATATTCCACTTTGCACCTTTCTGAAGGCATCCCGTCTGAACGCCTGCACTTCCTTAACGTGATTCCTCGACGCGATCCATTGCCGTTGTTTCTCGCAGCCCCCAATCCCGTGCTCTTTTTCGTTGCACGCGTAGCATAGTTTCTCCTGCAAACTACACCACGCCATTTTCTTCCCCTTCACCTCTACTCCTCTTTCCATTGCCCTTTCCATATCCTCTTTCGAAGCGAAATATACAAAGGCTTCACGTCTGTATCTGAATTCTGCAGTCTTACCTCGGTAATATCTTGGAACTTCGATGAAGTCAGCTTGTACGTCTTCCAAGAGGCCCTGTAGATCCAGGGAAGTCGTTCCGATTGGTAGGCCTGAAAGCTTGCAGGCATACAGTTGGCGCCAAAATGGTTTCAATGTTTTCAGAAATTTCGCTTTTTCTAATTTTCTCGTTTATTCTTTCTTTCTCTTTCATATTCAATTCTAATAGAAAGGAAAGTCTTATCAATGGTGGACCCGAGAAATAAGAAAGCGGGCCTTTATCACTTCACATGAGCGAGCTATGCCGCCTCCAATGTTGTCGTCTCATAGAAACCATTTTGCCACTAGTCCGGGAAAATTCTTCAATACCTCGTATTCCCCCCTTTCGCTTTCAACACGGCCTCTACTCTTCGTGGCATCGACTCATAGAGCTTGTCAATCATATCCTGTGGTATCAGCTCCCATTCCTCCAGCACCATATCCCACAATTCATGAACACTCGTAGGCCGCTTCTCTCGTTGACCAATCTGAACCTTCAGCTTGTCCCAAACATGCTCGATTGGATTTAAATCTGCTGATTGTGCAGGCCATCGAAGAACCTCAATATCCTGATCCTCCAGGTACTTGGTTATTGCTTTGGCTTTGTGTTTGGGGTCGTTGTCGTGCTGAAAAATGAAGTCATTTTTTCCGAGATCATAACACTCGAGACTTTCTTTCAATGTTGTGTCGAGAATATTGATGTAATCCTCCTTTTTCATAGTTCCTTCATAGATCTGACAGCCATAGCCAAGTCCCTTGGACGTCATACAGCCCCCAGAACATCAAGGATCCATCTCCATGCTTGACAGTAGGTTGAAGATGAAATGGTTGAACCGGATCGCCTGGCTTAGCCCAGTAATATTGTATCCCGTCCGAGTTCCAGATGTTTATCTTTGTTTCATCTGAGAATACCACTCGCTTCCAGTCATCGATGGTCCAATTTTTATGACCTCTTGCCCACTCCAAACGCGCTTGCTTGTGTCGCTTACTAAGGAAAGGCTTTTTGACTTTTTTTTTCTTCGCTTGAAAGCCGATCTCCCTGAGGTTGCGAAGGACTGATCTGTACGAGATAACAGTCCCTTCACCATTGAGGCTCTTGTGGACCTGCTTGCCAGTCTTCAAAATGCCGGAAAGTAACTTCCTGTTGAGATCATTCTTGGAGCGAGCCGAGAGAATTCTTGGTCTTCCTGTTGGTTGCCTTTGTAGAGTAGGTAAATGCTTGGTTCGGATCCTTGAAACAGAAGCAGGGCTGACTGATAATCGTCTAGCGACATTCTTGACGGAGTAGCCTGCTTTTAGCTGGCTTATGATAGAGTTTTGAGTGTCTTCTTTCTTTTTTTTTCATGATGGAGGAATATCGACCATCTTCGAGCGATTGCACCCGTATTTTATATCAAACTTGTCAAGATCTATTCATCATCTTTTCATCTCTCTGACTGACTGTAGATATAAGACAAACGATTGTGAAAAAAGAGATGAAATAGCAATAAATATAAATGGCGTGCCCAAGTGGCGAAATGGTTCCAATATCTAGCTTCAACAATTTACCTCATAGCACGCCTTTCTGACAACATATTGAAAATCTGTTTACACTGTCGTGAACAAGGCATTCAGGGTATTGTTTTCAATCGAAGCAACAAGGTGCATTTACATATTCTCGATGGGTAGAAAATTGCTAAAATATGAAAATTTGAGAATTATTGAAACCATTTTGGCGCCCACTGTATTGTTCATTTGCGAGTCTTTTCTCTTGCCTTGTTCTCTCTCTATAGAACGGTGATACGCGTCGTGATCAGTATGTTTCCCTCTTCTATGCTGGCAATCCCCTTTCCCAATAGGTTTCACACACCTGCCTGCCAAGTAGTGCGAGCTCTTTCCCCCTGTGCTGGTCCTCTACGCCGCAGCGGACAATACTCGACCCATTCATGCGATGTGAGTGATGCCGAAGAGTATATGGACACTGTAGACTAGATTCTGTAGTATCCATTTGCGAGATTCCTTCTCGTTTAAGGTCCAAGTGACAACAGGGCGGCCCCGGCCGCCCTGGTTTTTTTTTTTCACTATGACACCACAATATTGGGGTCTATGATTTATTACAAATGGGTTGCTCTTGAGAGTTAGGATTTTCCTATTTGTCCCGGAAATCTACGGTGGTTGTGTGTTGATATATTCTCGCGTGCCCTTGCTGTAGGCCTTCCTTGGTCGTCCTTGGTCTTGCTTCGGCGGGCGCATCCTGTGTGGCCTCCCAGTGTACATTTGACTCAGTCTCTTAAAAGTCTCGATCCGACATATTTCTTGACTTCCCCATCTCGTGTTTCGTCTGCGGCCCTCAAGTAGTTCATTTTCAAAAGTATGGTTGCTGTTCTTTCAGCAACCCACTTGCAAACCATAGGCTTGGAGACAGCGGCACCACCAAACTGTTTGCATGATTAGGTCGCTGTGCCTATTCCCTACATAGCCATGTGAGGCCAATTTTTTCGCCGAAGCCAGGGAGCCTATCTCCTGTGTGATACTTTCAATTCCTAAGATTTACCATTTCCCACTTGCACTTCTAGGACCGTCCTAGTCATGCTCCGGGGTTGGGGAGTGCTTTGTAAGGGGGACTGGAAGAGCTGGAGAGGACAGCTCTTGGGACCTGGTGCTACACCTGCCACCAGGGTAGATGCGGAGTTAAATCTTAGCCTTGGCCCCGAGCACAAGTAGAAAAAACTTAGAAATTTTCCGTATCACTTTTCCATGGCTCCCAAAATTAATTGCGTCCAATTAATTCTGTTCACCTCTACCGGGACTCGAACCCGGGCCCCGAGGAAGCGGGGCGGGAAGCTTTACCAACTAAGGAAGGCTCACCCGCCTCTGGCCCCGGCCGCCCTGGTATACCATAAACTCTGCATGCCCACATGGGGTCCTTGTTAACAAAAAAAAAATTCCTTTCTGTTGTTAGTTTCTGCGAGTTGGTTCGTTAGGCGGGTGAGCCTTCCTTAGTTAGTAAAGCTTCCCGCCCCGCTTCCTCGGGGCCCGGGTTCGAGTCCCGGTAGAGGTGAACAGAATTAATTGGACGCAATTAATTTTGGGAGCCATGGAAAAGTGATACGGAAAATTTCTAAGTTTTTTCTACTTGTGCTCGGGGCCAAGGCTAAGATTTAACTCCGCATCTACCCTGGTGGCAGGTGTAGCACCAGGTCCCAAGAGCTGTCCTCTCCAGCTCTTCCAGTCCCCCTTACAAAGCACTCCCCAACCCCGGAGCATGACTAGGACGGTCCTAGAAGTGCAAGTGGGAAATGGTAAATCTTAGGAATTGAAAGTATCACACAGGAGATAGGCTCCCTGGCTTCGGCGAAAAAATTGGCCTCACATGGCTATGTAGGGAATAGGCACAGCGACCTAATCATGCAAACAGTTTGGTGGTGCCGCTGTCTCCAAGCCTATGGTTTGCAAGTGGGTTGCTGAAAGAACAGCAACCATACTTTGAAAATGAACTACTTGAGGGCCGCAGACGAAACACGAGATGGGGAAGTCAAGAAATATGTCGGATCGAGACTTTAAGAGACTGAGTCAAATGTACACTGGGAGGCCACACAGGATGCGCCCGCCGAAGCAAGACCAAGGACGACCAAGGAAGGCCTACAGCAAGGGCACGCGAGAATATATCAACACACAACCACCGTAGATTTCCGGGACAAATAGGAAAATCCTAACTCTCAAGAGCAACCCATTTGTAATAAATCATAGACCCCAATATTGTGGTGTCATAGTGAAAAAAAAAAAAAAAAAAAAAGGTTCCCAGCGGCCCAGGCCGCCCTGGTATACCATAAACTCTGCATGCCCACATGGGGTCCTTGTTAACAAAAAAAAAAAAAGGAACCGAAAGGGTTCCTCACACAAAGGTCAGTTTATTGCTTGTAGGTCTAGCGGGTATATAGGAGGGGGGGTCAAAGGTCCTACCTGAAAGGGTTCCTCACACAAAGGTGAGGAACTCTTCAGGCAGCGACCGATACTATTTATACTGGTCAGCCATTGCCCCATGGGTGACGTGGTCCGGCGGGAAGGTCTATGGCTACCGCTCCGCCTCTGGTGGGAGCAGTAGCTGGTGGAGAGCCGAGCAGCGCTGCTTGCTCTATAGGACGCCTGGATAGATTACCTCTATTCAGGACAATCTCCCCACGTTGAATCCATGCCGCACCTGCGGCATCGATCCTTGGGTTGGCTCGGGGTCTCGTCCTTCTCTGCAGTGGCTCATCTTCTTCTTCCACCTCAGCCGCAACGTCATCAGCAAAATTTTCCTCGGGGTCGGCTCGATCGTCGGCTGCCTCGCCCCTCTTATTTCTTCTGGTTCATCTTTGCGGCCCATCTTCATCGTCCTTCTCACCTCTTCCATCTCCACCGTCTTCTCATCCCCTCATTTCCTCGTCTATACCACGCCTTCGTGGGCTCTCCTTCCGTCTCCTCCCACTGCGCCATCTTCAGCCTGTCCTTGTGCACCAAATCCGGCTTCGACTTTCCATCCGGCCACACCAACTTGTACGCACCAAAGGGGTGATAGCATCAATCTTCAGCGGCCCGTACCACGGGTACTCGAACTTCTTCCTGGCGATATTCTTCACCAGCACCCAGTCCCCCCTCCTGGTACGTGCGGCGAGGGTTTTCTGGGTCGATGTCGTGTCGAGCGTTGTAGACTTGCTCCATGCTCTCGCTGCCTCCGTCTGCCGCTCCTCATTCCCTTCCCTCTCCTCCCACCAACCTCTCCAATCTCGCCTCCTGTTGTGCTGTCACCTCCTCATACGACGTCGCATCGTACACGTATGGTCTTGTCGTGTCTCCAGGTAAGGTCGGGTCAATACCGTAGACTAAATAGAAAGGCGACTTCTGGGAGACGGTGTGCTTGCGGGTTCTGCATGCTAGCAGGGCCTGGTCAAGGAATAAATCCCATTTATGCTTCATCCGATTGCCCACATACTTGGTGAGTGCGGTGCCTAAGATTCCATTGGTGCGCTCGGCTTTCCCATTCGTGCGGGGGTGATAGGCGGACGTGAGGCGATGCTTGACCTTCAGCTTTTCGAGATAGGCGCGTAGTGTGTCCAATATGAACTGGGGTCCACGGTCTGACACCAGTTCAGCAGGGCATCCAAAGTTGATGACTATCTCCTGGTAGATAAAGTCGGCAACTGTCTCAGCGGTCGCGTCTGGCAGGGCTTTGGCTATTGTCCAACCCGTCGCATGGTCGACGGCTACGAGGATCCACTGGTTCCCTTGCTGGGTCTTGGGGCACTTCCCAATAAAGTCGATGCCCCATCTCTGGAACGGTTTGGCGGGCGTGAAAGCGTGTAGCGGTTCTGTCGTCGATGCTCCTCCCCTCGTCAGTTGGCATTCCTTACACTCTCTGCACAGCGTGCCGACGTCCTTCCGTACTCCAGGCCACCAGTAGCGTCCGCACACTCTGTCGTACATCCCTTGCGTCCCCGGGTGGCCTACGCTATTGTCGCGTTTAACAGTCACGAACCTAGGTGCCCGTCACCTACGGGCTTCCCTTTTTATTTGGCGAAGCGTAGATTTTAATAAAACAACTTCTTGTCTCGTTACTCACTCGTCCAGACACCACCACATTTCACAAGACCCCGTCGCTTAGCGCAGACACACCCACCTTCTCGGGGATCGAGCAGATGGATCTGAAGCTATACGTGCGGATGATCGAGAACCAGTTCTCCGAGAAGGACTGGCCCGAAGACAAGAAAGTACTCACATTCACGAACCGCCTGCGAGGGGCGGCGGTTGCTTGGGCCTTCGATTTGATCGACAACGAACCCAAAACCAGGGAGTGGGCAGTCTTTAAAGCCTTGTTCTTGGAGAGGTGGCAACCTATCCACTTGTCACTCAACTTGAGACGGGCCCTCCGAGACCTCCGTTACCTGGACACGGACACCCCAGACACTTTCCGTCTCAAGTTCATGTCCATCGCTAACAATCTTCCCGACATGGCCCTGGTGGACAAGAAGCTGCAATATGTCGAAAAGCTGCCCGAGTACCTGGCACAAGACCTCGAGCGCCTCTGGGAGATCAATGATACGCTCGAAGCCCTCGCCGACAAGGTTACCCGCCACGACCAGAACCTCCGCTCGCTGGGAGCCCTTCGGAGCAAGAACTCGAAAGTCCAGACCACCCGCAATGTCTCCCAGCCGCGTCCCGAACCAGCCTACTTCCCCCCCCCCCTACCACCGCGCCAACCTCTGAGCCGGCCGGTGAGCCCATGGACGTTGACTCAGTAGATGCAACAGCAAGAGTCGTAGAAAGAGCTGTTGTTTATTAGAGGGTGGTGAGAGGTATTTATATACTGCTGCACCTTCCCATTTAAAAAAAAAAATCTAATTACTACGGCTCTGGGGAGGGTTCTTTGGTTGTTGGTTAGGTGGGGGCGCGTGAGAAGTATGGTCCGCTTCTCTCACTAAGAGTTCCCTGAACAAGGAGGTGTTGGCCATGTATGCCTCCACGTGTTTGTCCAAAAGTTCGCGTTGCTGATCCTTGCATGTCGTCGAGCGGTCTTTGCGAACTCTTTTTGTATCCACCTGTTCCGGAAAATACATCAGCGCAAGGTCGTTATACTCTGCTCTCCTTTTTTTGCTTTGCTGCATTTCTCGAGAGAACACCCCAGCCTTGTCCAAGTCAGTGTCGCAAGTCTTTTCGAACCTCATAGCCATGGCTCTTGAGAATGTTAACTCATCCTCGATGGCGAGCATCAACCTTTCGAAAGACAACGGTTTGCGCGTTTGTCGTGTGTCCCTCAAGTAATTCCATTGTCTCTCCTCTGCCGACAGTGCCGAGTCGCCTTGCCCCAGTCGTTGGTGCTGTTGTTGTGGGGTCGGCTGCTGTGGCCTGGTCTGTGCCTGCGCTGGCACTGAGGAGGGTGGTTTGGTCGTCCTTGAGGGTGGGAGGGGGGGCGTCATTGGGGCAGGGGGAGGGGGTGTGAAATGTGGTGGTGTCTGGACGAGTGAGCAACGAGACAAGAAGTTGTTTTATTAAAATCTACGCTTCGCCAAATAAAAAGGGAAGCCCGTAGGTGACGGGCACCTAGGTTCGTGACTGTTAAACGCGACAGCACATCGAAGGCAATGCCACTCGACGCGAAAAGTTTGGCGAGACGTATCTGGGACCATACACAGTAGCAGGAATAAGAGGCAACGGCACATACCTCATCAGGGATAGAGAAGGAAATAGTGATACAGTGTATGTGGATAGGCTTATGTCGGCTAGGATCGAAGAACGGTTGGTTCCTGAAGTGTTGGCAGCGAGTCCGAGGTTGAGACGAGGTGTGAGGCAATATCGTTTAGAAGAAGGAATGGATTTGTAAAAAAAAAAAAAAAAAAAAAAAAAAAAAGAAAGAAAAGGAAAAGGTGTAAATTTTTTATTATTTTTTCTTCGCTGCGGACGACACAGCTTAAGAAGGGGCATGTGGGACGTTCGACCCCACGTCGACCCTTAGCCTCTTCCCCCCTCCCCCACACGTGAGCTCTACCCATGGATCGAATCCCGACACCCACATTCTCCACCTTGGCAACCTACTACCCATTCCTCCCCCTCTCTTCCATCACCCACTAGCAAATAACACATACTTGGTAGTATTCTTAGCCCCATTACTATTCCTGATGCAACTCAGGGCCCCATTCTCCATCACCTATATAAGCCCTTCACTAAAATATCAATAAACCGGCGGAAAAGACCCATACAAAAATCTTCCAATTGCCTTTGCTAGTAACACTTTGCCCCCAATCTGCCCACTTTCTCTGTTCCTTCCTGGCCCTCTTTTTAGTTGGCCATCTTCCTATTTTACTTATTATTATTTTTGTTGTAGTTGGGTTTTCCATGCTACAATTTGTCTGAAAGAAACAGGATATGTTATAGATGTCCTATACGAGCGCCAACTAGCCACAAAGCTGTAAGCGCGATGGTAAAAAGAAAGCTGGAAGGTTTCCTTACACAAAGGTGATTCAGGGAGAGGAATGAAGAAGACTTATGGGACTCATTGGAGGGTATCTTTGAAGGCATCAAGGACATCCGTCCGGGGGACCGCGAGAGAGAACAGGAGGAGGAGGAAGGGGTGATCAAGCCACACACGCTTAGGGAAGCATACCAGGGACTGGTATTAGACGTGGCGGTTCAAAAGTGGAAGCAGATGCACAGGACGTCAACCAAGACAGCGAAGTATATGGCGACACGGTTCTTTGAGGCCATTGAGGAGTATGGTAGAAAGCAGATCTGGGGTCAAAGGTGTGAGACCACAGTGGAATGGGAAAAGTCTATAGGAATCACCGCGGTGAGCAAACGCGCTGAGAGACGCAACGGTGACGGAGGACACCAACGTAGCCACGGTGATTTCTCGGATTTGAACAATCCACTTCGGTTGAAGCCAGACCTCAGAGAGGCATATGGGGAAGCAGACGAGACGGTGTTGGCGTATGTCTTGGGAAAGAAAAAGTTGGACGTAATGGAGAGGTTAGGGAGCTGGAAAAAAGTGTTAGCGATGGACTCGGGCTCATAGACGACGAATGAGCGCAACGGGACCACGTAGGGAGTTGGCAATACGACCACTCATGCGTACGTGGGTGATGGCTGTTGAGTGTCTGGAGGCTGTTTAGATAGTTTTCATTCACGGGTGTAATCCCGTTTTTGGTACCAAGTGGCAACAGGGCGGCCGGTGCCGCCCTGGTCTTCTCTAAACTCTACATGCCCCACGTGGGGTCTTTGTTAACAAAAAAAAAAAAAAAAAAGGTTTCCTTACACAAAGGTAAGGAACTCTCCAGGCAGGCGTGTCTACTTATTTTTATAGCATCACCCCAAGGGTGACGTGCTCCGGCAGGGGGGTTGATGGGTACTGCTCCTCCTGCGGCGGGAGCAGTAGCTTCAGGAGAGCCAAGCAGGGTTGCTTGTCCTATAGGACGCCTGGATAGATTACCTCTATTCAGGACATGTCGCCCCCTTCGAGACTTTAAGAAGGACCCTGTCACTGAGGCCCCTTCTTATTCTTTATTTACTTATTTTGTTTGTTTACTTCTTTCCTTTTTGTTGTTGTTGATGTCGATATTATTATTATTTATCCCTCAACAGGACGGTGCCTAAGAGATGATAAATAACTCAACTCGTATAGCGATATTGACGCAGAGGCATTTTTGCCGCTAGCAACAGAATAAAAAGATCAACGAGAAGAGCCAGTTTGCTCTTCGGACTTCTTTGAAAAAGAAAAAGACACTCCCAGTTACACTCTGAAAATCCTGATCCCTGGTGAAGTTAAGAAGAACTTCACATCAACTCCTTTTCTAGCGTAACATTCATTGGCGCCCAAAATGGGGGGGAAGACATTTTGAATTCGAGATTCAATTCATCCACCACATACCGTTGTTAAAGAAAGATCATGTCGAACTCGAACCAGAACACAAGAGAACGCAAGCTAGTGGACCCTCCTGATTTTAAGAAAGGGGATGATCCATTGACTTGGTTAAGTCGGTTCAAGCCAATGCGAATCATTGGGCCGATGACACGAGACTGCAGGTCGCAGGCTCGCACCTGTATCCAAGCGCAGAGATTTGGTTCGACCTCTATATTGGCTCTTGGAAGTCGTTCAGAGTCTTTGAGGAAGCTTTTGCAACAAAGTTTCACACCGAGGAATATCAAAACCGTGCGTTTAACGAAGCCCAACATTATCGACAAGGGTCAACAGAGAGTCTAGAGGATTTGATTGCGATCATGTCAAATCTCTTTACTTGTGCGATGATTGCCGATGAACTCCTGAAGGTTCGGTTGTTCTTGGCCTCTCTAACATCTGACCTGTTGTAGATCACAACATTTCTCTAGGCTAAGTCGATAGATAGGAACCTAAATAGAGAGCCAGAGGAGACGTTTATAGGTTGTCTGTAGCGAGAGCTGCAGACAGGGTCAGTATAGATACTGACCCTAGCCCTTGAATAAATCACACATTCTATCACACCGATATCCCTTTACCTAAACTTATCACAAACAAAGAAGCGAGAGATAGGTTCGAGGCACAAATAGCGACCAGATCCGAGGGACAAGGGGACCCAGTAGCTTATTTTGGCGAGGAGCACCCACCAGAGCAATAATCAATGTTGTAGATCAACATTGGAATGTCTAGTAAAAAGCAATAGGAACCTAAAATTGACAGCCAAGGAGGCGTTTATAGGTGGTCTACTGCCAAGTTGCAGACAGCATATTTGCTCTGAAGGCGGACTGTTCAGGGCTAGTATAAATACAGGCCCTGTCCCTAGAAAAAATAAAAAGACGGATCGCATCTCACCGACTTCACCTTCCCCAAAGTTTAATTTTTCTCAGCCAAGAGTCTCAAATCCTCACGCGGGACTCCTGGCCATGCGCCTAATCAACCTGAGGACGGATCGACGCTTCTAACAACCTTCTGGGCCTTTGGCTCGCTCTGCCATAGCCTAAAACCAGCAAATCCGCCTACGATATGGGCCCCTATGTTCTCAGTCCCCGAAAAAGTGGCAACAGCCATTGTAAACCGTTTCATCCGTTTCGTCGAAGGAAAGGCATCCGAGGTCCTATGGAAGGACAGATGTGAGGCAACTGTGGCATGGGAAGCACGAGGATGATGGATCGATGGTGAGGGTTTCTTATGCCCTGCTGGTGCATACCGTCGTGGAGCACCCTTAGCTGATCACCTCGAGCAACGCTGCCCTGGTGCTCAGAACGATACGGCATCTGCAGAAGCCGCCCTGCTGGATAGTCTAGCAGGCAAGCGTCATTTGGAGGTAATGGAGAGTATGGGGAGGATTCCTTTCCGGTGACAGTCTGTTTTTTCAACCTTTTAATCGTCTTGAAAAAGACGGCAATCGTTGCGCGGGACTTTGGCAACGTGAGCTGTTATGGTATTATGGAGGACTGCCACCGCTCCACGGTTGCCGTGGCTAGTTTAGTTTAGTCTCGGCCTACATAGCTAGTTCCAGCAGAAACAGATTGTTAAAAAAAAAAAAAAAAAGATCGGGCTCCTCGCAGCAATCCTATGCAGAGAGATGGCAGTCTATAGGTCCTCTTTTCGTCCAAGTATCTGTCATGGAAAGGGGTTTTTTCAATTCTCTTGGAGAGTAAGGGATGACGCACGACCTGGATACCATCGAGATCCGTGGACAGGCAGGGCGAGGGTTTTCTCTTATCTAAGGATCGGTATGCGTACTACCATGGCATTTGGAACTCGGCAGCAGATAGAACGCGAGGGAGTGGGACAGGGCTGATGGTCCACAAACGGTGGCACAAGTTATGCGTTGGAGGAGAGACATATGGGAACGGCAGGGGCATCACAGCATTATTCGGTTTTAAGTCAGGCTCAAGACTCGCGGTGGTAAACTGCTACATACCGCCTCGATCGACACCCAGGAGAGAGCAGGAAGCGGTAGAGCAATGGGTGAAACCCCAAGTGAGGAAACACAGCGACGATCATTTCCATGTCATTGTGATCGGCGACTTCAATGGGGTGCCTAGTCCAGCGACTGATAGAGCCAGTGAACAACATAGGACATCGACGCCAGAGCGCACATTGTTCACCTGGCTTGGAACACAGACTTGTGTGGACACCTTTCGTTTTATGCATACGGACAAAAGAACGTACACATGGCAGGACAAAAGTCGGATTGACATGGTCTGGAGCTCAGAAGGTCTGACGACATATCTGTTGTAGTGCAAATCACAGGCATTGACAGCACCGTTAAGTGGAAGACGGGCTCCAAAGGATGGGGTCTGAAAGGATTGGAAAGTACATCAATTATGTCATAGCACTCCTCGAACTGCCAAAGAAAGCGGTCTTGCCGAGAGCAAGAGCAATCGGAGCCACTATGGCATTCAAGAAAGGCACGCTGATTGAGGATGTCGTGGTCCAAGCAAATTGTTCGTTGGTAATCTTGTTTGACAAGATCTACGGACTTAGTGGTAGAACAAGGACCAATTTCTCTGCCACGATTTTGTAGTTTTGATCTCTGGAGCCCCATATGATCCCACCACTTCCCACCCTGGTTTGGGCCTTACGTCCAGGCTCACAGGTCGAAGCTAGGGTTTGGTTCCATCCTGGACCCTGGCTCCTCTAAATATTAAAACGACCAGTATTTTAGGGGTAGTTTGTTTTTGATTTTCTGGATTTTCGGGCTTTTAGAATGAAAGATTACACAAGTGGCGGGCCGCCAGTCGGATAATAGGTTATAGCCTTCATTAGTCTTCTGCCATGCTAGCCAAAGACACTACTGCGCGGTGTCTGACACCTGCAGTTTGATTGGCTGAGGAAGCTACAAGGCCCTGCACATCAACTACGCTTCTGCGACAACAAACGACTCTCTCACGTCGAACCGGTAGATCGCGGGATGGCCGGTATAGCTTGTTTCATCCAAACCTTCTTCCTTGACCACATCTTACCCTTGCCAGCCGTTTTGTTCAAAATCATGCAGTCCTTTTCTGAACGACAGGCCACATACTGTACAAATAATGAGGTTACTACAATAAAGTTAGGAGGGCAGCTTATCAGGAAAATGGCCTAACCCTTCGTCTATCCTGGAAAAAGCCCATCACCACTCGGCCATGAGGCATCAAATACACCTTATTATTTATATATATTCTTTCCTTTCTGTTTTGATTTAGAGATTATAGAGAATACACGAAGATAAAATAACTAATATACTGCTCGGACATCCCGCGCAATGGGTTGACCGTTATCATGGACAAGTGCTGTCGAGGTTTGCACTTCTTGGGTGTCCAAGTGAGAGGGGCCATTATCTTTTGTCCACTTTTTTTTGGGGAAGAGGGGAGAGGGGTGAAGGGTACCAAAATCTATCTCTCTTTCGTAAATTTCATTAGGTGAGACGCGTTTTCACTTAAGCAGACAAGTACCTCGAGGTCAAAATCCTCATCCTTCTCGATGAGCCAAAGCTTGTGAAGAATTCAATGGGACGAGTGAGGATAGCAGGGCGGTGTTATACTGCGGACGTCGGTTTCTTTACACAGAGCAGGACCCCTCCAGCATACGTCTACATGCGCAACCTTGCTTCGCCAATGCATACACGTTGACGTGTCGCGGTGCATTGTGTGAGCTATCGTTGCTGGATCCTACTGGCGTCAAGACGAGGATGGCGGACTTGGACAACAACAAGGCACGCAGCCTCGATCTCAATCCTGGATCTTGGAGGCAGCTGATCAGCCCGCACCAGATCTCAAAAGCCGATGGCCAGCACAACAGCCTGTCATGGAGCGCATGGATAAGGCGCAGGAAAGGGGAAATTACGGTCGTCGCGCAATAACTGCCACCGTCGTAGTCGTAATTGCACAGGTCCCGAATGGCACTGGAGAGCCCCAGGACATCATTGTTGCGCATGGTATCGCCAGGGTCCCGGATATTGTTCAGTAGCTGCTCCACACACGGCTCACATGCCCCTCTCGGTATGCTAATTTTCCTCAGGAAATCGCCACTTTCTCTCTGCTCGATGACATGGACCAGCTCAGCGAGATGCGGAAGGTGAACAAGTTCTTGTGCCCCAAACTTTGCAATATGGCGGTCCTCACTCTCCTTGTCGCCCAGCCCAAATCTAGTTACTCGACACCATGCCTGGATGCGCTCCTTGAGCTTGCCATTTGGCACGGCAACCTTGCAGATCACTAATGGACCTTGGAGTGCTCCTCCTCTGCCACCACTACCAACGACACACTCCTTATAGCATGCATCAATTCCTTGCCTCGTCAATGTCTTGTGTTGCTGACAGGCGTCGATGACAGCAGTGGTACTTAGGCTGCAGCTGGGGCTGTGAGGATAGTTTATGACCACATTGCTGCTGTTCATCTGTTGTTGTTTCCCGAGCAACATTTGCCGACCACCATGTAGAACGAGGACATGATCCATTTTGCGCCAGACAAAAGTCCATGTTCGCACACTGTCACCGATGGCCATCATCTTGTTGGAGGCTAGGACATCGAAGGCCGTGTCGCGCATCGTCCATTTGGAGGATTCATCCGCGCCGCTGAAGGGGGCCATGCTCAGTGCGAGTCCGACAATCTCATACTCGCGGCCAACGCACTTCCCAGCCGCCCAGGCCACGAGCTCTTGGTACACGACACGGCACTGCTTGGGCTTAGAGTCGGTATCAGTACCCTCATGGCAAATCTCACTCACGACTCTGGTCAGCTGCGCGGCACTCTCGTTTCCGCAGGTCTCTCTGGCTAGATACTGCATCGCAGCTAGCGGCTCTTTGGCCAGGACAAAGAACACCTCAGCCATGGCGCGCGTTCGGCATGTCATCAGAGGTTCAATCGCAGCTTCAAGGCGCCGGAGTGCATCGAGGACAGATCTACTGATAGAGGTGATTGAGTGCATGTAGGTCGTGTAGCCATTCAGCAGAACCGGAAGAGCGTAGGCTGCACAGTGGCTACAGGCGGCTGAGTGGTGCGCCCAGCCGAGGACTGAATAGAGCTTGCCCAGTATCCAAGCACATTCTTCCTTCCTTCCCACGGCGTCATCGTTGTTCTCACTGCAAGGAGAGCTGCTACTGGCGAGGAGGAAGA
Organism: Mortierella sp. BCC40632; assembly: GCA_011634665.1. NCBI lineage: Eukaryota > Fungi > Mortierellomycota > Mortierellomycetes > Mortierellales > Mortierellaceae > Mortierella > Mortierella sp. BCC40632. Next base: position 2,146,680 of record WAEK01000009.1, read on the forward strand.
GCTTGCAGCCGAGAACGGCAGTCGCCAGACTGCGTACAAGACAAGTGCATCCACTACTAGCGTGGTCGTTAGGCGTCGAAAAATCCTCTTGGTCGAGCAAGTATCTGGCACTGGCGATTGCAGTGTCAAGGCTGTATAGGACACCGGTACCGTGTTGCTGTTGTTGTTCGCTGTTGGATTGATCTACCATGTACATTGCTAAGTCTCCGATCCTCGCTACTGTGTGGGCGATGCTCTTCTGTCCTGATCCGTCTGCGGCTTTGGAGCCAAACGTGACCTGAGCTTGCAGTGCCATGCGCTTGACACATTTAACTGCAGCTGGATCATTCAACTTGGTGGATATTGTTGACGGGACGATAATGGGAGAGGTATCCAAGGCAGGCATGGCGAGCTGCGACAGGACGTTGCCATGGATATAATCAATGGATATAGGATCGTCTCCACCACAGGTCCAAAGACCCCTGTTCATTTCGAGCTGTATTCTTGCTTGAATCTGGTTCCGCAGGGATGCCAACGCTGTCCCATCACCACCGTCATTGCTTTGGAGACTGGCACTGTTAGCAAGAGCGGGGCAAATTCGTCCCCTTCCTCCTCCACTTCTGGCGTCGGTAGTAACGTGATGAGCATTACTTGCCATGAATGGACATCCTTTTGGGGTATTCTCAGTCCAAGACCCAGAAAATGCAGCAGTGGATTGCGATTTTGTCTTTATTGAGCTCGTTGCCATGGGCCAGGATGTTGCGTCATGTCTAGAGAGTGTGGATTGCCTGTCAGCAGAAAAGCACTCCATACTGATGGTAGGTATGTGGATGTTTGTGAAGAAAAGGTAGAGGAGGGGTGTGTGTGCTCGTTATGAGCAAGGTAGTATTTGATTTTGTGAGTATTGAAAGAGGCTGTTCGCTGAACCTCCGGAGTAGGTGTGAGTCAATGCGTGATCTTAAGTGAAAAGTGCCTTTTTTATAGGGATGGCGACATATGACCAAAGAAAACGGAAATCAGGGGTGCCTTTAGTAAGGGCAGTAACAGGAGGGTCGGAGAGAGAGGAGAGTGTGAGGTGGATGGAATAGCAGGATCAAGGAGAAAGTGAGAGACGCAATAGAGAGATTAAGGAGACAAGGAGAACAATAGGAGAAGTTACAAGGAAGGGATCAAGAGAAATAATGAGAGAGGGGATGCAAGGGAGGAATCTAGGGATAGAGAGGGTTTTCGGAGAGTTGGAGAGGAGAGCCGCATAAAAAGAAGAGACTGGCTCTTTCGGCAGCCAAACGTTCCTTGCTGTTGCTTTTTGATCCATGGGTATCGACTCTTTTAATACTTGGGTCTCGGCTCTTTTAATACTTGGGTCTCGACCCTTTTAATCCTTGCTTCATTATCATTTTTGAAGGTTCAAAGCATCACAAAGTACTTAGGAAGTATAGCATTTCTGGCATGTATGCAGTTTTTCCCGCAGAGAGCCAGTAAACTAATTTTCCTCAGTTGAGCTTGTTGAGAGTAACTGCTGAATACTTGGTAGCGACAAAAAAAAAAAAAAAAAAAAAAGCGACAGGACAGGGACCAGTAAAATGGCTTGTGGCAAATTTTGCGCCCACTTGCGACGTTGCTTTCAATACCAGTATCGATTGGGAAGGGGGCCACATTGGATGGGCCGACCAGTAGCAGAGTAGGCGCGAGTGCAACAAGGACTTGCGATAATGCGGAGAGAAGAGGAGAGGGCAGGAATTGAGGGCAGAGATGGTGAGTGGAGACGGAGGGATAATGGAGGACAGTGAAGAGAGACGAATAAAGAGAGAGATGCGTGAGAGGGATCAGCGAAAAGAGTGAGATAGCATGGACGCGTTGATGAACAGTAGGAGGGAAAAAAAAAAAAAAAAAAAAAAAAAAAGGGAAAAAGGGGATGCAAAAAAAAAAAAAAAAACAACGAGAGGAATGGAAAAATAGGGATGCACAAAAATATTCTAGGGCAGCAGTAGGCTTGTAGCAGCCAAGAGTTCAAAAGCTCTTTCTCTCCTCTCTGCATTTCCTCGAGGTCCTTTGGACGGATTTTAATCCGAGAGCGAGCTGGAGAGGAGTGGGAGGAGATAGGATATGCAGGAGGGAAAGAGAGGGAGGGGATTTGTTGCAGACAATTGGTTTGTGGCGGCCGAGCGTTCGTAGCGACACCAATTTGGTATGCTGGTAGGTCAGGATAATGCTATCAGAGAGAGAGAGAGAGAGAGAGAGAGAGAGAGAGAGAGAGAGAGAGAGAGAGAGAGAGAAACGATAGGTGTGGTGGCAACGACAAGGAGAAGGCCCTGTGCAGCACAAGACACCAAGATATGCGTCTCTACTACACTTTCTTTTGATGCCTCCTACTGTTCAGCTCCTTCTCACACCTTTCCATTCCTTTTTGTATCCCTTTCTAACCATCTTTTTCTCTTTTTCTTCATTCCTGCTTTCTTTGCATCCCTGCTTTCTCTGCATCCCACACCTTTTCTTATTCAACATCCCTATGTTTCACTGATCTCTCGCAATATCATGACCGACAGCCCCTTCACTCTGTTCTGTCTCGTAGATAGAGAGAAGACCGCATTTCCTGAGAACTCAAGAGGTTCAACAAAACCGAGCAGAGTCCTGATTTTGACGAATTTACAGCCAAGGATCTTGCACTCTGGAGGGTCTATATCTCCGTCGAGCAAAAGGAGGACCGCAAGGAAATCTGACTTGCTGATGTACCATCAAAAGATGAGCTCGACGAGACTGACGACATTGCTGAGGCCTTTACAGAAATACCACCGAAGAAGACAATCCATGTCATTGTCCAGCGCCCTCATCTCCAAGATAATGAGACAAGTTTGTTTGTTTGTTGTTGTTTGTTGTTGTTTGTTGTTGTTTGTTGTTGTTGTTTTTTTTTTTTTTTTTTTTGTGGTTCTAACATCGCACACCTTCTCATAGAGGGCGAACTTTATGCTAACATCAAAACGAGTTCTTTGGGCCAGGGCCAATTGCCAACTTCCTTGACGCGTTTTTGAAAGGCCTGGAGCATCTCCAAACTACAACTAGACATATTCGAGTAATCCCAGCCCTTCGGTACCTAATTCAGCGTCAAGGAATCTCACTGCTAGTTCTATTCTAGACTTAGTGAAGGAGAACAACAGGGCATTCGGACCTATTTTTGGCGTTTCTGGTAGGTTCCTTGAGGCGGTGCTTGGTTTGCAATATCATGACCTGCGCTTCTACACGATACTAACTTTCCTTCACATCCCGTCATGTTCACAACAGGATGAGGCAAGGCTCGCGCTATGGTTGAGCTCCTCTCTCAACACTAAGGCTATTACTTCAGTGCTTCCAATGATAACTGGGGATCTGCAGATATGATCACTCTTCGATCTGTCGTCCAAAAGTACTTGAATGACCGAAGCGATTCTTCCGATTACAAACTTGAGGCTAACAACGAAAATGCAAGAAATACTACACTTCTGCTCTTTTTCTCTCGACCTGTCATCCTCAAGCGCTGTTCAAACATCCCCGGCAGCAGCGAGTCGTTGAACAGCGCAGGGTGAACTCTTTTACAAGTGTGCCCGCGTGTGTTCTTCGAACAGGACCTTTTCAATATGCTCTTCCTTCAGCTTCTCCATCTTCGACATTACCGTGAAACCGATCTCTGGAATTTTGTGCGCAGTATGTATGAGGATACCAAAGGATGCCTTTTTCGAACACGGATGCCTACAAAGGATCAAGAACAACGCCAGAATCTTAGTGATCCACGATGAAGCTCAGGTTCTTGGTGATGAAGCTCAGGTTCTTGGTGATGAATTCAGCTCAGTTCCTTCCAGTCAATAACCTCAGCCGAGGCTCCACGACCACTTCTCTCTCCTATCTTACATGCGTTATCGAGACATTGGCGAGCACTAGCTCACTCTGGTTACCTGCGGAGCTGGTCTTTCGATCAATACTCCATTTTGGGTTCAGAGCTCGGGTTCTGGTCTCAATGATAGCTCCACTACCTCTGAGGTGAGCAGTTCTCCTCTTTTGACGCAGGCTCGTCTGGCAATCACGTTTGAGCTCAGAGACCAACTAACATTTGGCCCCTTTTTCCTTCCACCTACACCACCACCACCACAAAAAAAAAAAAAAAAAAAATAGGAACCAAAGTGCCCACCCACCATAGTGGTTCTTATGAAAAGCGGGAAAGATGGGTGATGGCTCGTAGGGGCATCCCGGGGGAGAGGATCGTTTTGAATGATCTCGTTCGCCGCACCTTTGAGCGCGGATGAAATGCATTACTTCTCCTAAACGAGTGCGCTCAAGTGAGCCCTCCTTTTTTTTTAACAATCTGTTTCTGCTGGAAATAGCTATGTAGGCCGAGACTAAACTAAACTAACCACGGCCACCGCTCCACGGTGGCAGTCCTCCATAATACCATAACAGCTCACGTTGCCAAAGTCCCGCGCAACGATTGCCGTCTTTTTCAAGACGATTAAAAGGTTGAAAAAAACAGACTGTAACCGGAAAGGGATCTTCCCCATCCTCTCCATTACCTCCAAATATCGCTTGCAAAATCTCCACAGCTACCTTGGTTTTTTTTTTAATAATCCACAGCTACCTTGGTGTCCGTCAGCACCATTGCGTCTTTTTTTTTTTTTTGTTAACGAGGGCCCCACGTGGGCATGCAGAGTTTATGGAATACCGGGGCTACTGCCCCGTTGTCACTTGGGCCATAGCAGGATCTAGCCCTGCAAATAAACACTAAATAGTTCTACCTAATGTCCAGATACTCTGTTCGCCATCACCCACGTCGCATGAGTGGTCGTAATGCCAGCTCCCTACGCGGCCTGTTGCGCTCATTCGTCGTCTTTTAGCCCTCTTGGTCCATCGCTAACACTTTTTTCCAACTCCCCAGCCGCTCCATCACCTCCAGCTTCCTCTTTCCAAGGTAGTACTCATGCACAGTACGGTCTGCTTCATCGTATGCCTCCTTGAGGTTCGGCTTCTGCCTCAGCGGATTGTTCAAGTCGGAGAAATCTCCACAGCTACCTTGGTGTCCGTCAGCACCGTTGCGTCTCCCAGCGCGTTTGCTCACTGCAGAGATTCCTATCGACTTTTTTCCCAATTCACTGTGGTGTCACACCGTTGGCCCCAGATCTGCTTTCTACCATACTCCTCAATGTTCTCAATAAACCGGCTGGCCATATACTTTGCCGTAGTCCCTGTCGTCCTGTGCATTATCTTCCATCTTAGCACCAACTCTTTTGGTACTAAGCCTTGGTATGCTTCCATGATGGTGTGCATCGGTTGATCGTCTTCCTCCTCGTTGTCCCTCTCCTCGTATTCCCTTTGGCCGGATATTTTGCCACACCTTGGAAAACATCCTCCAGCGAGTCCCCACAACTCCTCATCCCGTCTTTCTGTGAACCTCGGCTCCTTCTGCCTGAACTTCTTTTTCCTGCTGAGCCTTCTCCTTTCTTTCCTTCCACTCCCCCTTTTCTCCTTCAGCCACTGTCTACGTCCACTGTCCTTCACTCTCGACACCATCTCCTTCCATCCTTCTTCCTGCGTCTGCCTCGTTGCTCTACATCTCCACACGTGCTCCATCGTTTCCGGTTCCTCCTCGCAGACTCTGCACGTATCCTCCTCATATAGGTCTGGGTGGCGCTTCTTCATCTCGGTTAGAGTCGGCAGCATCCCATGCAGTTTCTTTACCCTGTGCGCTCTCTTCTTACAGTCGCTTTCGCTGGTAAAAAATCCCCTTGGCGGGTTCCTGCTGTGGATAATGTCTAGAGTTGGACTCCATTCAATGGCTTTCCAGTTCCTGATGTACCTCTTGGTCCTGTTCTGTCTAAGCCAGTGTTGGTGTATCCTCGCCGCCGACTGAAGTTTGAGCAGCTGTCGCACGTCATCCTCTAGCGGATCTCCTAGGAATGTTGCTCTACAGCCGTACTCTTCCTGCATTCTGTCGGGCAGTTTCCACTCTTGTCTTTCTCCCCTATGCGCCAGCACCATTGCGTCTCCCATATACTGCGAAAACATAGTAGAAGGAAGGTGGGGAAATAGTGATAGAGTGGAGGAAATAAGGGAGGAAGACTTTGGTGGCGAGGGGGGCAAGATCGCCAGGGGTTTATCCTGAAATCGTTGGGCTTGTAGGATAATGGATAGTCCCCCAGACTTCGAATCTGGTAATCCGAGTTCGATCCTCGGCAAGCTCATATCTTTACTGCATGTCAATGTAAGATCTTTTTTTTTTTTTTTTTTTTTCTCCTTTTTTTTCCTTGTGGTTTGTGGACCTCAAAAAACGGTTTCAATTGTCAGCACGCATCCATCCATGCTCTGCAAAGGGTCTTGCCGTAGCTGACATTCTTTTTGGAAAAGAAAAGCAATCTAAACAATAGAGGAATTGGAGGAGCAAGATGGCCAAGAAATGATAGAGGTAGGAATAAAAATACAAAGCAGATGGGAGAAATTCAAGAATGATGCGCCAGGATTCAGGGCCACTAGACAGATGGATTGGGGAAGGACTATCGGTTAGTGAAAATCGCTAAAAGCCTTGGTTATATTCTAGGAGAATTTGAACTCTCATTTAATCCTTGATACAATGGGTCGACCCTACCAAGACCCCTCTTGGACCTCTAGCTCACTTGTCATAGGTTGACGGCAATAATTTCGACCGAGGCATGACGAGATTTGTTTGCGCTAACAGAGTCAGTGGCGGCATTAATGGTCTATCGTTTTGTTAGTTATATTGAAATTTAAGCATATGAGGCGCTATGAAAAGAACGTTTTATAACAATTGACGTAGACCTGCTTGATTGGGAGCCGCTCTCGCAGCTCCTGGGCCCCTCGGACCCTTTGCCCTAGTTGTAGATCCTGCCTTTTGACTTGCCCCCTCTGCGGGTACTCTTTGTACCTGGTCTTTTTCCCTTTCTCTGCATTTGTATTTTTAGTAGCTATATCGTTTCTGGGTCACCCTCCACCTTTTCCTTCTTCTCTCTACTCTTCTGTTGTAGGGCAGTGTAGTTTTGAGAACTAGCTGGCCACACCTGCAGATCGTGGGACGAGTGCGCGCTAACGAATAAAACCCCTAACGGGGCCTGTAAAAAAAAAAAAAAAAAAAAAAAAAAAGCGCTTTATTACAACTGCGACATTGAAGACAAGACACGGAATCGCTCCTCGAACGTGCACATAGACACCACGTCACCTGATACCTTTCTGTTGTAAAACAATGACCTTTGGGAGTAATAGAAAGGATAGGGTAACTGCCAGTTTCTCAATCTTTTAAGCGATCTCGGGGAGACAGCAATCGGTGCACGGAGCTGTAGCCAGGTAAACTGATGTGCTTGCTAGAGGATTGCCAGCGCAAAAATGGTTGTCCAATCCACTTTGTATCAGTCTGTGCTCTGTGCCTGCATGGATATTCTAGCAGAAGCCGACTTTTTTTTTTTTTTTTGAAAGTATCATTTTGACGATCCCTTCAATGCACAGATGCACAGGGGCCACAATAAGTCTTAGGGTTACACAAAGTCAAGTCAACCCCATTATCCCTTCGTCTGTTGCAAGTCACATAGTACACCCGCAAAAATTGGAAGCGTTTTCGCTTCCAAAACAGACGAAGGGATAGGCCTTTGGAGCGAAAAACAGCCTTTTTTCTTCTTTTATTCTCCTTCTTTTCCCTAAGAGTTACGCTTCCTCTTCCAAGTATCTCCGTTCTCAGCATGGACAGCTCCATACACGATCGCACACATGAGCGTAATAGCGACCAAGATCGTGATATAGAACCGACAAAACTCGGCCGTCTGCCAAAAACACTGCATCCTAGAAGGGGTTACCCATCGTTGAACACGAACAGGCATCGCTCGATAGATCCTTCCATGTTCAATCTCGGATTCTTCCTGTATTCGTTGCATTGCTCTACGTCGTTGACGACGACGTGCACGACGCCTCCTTCGCCTCTGTTGTCTCTGAGCTTGTTCTGATATCTGGGTCACGGAATGAGTAGGTTGGTCGAGAGAGGGAGCGGACGATCGACGAAGGACAACTCTTTGGATCCATCCTATTGGCGGAGACCTTGCCTGCTGTCCAGGAAGCGACCGGTTCCTGTCTCTTTCATCTTCAGAATCCTCTCCAGATGAAAAAGTTGAAGTTGATTCAGAATCAGATCCACTCATACTATATTCCTCGTCTGTCTCATCCGAGTCGTATCCAAAAGAAAACTCGGAAGAGTCATAGTCCTCACGGTCAAGGATCTCTTGATTCAATCGATCCAACTCTAGATGGTCAAGAGTCGAAATAATCCCATCCGCCACTGTCTGTTGGTCAGAGTTGACATCCGTTGCAAGGTCGTTGTCATGAAGGGACTCAGAGTTTGACTTCTCATCGACTTCTTTACTGGTCAAAGACTCTGGAATGCCAGAAGTGACCGACATCTCCATTGGTTGTTCATCTAGAGGATCAGGAACTTCGCCTGTCGACCCTTCTGATCCCCTAGTTCGGCCTCGAAACCATGATCTCCATGAACCTCTTCTGCTTGTCTGTTGTGTTGACTGATTCCCCATTGCGTCAGGATGGAGACCTGTCTCTAGATCCACTTGAGTCGAAATCGTTGATCCAGCATATTGGTCATCGACCGAAAGTCGATAGTGTTCTCGGAGATATGGACGAGTCTGAGTCTGTCTTCTGTCCATGACAATCGTAGTGGCCGGACAAGGAATCACACCGACTCTGCCAATACGATCCTCATAGTCCTCACGACTCAGGTGTCGAAAAAACAAACGTTGGAGTGAAGGAAAGAGCAAAAAATCCTGACTGGTCCCGATCATGACCGCTAGACGATCTCCTTCAGGAACTGGTACCCATCTACATCCATCCACATTGTCGTCGAGGGCCTGAGTTTCAGCGGGACTGTCATTAGTCTGTGCCGTATTTTTGACCGTCGACTCTTCTTTTCTTTCTTGTAAAGATTCAGTGGAAGTTTGTTCGTTAGTGGCGTCTCCTTGGGAGGAAGAATAGATCGATGTCCCTCCAAGGTGTTTGGCGACTGGTTCTGGCAGAGTCGAGACGGCAAAGGGCGAGAGTTTGGTGATGGGCATTTGGAAGGGTCGAGGGTCTGGGTCCCACCAAGGCATGCGTGCAAAAGAACTACTCTTCTTCTTGGCACCCTGTGAGCCAGCTGCCGAATTGACCATATCATCGATCTGCTCCTGGTGGCTCTGATAATGGAATCCTTGACTGCTAGCCAGGGGATGCACAGAACAATTGTCGACCCCACTAAGAACTTTTGATCCACCTTGTGCAGGATCACAAAGGGTCGTGGCCTTGTTCTCATCCCAACCATCCTTTTGTCGACGTCTCTTTGGAAGTCGTAGACCGTTTTCTTTAGATTCCAAGAGTGCAATATCTCTTGCAATCTTGAGGCGCATCACACGTTGGCGTCGTCGTTTGGTTCGTTTCTCTTGACCTGGTGCATTTGCGGTGTCTTGTGTTTCTGTCGCCTCTTTTTCCAAAAGACTGCGTTGCCATCGACGCCAATCTAGTTCATGTTGGGCCTCAATCTCCAAGTTGACGATCCTACGTTGACGCCATCTCTCCTTTCGTAGCTCTTTTTCCTCTGGACTAAGATGAGTGGTCAAGTTTTCGTTTATATTGTTCAAGTCCACTTGAACAGACTCTTCACCATGGTAGGTCATTGTCGTTGTCTGTGATTGTGATTGTGATTGTGGGATTTGTGGGAGGTCATGGACGGGGTCCCGATGTTGTTGACGAGATTTCCTACAAAGCATGGAAGGGCGAGCCGAGTCTAGAGCTGTTGAGGTCATGACCCAGGGTTCGTGCCACCATCCACCTTTGCCTGATTCAAGGACTAGAAAAAATGTCGGGTCTCCTTCAATATCTGTATTTGTGAGTGGGTTCCGTAAGGCACGATTCTGAATCAAAGAGTGAACCCATTTTGGAATTCGTTTCCGTTTCTGTGGTCGTGCTTTGCGGGAGCTGCTTCCTCGAGAGTGATCGAGCATTGGGCCAGAGGAAGTGGACTCTGTGACTGTAGCGGAGGCATGTATTGTTGGGTCAGGCGGACGAATGTTTTCCTGGGTTGCAAATGGATGGTCACCCATAGGTAGAGCCGCGGCCTCAGAGACAGTGGCGGGTCTATTCAAAGATGATGTTGTGTTGGTACACGGTAGAGGCGGAGTGTCATCCCCAGAGTCGCTTTCTTCATGTTGGTCAAAGAACTGGGGCAGATATGGACGGAGGGCACGGGAGCGGACTCGTTGTGTCTGGAAGAGGAGTCGTAGGAGGTGTTGGGCGTGGTAGTAGTTGGCGTTCTTTGGAGGTGTCGGGATCGTGCAGCCACAGGAGCAGGGCTGCGATGGCGTCAAGAGTCTAGCTAAGATCAAGGACACTGGTTGGCCTGTCGGGACCGAGATGGAAAGGCTAGGTTAGGGACAAGACAAACATGGAAAGGGGTGTAGGAGGAGGACGCGTCAACGGAGAACAAGTCTGAGTGTATGATGCACGCTACCAACAATGTTGGTTGTCCTCTCGCTGTCGTCCTGAAGAGTCCCTGGGTCAGCAAGGTATGATGAAAGAGGCTCGAGCGTGAGTGGATCTAGGGTATGTAAGGGGATACTGCCGATCCAGCGGTTGGTTGGCGTGACAAAATGGATCTGACCAGACATGGGCTGTTCTTGCGACGAAGGGGAGAGGGGAAGGAGGGAGGAGGAAGGAGGGAGGGGGGAGAAGAGGAAGAGGAGGAAGGAAAACAAAGAAAAGAGGCGGCAGTGGTGTAAAGTAGGGCGACAAAAGCCAAGCAGAGGACGAAAAGAGAAGGATGAGAGTAAGCGGAAGGATGAGCGAGCAGGCAAGGAGACAGATAAACAGCAGTAGCAATGAGGCAGAGTAGCGGCAGGCAATTGCGGCAGCAATGGGAAGCACCAGTATGTTTAGCAGTAGCAGTAGCACCACCAGGCCTGCCCCCTACCCCGCAGCCCACATATTGATGGAAAGCGATAGACGAGCGACGACGAGCGACGACATGGGTCCGAGAGACAGACAGACAGACAGACAGAGAGAGAGAGAGAGAGAGAGAGAGAGAAAAGGAAAGAGAGAATGAGCGAGTCGAGCACACTCCCTGGATTCTACTCTGTGCTTGTTCCAGCCGTGCCTGGTACGGACACTTTCATGTACGTCGTTCCTGATTCTGTCTCTTGCTGCAATAGTGTACGGATCTTGAGCAAGGCTCGTCTATCGTCCAGAGAAAGCGAGAGAGAGAGAAAGAGAGATCACCACCTCTATTCATACTGCCGCGTGGCAAGACGAGGGGCGTTCGACCCTGCTGCCGTCAGCACAGCGATGAGCGATGGCGCCCGTACGGGAAAAGTTACCAGCCTGGTTATGGACTTGGACGTTGCGCTCCTTTGGTCTCTCTCCGACGCATGTCGTCAACGGACAAACCGTCCATCTGCTCTGTTCTGTTCTGTCTCTGTCTCTCTGTCTGTCCGTTTGTCTGCCTGGAATGCAAGATGCGATGTGCAGGCTGGTCCGAGCGCAGAGTTGCACTTTGCTCAACTCCCGTTTGGGAGAGAGAGGTCTGTGGGATGTCTGCTAGTGGAAATGGGATGCAGCTTGCGGATGAGCTCCATTCGTGGATCACAGAGCGGGATCGGCCCCTGAGCTGAGCGATGCGCGGGATGCAGAACACGGGCAGATCGCAAGGGGAGAGAAGAGAGAAGGGAAAAGAGAGAGGGAGAGACAGACAGACAGACAGACAGACAGACAGACAGACAGACAGAAAAGATGCCAAACAGGATGTGACCAAGGGGCATGCAATGGGCAATGGGGATGTATCATTTAGCTCGGCATGCATTGTTCTGCGTTCATCGATCTCAAGCATCGACAACAGAGGTTATCCAAGCATGTTTTTCTCTACGCCTACTTGCTTGTCCTGTCTGCGTGTGTCCCCATCCTATCCCCATTCTCATTCTCATTCTCGTCCTCATTCTTATTTATTCTCCTCTCCGATCGCTATTTATGTACCCGCCCGGGGTTGTGTATGTCCCACCTCCTGCGGCAAGGGGTGTTGAGCGGCGCGGGGGTGGGCCTTGGGTTGGCATGGGCCGTGCTTCTGCACCGCGGCCCTGGTCCGATCCACCATTTCTTCCTCCACAAGGATCCCAGCCCCAGCCCCGGCCCACTCCACCGTATCCCTGACCCTCTGTCTGTGCTGACTCCAAATCCCACCCCTGGGCGCCTCGGCTACGGTCTGCGGGGCTGAGCAAGGTACTGCCAAAATGAGCTGCAGACGAGCCGTCTCGTTCGCTTTTGCCTTGCCTCGTTGTCGCCTTGTCTCCGTCCCGCTCCCTGCGCCTGGTTCTGCGCCTGTGGTGCTTGCGCCAGTCCTTTGGCCCGACCGCGTCTCCGGCGGGTGCCTTTGGTGCCCTTTCCTCTCATACTTTGCCGTCGCCTTGCATGCTCTTTCTCTTTTTTCACTCTCTTTCACTCTCTTTCACTTTCTCTTTCTTGTCTCGCCTTCTGCCGACTCTTCCGACCTTTCTTTGTCCTTTGCTCCATGATATTTTACTCTTCGTCCATCGCATTCAACATATCAACTACATCGACCACAATCGGCCCTTCTTCAACCCCCACACTCCCACCCCGACCCGTCTCTTGCTGACGACTGGTTACTTTCGCCACGTCTTTTTTCCCCTTCTTTGCCTCGTCTCTACTACCCCGTCAGCTCCACTCTCGCTCTATCTCTTTCCTTCTCTCTTTCTCTCACTCTCTCATTCTCTTTTCTTTCTTTCTCTTTTTCTCTCCCTTTCTCTCTCTCTCTCTCTCTCTCTCTCTCCTCCTCCTCCTCCTCTCTGTCTTACTCTTACTCTTCTCACTCTTCTCACTCCTCTCTCACACACACTCTTTCTTTCTTTCTCCCTCTTATTGCTCCTTTTTTCGCCATCGCTCAGTGCAGTGTGCGCAGACAGCGAAAAGGATAATCCTCTTTTTCACTCCTCGCGTCCCTCCTCCTCCTCCTCCTCCTCCTCCTCCTCCTCCTCCTCCTCCTCCTCCTCCTTCTCAGAAACATGACCTCGCCCTTTGACCAAGCGCGACAGCACCGGAAGCGGCCTTCTTCTGCATTCTCGTATCAGTCATACGGCTTTGACTTTCTTTCCAACAGTCGTCCTAACGACTATGACAGCTCTTGTCACGAGCCATCGAACAAACGGAGGTCCATCAAACGCCCCTGGACAAATGCAGAACAGGAGGCACTCTATGTCGCTGTGGAGCGGTTTAAACTCTTTGGCCGCTGGCGCGAGGTCAAGGAGCGAATGGGCATCGATCGAACTATTGCCGAGATTGAACAGGAATACACACGAATCTATGGCGAGCTCCCTGACACGGACAATGACCACGACAATGATGACCAGGGTCAAGATGACAAGGACGATAGCGAGGCGTTGGCACAGGTGCCAAAGCAGGAGGAAGAGCCACAGAGTGTGTCTCAGAGACAGAGTCAGGCACAGCGGCGTCGATACCGCCAGCCCAAAGTCAACGATGACGACGAGGATGATGACGATGAAGAAGACGAAGACGAAGACGAAGACGACGACCACGACGGTGATGACGAACACAATGACCATGACGACGAGAGTGACGGTGACGAGGACGAGCTGGGTCAAAGTCATCATCGTTTAGAAATGCTCAAGTCTGCAGCAGCAACCCCTGCACTTACTTTTGCCTCCTCGTCTGCAGCAAGCGACCGGTCCTCGCAGGAGAATGCAGCTCATTCCTCGGACAGGATCAAGACTTATTCCTTCCCTCATAACGTTTCCGTCTGTGCAGAGTCAACGGTAGGGAATTTGACGAATGGGTCCACATTACCTCCTGTACGTCGTACATCCTTAGACAACCACTTGCTCCGTGACACGGATTTTGATGTAGACGACGATATGGACGATGGTGATGAAGACGCTCTTATGGCCGATTGTTCGCCTCTCTTCCCAGTTTCTCAGAGAGAGGCTCGTCTTGGTAGTAGTGACAGGATTTCCTTGACCCATCAGGACCCACATTCGTCGCATCGACCTGCATCGTCTCTATCATTATTACAACAACCACAAGAGCAGCAGAAGCAACTTCAAAAGCTACCACTGCCCTCCTCAACCTCTTCCACATCACCTCCACAACATCAACAACAGCATCAACAACAGCAACAGGTCCCTCAGTCATTAGCATTGTCATCTTCAGGTCTTTGTACACAAGAACCCACACAACTTGCACCCGAGACCCATGGGCGACTACCGCAACATCGACACCAGAAGCATCTTTCCCTGGATGGTCGACCAGCACGGATGGTCCGAGTCTGGACCCCAGAACAATCCGAGACCCTCAAGAATCTGATTGAAGTGTATTTCCCAGGTTCCTATCGAATCAATTGGGTCTGGGTAGCGGCCCAGATGGGCAACACCTTTACGAGGAAACAATGCAAGAACAAGTGGGAAATCATGCGCAGGCGCATGGGAACTGAAGATGAGATTCAACTATTGAAAATAGGATATCAAGAATTTGGGCCTTCTTGGGGTCAAATCCAAGAAAAATATCTTCCGGAACGATCCCGTGGTGGGATCTCCATCATGTGGGAATTACTCGAGTCGCGTGAGGCGGAGCAGAGGATTCAACAAGAGCAACAACAACGGGATCAAAATGGGTTGTTTTCTGGTCAGGATGAACATCTATCACAAAACATGGATATGGACACGGATTCGGTTGCTTCCAATGGCTCTCAACCTTCACCACAACCACCATCACAATCAACGCAACCAACGCAACCGTCGCCAGCACACCAGCAACACCAGCAACAACAGCAACAACAACAACAACAACAACAGAGTATACCCACCAAATCAAAACCTTTTACTCATTCTAGATCGACCTCACTCAGTAGTCATCTTCTTGGAGGTAATGGATCCTCGTTTTCAAGTCGACCTCGTACTATTTCCGAAGGGATTGAAGCACTTGAGGTGTTGCATCCTGTTTTACCCTCATTTCCTTCCAAGGGCTTGAATGGTTTGGATCATCGGCGTCATCGACCTCATCGGTCTATGGAAGTTAATATGCTCCGCAATGGTCATGGTCATCGAGGCCTACTACTTGATCCAACCATGCTTGATCCACCAACCTTGGACTCGAATAGCATGACCACCACCACCACCACCACCACCGCAACAACGGCGACGATGGCTACTCTAGGAGAAGGGAGTGTTGGAGCCAGTTCCGACCGTAGTTTACCCATGACCTGGACAGAACCTTTGACGCGTCGATTGGAACAATTGATTCGATTTCATTTCCCAAACCATCAAAAGGTCAATTGGGTCAAGATTTCTTCCATGATGGGAACCAACCCAGTGGTGACCAAGGAACAATGTAAACGACGTTGGTATTTAATTTCTCAGAACAGTCATCTTCAATATCGACCTATGGAATCGATCCTGACTCGAGATGGGATTCGTGGACTCGTTGGTGGAAGTAATAATAATAGTAGTAGTATTAGTAGTCTTGGTAGTCATGGTAGTGGCAGTGGTAGTGGAGGAGTAGGAGGGTCATTCTCTTCGTCTACTAGGTCCTCATTTTATAGAGGACATAGCAAATCACTTTCCGAGAGTGCCTCCGTCATTTTGGGACTTTCCATGGCAATGCCCCCAAGTCGACTCGCTACATCTACCTCGAGTCATCTACCGCGCAAAACGACGACGACGACGACGGCCATGACCACGACGACGAGTGAGAAGAGTCTATGGGGAGAACAAGAAATGGCCCTGTTGAGACGTGGACTAGAACGATTCGGTCCTTCTTGGCGTGAGATCCAAAGACATTATCTACATGAACGGTCGATCAGTTCAATTGCGAACCAAGGGGAAGTGATCCTGGCAAGTCAAGAGGAAGAGAAAGGAGCTCCTCGGATATTAGATCGTTGTTCAACAGTATCCATCCAAGTGAATAACCAAGTCAGGACTGAAGAGGGTGCCTTTGGAGTACCACGGGGAAGGGCTTCTTTGAATGAAAAGAGTGGAAGTGAGACGGAAGAGGATGAATTGGAGGAAGAAGAAGAAGAGGACGAGAGGATGGAGAGGATGGATGGTTCTGTGGCAAGATTAGCCACCCAGGTAGTTGAGTAGGCATATTTTGTTAATAATAATTATTAAATAATAATAATAATAATGCTGATTGAAGATTTCTTCAAGGCCCTTCTATTAAAACTTGGCTCCGTTTGAAGTAAATACCTGTAACAACAACAACAACAACAACAATAATAATAATAATAATAAAAAGGAGGGGTATATATGAAAAGGAGTGACTAGGACGAAAAGAGCAGGGAGTGGAGAAGGGAAAGAACTGAAGCGTAATTGCAAAGGTGCGTAGATTCGTAGACAGAGTGTCTAATAGAAGTGGCAGTTGTAGTAGAGCTGCTGCTGTTGCTGGTTGTCGTGGTGGTGGACTAGGAGAGAGATAGATAGATAGATAAAAAAGAACCCGGGATAGAAAGAATTTCTTGGGCGGAAGGGGGAGGAAGACGAGGTCTGGGATACCTGTTCTATCTCTTCCTCTCCTCCCCCTCCCCCCCTTTTTTTTCCTACTCTCGTCCTCCCCTTTTCTTCTCCTCAACCCTTCTCCTCTCTTTTGACTATCAAGTGGTAGATCGGGTTCTGTTGATCCTTTCCAAGTAATTGGTGCGCAAGTAGCACGCGTGTTGCCTCGCCTTGCCCTTGCCTTTTTTTTTTTTTTTTTTTTTTGGTGTTGTCAATTCCAGGATGGCGTGCAATTGCTCTTTTTGATTCTTTTTTTTTCGCTGTCTCAAGGACAAAGGGGGGAGAGAAAGAAGGAGAACAAGAGAGTGAAGAAGATTGCGAAAGTGAAAAGGGAGAGAGAGGTGTGTGTGTAGGAGTTGCATCTTTCTCTCGTCGTCCTCTCCCGTCCCCCGATCCACGATTCCTGGGGCAAAAAAAAAAAAAAAAAAAAAAAAAAAAAAGAGAAGAGAGGGTCTAAGGGTCCTTGTTCCCCAGCCCATGTCTTCATTATACTTGATAATCTCTCGAGGCGTCAATCGGTCCGCTACACCCCAATGAGCAGAACTCGACCGAGCTCGTACACGTTCCCCATCATTTCGTTCGGGAAAGATTTCATCCATGTCCAAAACAGGAAGTGGTCCAAAGACATCCACTGGGTTGAGATGGACCTGGTTATGCATCGCTTGCTCCATCTCTTCCCAGCTGGCCCATCGAGGCTCGATATCCTGTTTGCTGGTATGGTCCTTCTTGCTAATCTCGTTCTCGTCGTCACTTGGGATGTCAGGTAGAGGTCCCATGTGAATCTAGAAAGAACAAGAAACGTGATGATGGTCAAAGTGGATAAAAAAAAGCAAATAAACAAGCAGGTCAATAACTGCCATCACCATCCCAGTGCACAAGAAGCGCCATACAAAATACTGCAACCGATAATAATAACAAAAGAAAGTACTTACCGACGAGAGACCTTGGCCAGTTGATTCTGTAGTCGAAGGGCCATTCCTAGCAATAGGGGTCTTGGTCGATCCCGAGGTTGTCAAAGGTTTCGATAAAGGTGCAGCATCTGTAGAGCCCTTTGATGTGGAAGCATTGGGGACGCTTGTTGTAGAAGATGAATGGTCTTGTCGAGACTGCGACAATATCGAACTTGCGCGTGCTTCTGACGTTCCCTTGACATCCAAAAGACTCGTATTAAGACTCCCACTCGCCTTGACAAGAGTCGATGTCGATTTTGAATTGGTCGATGTCGATGATGACGATGAGGACGATGAAGCAGAGGCCGAGGCGGACAAGACACTGGCAAGGACTTTGGAGGTCAAGGTGCCATCGGGCAAGACTGGTCGAGCAGGTCGTTTGAGTGCAAAGGCCGACTTGGCGGAAATGAACGGTTTACGATTTTGTTGTGCTCCACTTCCTCCTCCATGACTCTCTGTACGTATTAGTGTACTCTCTCCAACTTTTTTGACAGGGGGTCCTCCACTTGCACCTACGCCTCCTCCGGCTCGCAGGAGGGTGGTTCGTTGATTTGTGTTTAGTGACGGTTCCGAGGCGAGGGCGAGGTTGATGTTGCTATTGCTGCTGTTACTGCCTTGCGCTATACTGCTTCGATTGATAGATCCAGAAGCCTGGAGATCTCCACCTGTGGTCAAGAAAGTCGGACCAATCTTCAAACTAGAAAACATTCTCCCATCTGTCGCCGTGGGTTGCGCAGAGCGGCTTTCGTGGTCCTGGGCAGTGGATCCAGAAGAAGCACTCAAGGACGAAAGGGTCTTGGTAAGACGAGATGGAGGTTGTTGTGAAATGACTGACTGCCCAACAACAGGTTTGCTCCGCTGACCGATTGTACGCTTTTCAGACAATGTCAATCCAACACGGGGTTTGAGTGAATTATGGACAGCTTGAGAAGTCGTGACATTCGTAGTACTGCCTCGGTTGAGATTAAGCCGTGACCTGCTCCTCTGGAGTGCTTCGCTCTCTGTCGAATCCATGGATACGCTTTGCTCTTCGGCACGCCTTTGAGAAGTAGTGGTCGATCCTGAATTCGAGGATGTATCCAAGGTTGTACTAGCACGTCCCGCAGATACTTCAGAAGACGTCCTGCTGTCTAAGATCTTGGTATCTATCAACGTCTTGGTCACTGAATTGGATCTAGTGCCTGTGTTCTGTACAGTGTGGAGAGTCTGTTCCACATGACTTGTCGCATCAACTGCTGTAGTGCTGGAACTGCTTCTTTTGAAATGACTGGGTGGATTTGTAGAGACATTTTCCGCCTTTGTCGCTTTGTCAACATTCATAAAAATCTTGCTCTGATGTTCGCCAGAACTTCCAACAGAAGACTGTCTCGGTGTCTGTGCCGTTTCCGATTCAACAGAGTGGAAGTTGGGTGTGTGCTCCTGTTGTGATGCTGCTGATTGTCTTGAGGTTTTGGATTCTACTGAACCTACTGACGACCGTATCCGGTAGGAATCCTGGTTTTTGCTAATATGTGATCCTGATTGTGCGCTCGAGTTTGGTTCCGGGGAGTCGAATCGGACAGGTGCCATGGAATCTAAAAACGACGATATCCTCGGACGCTTTGATTCTGGAGGTTCCTCCTCCGGATGGGCATGATCTGACTCGGACGTGCGTTCGCGACTGAGAATAGGTGTAGAGGATTTGTGACGAGCGCCCTCAGAAAAAGTGGTAGAGGCTGAGCTCTCGCGAGAAAGTGGTCGTCCAGTAGTCCTTGAGACGGGGGAAACTAATGTCATCGAGTCCCTTGCCTTTGAAACCGGGGTCGGCGCAAGTTCAAACTCTCCAGGACTTTCAGCCTCTTCAGTCCTCCGTGACCGAAAGTGAGTCCCAAGTGTCCTGGAGGATTGAACAAGGCTCCTGGGCCGCTTTGTGGGGGTTGACGGCGGGTTCTCCGAGTCGGCCGTAGTGGCTGATGGCGGTGGTGGCGGTGGTGGTAGAGCTTTAGCCGACTCTGTTGTCGACCGTAGTATCTTTTCTGATTGTGGCTTAAAGCCCTGATCCATCTTTTCTGTCCCGTCCAGTTGGTTTTTACTTCGTTCGCTCATATTCCTGCTGGACATGTCCGGCTCATCTTGGATTGACTTGCGCTGTAATGCTTTTAGCGCACGCCGAGCTCGAAGTGTTGCAGCCGAGGCGTCGACTCGGAGATAACTCCTTCGTTGTGAAAATCGACGTCGTTCAAACGGAGACCGGGGGCTTCGCGTTGGACCCATGGAGACAGGTGTCCGTGGGCTTTTGAGGCGGTACTGTTGCATCCTTTCATGACTACGCGGAGTCCTTTTCATGGGTGAATTCTGAGTTTCGATCCCGAAGAGTGATGACCCGGTGTTTGCTGTAAAATAGCCCTGACCTGGTGAACTAGAAAATGCCCTTGTAGGTGTAACTGGCTATGGAGTGATAAGAGTCCGAGTTAGTCGCTTCAGGTATTTGTAAAAAGAGACTGATCGCGTCGAATGACAAAGGAGGAAGAGGGGGAGGTTCTCTTCTTTTTACATTTTCGTCCGCTCCATCGATGGTCGTGTATGAGAACTTGGATGTTCTGTAATGAAGAGAGGATCGCATGTCAGCATCAGAAATGGTGAAAGCAAAAGAGATCAATGCAAAAGAAGAGATCATGTGTGGCACCTACGACAGTGGCGATGTTCCATGGTGATCATGAGGAGTTTTGTTTTGAAGGGCGGCGTAAACACATCCTTGGTAGTAATTTTCCAGCCATTCAAAGTTTTCTGCGCAGGCACGTTCAAACTCTTGGAGGCGTTCATCCTTGAGCCTTTCGAGTTTTTTGCGTTGAATGACAGGCCATGGCCTCACCGTGGTCATTGTAGAGTTTCTTCTTGTCGCAGAGGTGTGTGGGGGAGTGGAGAGGAGTGCTTAACGACTTTGTGACAAACAGTCCAAGTGAGAAGAGAGAGAGAGAGTGAGTGAATGACGACAACAACCATGTTTTTTTGGCTCAGATAAAGGTAGTTGGTCGGGGTTTTTTTTGGCGAAGCTCCAGATGATTCGATGGCAAATATTGCTCTTACCTTTGCCCACTTTCACTTCACTCTTTCCTCATCATCGACCATCCATCCGCCATGTCATCCAGCAAGTCATCCAGCAAAGACTACGACTCAATGACCACCGAGGAGAGAGAGGCATTCGACAAGGCTGCTCGTGAAAAAGAGGCAGAGGAGCAAGCTCGTATTTTTTTTTTTTTTTTCCAGTGGATGCACGAATGGATTCATGTCCAAAGAGGGAGCCAGTCTCTTATTTTTCCCGACCCCCTTTTTTTTTCTCGGTACCTTTTAGAGCTTCCATACCGCTGGAGACAGAGTCTTGCAGATGTCGATATTTCCATTGATGTCCCAGTTGGCACAAAGGCCAAGGATTTGGTGATCGATATCAAGAAAAAGTCACTCAAGGTCGGATTGAAGGGACAGCCACCTATCATCGATGTAAGTCTTGTCGAATCTTGTCTCCCCCTCTCTCGCTTCTTTTTCTTTTTCTTTTTCGTTCCCGTTATACGTTCAATTTGAAGAATCTTTTTAATAACCTAAAACTTGTACTCGTTTCAAAAAAAAAAAAAAAAAAAAAAAAAAATCAGGGCATACTCTTCAAGGAGGTCAAACTGGATGACTCGACTTGGGCCCTGGAGGACAGAAAAGAGGTTCAAGTCCATTTGGAGAAACTCCGTGGAACTGAATGGTGGAAGAGCGTTATTGAGGGTCATGCCGAAGTAGACACGTCCAAGATTGTCCCCGAGAACTCTAAGCTTAGTGAACTGGATGGAGATACTCGCGGCATGGTAGAAAAAATGATGGTAATGTCTAAACTGCAGTTTCCCCTTATTCAAGTCCACGGTCGGAAATGGAATTGATGATATTCACTGGATGATTCTATTTTTTTTTCTCAATGGCAAAATAGTTTGATCAGAGGCAAAAGGCTGCAGGCTTGCCAACGAGCGATGAAATCAAAAAGCAGGAGGCGTTCGAACGATTCAAGGCTATGGTAGGTTCACTAACTTTTGTTTTTTCTACTGGGGAGGTAAAGACCCATTTATACTGACCAGGAGACTCTTCTCTCTCCCCTCTACCTTTCCTTTATCTTAACTGAACGAAAATAGCACCCAGAGCTCGATTTTAGGTAAACAAATTGATCTCGCTTCTGACATCCTTTTTCAATAGTGGAGGATGCTCCATCTCTAACTTTTTTTTTTTTTTTTATGGTTGACTGACTACTAGTAATGCCAAGATGTCATAATTTAGCTCGGATATCAGGAGTAATAAAGGACTATGTCAGGCTCAGTGGATCCTGTCGACAATAATCTATGGGACGAAATCTCGGGCACGCAAAAGGATGAGTTGATCCCTTTTGGTACCTTTCGCTTTTTTTTTTCCTTTTTCACTAATGCGGCCCTAGGGTTTCTGAATACGATTTCTTTAGAGGAGGGCAAGTATTATTGGAGACAAGGAAGGAAGATAGGAGGTTGACTCCTCCCTCCCAACCCTTCGGTATCTCATTAACTACTAGCTACAGCTACCGACAAGGAAAAAAAAAAAAGTCGCTATCTGAAATCTACAAATAGAGAATGGAGAGAGAGAGAGAGAGAGAGAGAGAGAGAGAGAGAGAGGCAGCAACACGAATTAAATTCGGAACTGAGAGAGGAGGAAGGAGGGGAAAGGACAAGAGGAGAAGAAGAGAGCAGGGAAGAAGACGAGAAGAAAAGAAGAGGAGGAGAGGCGATGTTGGGACGGAAGGACGCCCAGAAGGAGAAGGATAAATAGCACACGAGATGGAGAAATAATAAAAAAAAAAAAAAAAAAAAGAGAAAAGAAAAGAAAAGTCCATAGTAAAAAAGGTAAGAAAAAAAAGTAAAAGTAAAAGAAAAAGAAAAAAAGAAAAGAAAAGAAAAGAAAAGGGGGTAATCTCAAGAAATGAAATAAAAAAGGATGCAAACGAAGAATCCAGGGGCCACCAATAGGAGAAAAGAAGAAAAGAAGAAAAAAAAAAAAAGAGGGGAATCATATAAATAATAAAATACGTTTAACGGTCTTTTTTTTTTTTTTCATTTTCGGCATGAGCTGCAAGTAACGACACCAATGAGTTTGTCCAAGAAAGTCTGTTTCTTCTGAGCATCGCCCATCCCTTGGCTTTCTTCAGCTCGATTTGGTGCCGTTCGGTTATAGGCGGGATCGCGGAGCAAATCCTGTTCATTCATGGGCTGACCATGTCCACGCGAGGTGCTTTGCTTATGCTTCATCCTTGAATTACTATGGACAAGTCCTGTTGGCTGTTGAACCTTTCCATGAAGTCTCTGGGTGGAATCGCGTCCATGGCGGTCCGACTGATGAAGATATCCAGAGGGGTGAAGAGGGTTCGATGAGTATTGCTGTGAGGCGCTCTGCATATGACCATTATCACCATACGACATGTCGCCCATTGGCTAGAAAGAAGGGGGGGGGGAGCAAATTAGATAGAAAAGGGTCAGGAAGGTGGAACAGTTGTTAGTTCAAACGGTGGTCATCATATTGTATCTGTGTGTAGCAGAAAGAAAAAAAAAAAGGGGAGGTAAAGGATCCATTCAGCATGTAAATAATAATAGTAATAATAACAATAAAAAAAAACTTACGTCCCGCTCTCCTTCCCAGCCCTTGCCATTGTTGAGAAGCATCCAGTCGTACACCCCGTCTTCGACTTCGTTCATGCTCTTTAGCGCCTTTGTGAACAAGTCCCGCAAAAAGTCATAGTCGGGCGTCTCTTCAAATGACAGCTTACGGACATAGTTCAGGTAGATAGCAAATTCTTCTATATATATAAAAAATAAATCACAGAGATATAATCTTCAGTCACACATTCCATTAAAGAAATCCGTCATCACTGGTCGGTTTCATCGATTGGATAGTCCAGCAGGAACAGGTGTGATGACTCGAAAGTCTTACCTGGGAATCCTTCGCACAGCTCCTTGATAGGCGTCAGTTGCTTCTTTTCTCCAATCTTCTCATACTTTTGCTTGTTGGTCGCTGCCTTCAACCCTTGCCAGGGCAGTCCTCCGCGCAAAAAGTACATGAACACATGTCCCATGGCCTCCAGGTCATCGCGTCTCGATTGCTCTAAAATTTGGTAATGCCAATTTCCCAAAGACAAAAAGGTCAGGAATGGTAGAGATTCTTTCATTCCGCGCGACAATGTCTCCACGTGGATATATAAATAAACATGTTCTGGAGACCTATTTTTTTTTTTTTACTTTTTCCTTTTTTCCTTACCTCGCCCAAGATGCGTGTTGATGCTCATGTATCTTGCTGTCCCGCTCAGGCTCTTTCGCTCTCGATATGGTATATGCTGTTTGGTCTTGGGGTCACGGTATTGTTTAGCCATACCAAAGTCCACGACATGGACCAGATGCGCATGTTTGGTGTGTGGCTTTCCGATCAAAAAGTTATCGGGCTTGATGTCGCGGTATATCAGGTTCTTTTCATGGATCGTTTGGATGCGGCAAAGCTAAAAGAGACGACGAGGCAAAGCGAGTGGACCAATATTTGGGGAGGTCAATCCATTTTTTGTGAGAATCTATTGGACTGGAGGCTCATTTTCTTTCTTTTTTGCTGGCATGCTCCCGGATGTATCAGGATAAAGTCAATTTACCATTTGCTTGGCGACCATGACGACAGTCTTGATGGAGAACTTGCGCCCACACATGTCAAACAGGTCTTCGAGTGAGGGGCCGAGAAGGTCGATACAGAGGATATTGTGAAGGCCTTCTTGGCCAAAGTAATAGGCATTGGGGATTCCGGCTGTCCGAAGGAGAATGGAGCGCAGAGCAAAAAAAGAGCAGATAGAATTAAAAAAAAAAAAAAAAAAAAAAAAAAAAAAAAAGAGAGAGAGAGAGAGAGAGAGAGATAGGGTATAGGTAAGCATTGTGTCGGTGGAGCAAGATGCATGCAGCGCAAAACGATAGGATACTGTTTTTTTTTTTCTTTTCTTTTTTTTTTCTTTTCTTTCATGGAACAGTCCATGGAAAGAGAGATAGATAGAGAGATAGAGAAAGAGAGAGAGAGAGAGAAAGAGAGACACTGATAAATGGCCCCAGTGGGCTCTTTCTCTCTCTCTCTCACCCACTCTCTCTGTCTATCTACTCTCGCTAGTTGGAAACCAGTCGGGGTCGGAGCCAGAACACTTACTGGACCCTGCGAGGATCTTGTACGTTCTATATTCATCCCGGAGCTGTGGGGCGTCGCTCTTCCTTGGTTCAAACTTGATAGCGACCTGTTGATTGTTTAAGAGATTGATACCTGCAAAAAAAAAAAGATAGTAACCAAGGTCATATATGAAAGAGAGAGAGAAAAGATAGAAAGGAAAAAGAGTCAGCGCCAATGGGGCTGGCACCTGGAATGTGGAAGCCTGTGTGTGTGTGCGTGTGTATGTGCGATGGGTTGCGCCTTTTTCAGAATAGCCTGCCTTCGTAGATAATGCCGAAGCTCCCTTCGCCAATCTTTTTGCCCACACGGTAGTGGACACCGACGACATTCGATGACGAATGGGTGTTGTGCGAGCTGCTACTCATGCTGAAGAAGAAGAAGAGGAGTGGATATTTTGGGCGTTAGTAGCTGAGCTGAGAATGGACGAGACGGAGATAGCGGCGGTGGTTGTGGTTGTGGTTGTGGTAGTGGTAGTGGTAGTGGTAATGGTAGTGGTTGGAGCAGTAGAAGTAGTAGAGGTAGTATGGAGATGGGATGGGACGGGAAGAGCTGAATTGGTAGAGAGTATAGAGTGGGAAGGGGGGAATGTTGAGGATTACGCTGGGGTTGAATTGTCTCCAGAGGACTAGACTGTAGATGTGTGTACTTGAAGTAGAAGCGGTTGTTGGAGTTGCAAGTAGGCGTGTGTGTGTAGAGTGTATGTGTGAAGAAAATATTACAAGAATAAATAATGAATTATCTCGAAAAGGTGGTCGCGGATGGATCAACAAACCAAGGAAGGAGATCGGTGATGGAAACGAGTGAGAGATGTATGTGAAGTGGCGGTGGTGGTGGTGGTGGTGGTAGAGAAAGAGAAAGAGAGAAGAGTAGGTGGTGGATGGCACTCGGATTGGATTCAATCGGTGAATCAGCCGGGCCGGGAGAGTGAGAGAGTGTAAGAGAGAGTGAGTGAGAGAGTGAGAGAATGAGAGATCAGTTCCAATCAAAGAACAGAAAGAGAGAGAGAAAGACAGGTGGACTGGATGAGAAATGGTTGAATGTGGGATGAAAGAAAGAAGGAAGAGAGAGTGAGAGAGAGAGTGTGTGTGTGTGTCTGTGTGTGTATGCGTGTGTGCTGTGTGATGGGTGAGAACGACAGAGAACGTGTGGAGGTGTTGGGCGCGAAGAGAAGAGAGAGACGTGTGGGACCGCTCAAAAGAACTGTCCCCGTGCACATCCACTCTCTCTCTCACTCTCTCTCACTCTCTTCATTCTCTCTTACATTCTCTCTTTCTCTCTTTCTCTCTTTCTCACCCCATCAGAGGCGAGCACCTCAATGGGTCCGATCGAATAAACAAAAACAAACCAAGAGAGCCACTGAGCGAATGAGCGAATGAGAAAAGTGGGCGGCATGGAGGATGAACCCGAGCCCTGTCCCAATCAACATTCCTCTTCATCGAATTGACCCAGAGAAAGAGAGAGAAAGAGAAAGAGAGAGAGAATGTCTGTATGTATGTGAATGTGTATGTGTAGTAGTAGTTGATATGGGAGAAAGACGCGTTCGTTCTTTCATTCTTTCGTTCTTTCGTTCTTTCGTTCTTTCGTTCTTTTGTTCTTTTGTTCGCTCGTTCGTTCGTTCGTTCAATGCGGAGACATTTCTGAGGACGGGGGTCGATCTTTCTCTTTCACTCTTTCACTCACTCTCTGTTCTGTTTGTCCATATCTTTCATTTGTCGCCCCCTTCTTCATTCTCTCTCTCTCTCTCTCTCTCTCTCTCTCTCTCTCTCTCTCTTCTATCCATCTCTTGTTCTTCCCCCTCTCCTTGGCCGTCTCCTGATCCCCGCCCGTCTGGCTCTACGCGGGCCGCATGTCCAGGACACGCCTAGAAATGCCTGAGAAAACCCAGGAGACACCCGTCTTCGCGCGACAACCATGCATGACCTCCGCACGTACACAGGAAAAAAAAAAAAAAAAAAAAAAAAAGGATGGGAGCCAACACCATCGTCACGTCTTTCCTCGGGCCCTGGCATCTTCGTCACAGCGTCGTTATTGCTAGCCCTCGGATCGACAAACAACGGTTGACTTTCACATTCCTGGTTAGGGCCCGACTAGCATCGCGTTGCAGAACACACCCATCCAATAGACAAGGCGTTCTATTTCACGCTGGCAAGTCCCAACCGCAACGCTCACTCTTTGTTATTGCCGCTCGTCAGGGTGAGACGAGTCGCAACAGGGTTGGACGGGACATGGAGGGTGCTGGTAGTGGAGATGGCAGTGGTGGTGGTGGATGAAGAACAAGACGGAGAATGCTCTTTCCTTATTCTTCTTGGTTAATTCCCCGGACCCCCCAAATCCTTCTCAAGAGTCCTTTATCCTCCTCCCCCCCCCTCCTCCTCCTCCTCTTTTCCCTTGATCAAGCCGTTGAAGACTCGCGCGCACGACGCCTCTTCCTTGGCCTATGCAGCAGCCGCATCCAATGGATTCCGACTGCTCGCCAAGGAACCAACAGCCGTCTCTTCCACGCGGAATTCTGTCCGATGGCCAAGGATTTCCACCACCCCAACAACCACAAGTACAAGGTCATGAGCAACAGCCGAGGCATCCCCCTTTTCCTCACCAAGACTTGGCGAATCCGGAGATAGTTCAGAGTGGGAACAGAATCCAGCAGGGCCAAGGTCACTTTCTTCACCCTAGTCCACAGCAATGGCGACAACAGCAGCAACAGCAGCAACAACAGCAATATCAACAGCAATATCAGCAGCAGCAGCAATACCAGCAGCAGCATCTTCAACAGCAGCAGCAGCAGCAGCAGCAGCTACAACAACTACAACAACAACAGCAGATGCCACCGCGCCGCTCGGGAGAGATGATTCGGCAAGAGATATGCGAGAGCATGCCATCTTATCCGCTAGGAATGACAATGCCTGACACCATCCATCCTGTGTCCCCCATGGGAGACATGCCTCCGCACGAGGACATCCATGCAGACCCTCCTCTGCAGTCAAGCACGCCTGTTCCGTCCTCCACCTCCTCGGTGACTACATGCCAGCCAGCAGGTCCAATGACTCCCAGTGCCCCAGGATCATCTCTTGGCTCTCTCTTCCGACAAAAGCAGCACAAACGTCGGGCTTCATCCGTTGTCGGCTGGGACTCGGACGATGACGAAGAGGTGGACAAGGCAAGAGCAGAGGTTTCGGGGGAAACATCGTCCCAGCCACCCATGTCACACATGCCCATGAGTGAAAAGAGTGCTTGGCTCCTGAAGCAGGATCGAAAACAAAAGAACATGCGAAATTGTCTCTGCCTCGGCGTCATCCTTTGCTTCCTCGTTCTGGGCACAATCCTTGCATTTACCTTTAAGGAACAAATCTTTCACAAGGTCCGTGGCACTCCTCGACCAGGTGAAGCTGATGGTGACGGTGGAGAGAATACTCTTTTCCAAAAGAGTCATGGATCCATCGAGTCGACTTTCCACGTGAACAAGACCATTGTCCCAGATCCTTTGTTGACCAAAGCCTTTTACGGAATCGATTACACACCTTCTGGAGCACAAGAGCCAGATTGTCGTGTGAACCTCGGACATGTCATCGAAGATATCAAAGTTCTTTCCCAACTCACCTCTCGGATCCGACTCTACGGTATGGCCTGTCGTCAGGCAGAGTTTGTGCTCAAAGCGATTGAGTATCTGGGCCTTCAAGAGATGTTTGTCATTCTCACGCTCTGGGTTGACCACAATCCAGTCTCATGGGAGAAACAAGCACACAGCTTCTGGAATCTGTTGGACAATGATGCCCTAATGGATGAGATTGACCGTTCGGGGGCTCGAATGAAAAGTCGCACGCCTACCACGCGACTGTCTCGGGCTGGTCTCAGGATTGCAGGCATCTCGGTCGGCAATGAGGTCTTGTTCCGAAACGAAGATAACAACAAAGGTGACTTTGTTCCTGTAGAGACCTTGGTTGCGTACATTAATGAGGTCCGACGTGGCATCGCTGATAGAGCTGCCACTGCTGCCAGTGCCCCAGCGACCGACACGGTCATGCGAGCCCTTGCGCAACATCTTGGTCAACTTCCAGTCTTTTCGTCGGATCTTGGTAGGAATGCACACCAGATCGTGGATTCAGTTGACTGGGTCTTGTCCAATATCCATCCCTTCTTTGCGTACCAGGCAGCAGACAAGGCGGCCGACTGGGCGTTTGTCAACTTTAAAAATGAGACGATGCGAGTGGCAGCAGGGAAGCCGGCGATCATCTCTGAGGTCGGATGGCCGACAGGGCCAACCACAGCTAACCTAGGTAAGTCCCAACTTGGAAGTCAAGACATTTCTCTTATCCGTTGTCACAACAAAGCCCCGATTTGGAGGTTTTGATTGTTCACCCGATGTGTCCGATGTGTGTTCGAAATGTGTCCGACGTGTGTCTGATACGTGTGTGTGTGTGTGTGTGTGTGCGTGTGTGTGTGTTTTTCCTTCCTTTTGTCCTACCCCGAGGCTCTCTTTTTCTCCCTCTCTCTCTCGAGCTGACACCTTCTTTGGATATCGCATGCTGTCTAGGTCCTGCGGTGCCTTCGCTTAGTAACCTGCAGGTGTTTGTCGACACATGGGTGTGTCAGGCGAACAGGAGAAACATCCCGTACTACTTCTTTGAGGCATTTGACGAGCCATGGAAGAATTCCATCAACCCTCGCGAGTCCCAGTGGGGCTTGATGACGACCGATAGGAAGCTCAAAATCAGGGTTCCGACATGTACATGATGATGATGACGGTGGAAGTGGTGGTGTTGATATTGATGTTTTTAGTTGTTGTTGTATGTAGATGACTATGGTAAGGCGGATGGGCCAGATGAGCAAATCGCGGGAAGTAGATTGGGCGTAGCCATCGTCATGTACCTTTTTTTTTTTTTTTTCTTTCTTTCTCTGTTTTGTTTCTTTCTATTCCTTATTTTTTAAGTAATGGGCTAGATCTCACTCACTCACTCACTCACTCACTCACTCACTCACTACTATTTTAGCTACCTCCTATAGTGTCTTTTTCCATGAAGGGGCTGCTGGCAATGCCCTTCCTCTTTCTTCTTCTTCATTGCTTCCAAAAAAAAAAAAAAAAACTGACATGTTGGTTACACTTGTGATGAACACGCACATCAACACAGCTATCTTGCTAAGCGGGAACCCAGAGATTGACTCGCCAGAGGACGCTCGATCCCTCAAATGCTTATGTGTAGTAGAGACACTGCAGACTCTTTTCTATCGAGAAATGGGAGTGGGAGAAGGGGTTGGGGAGCAGGATGGTCTTTTTTACCCCATCTTTTTGCGCTTGCATTTTCATGTTCAAAGGGTTACCTCACTACGCATTGCATAGGTCGCTTGCTTGGCTCCAGGAGTACCCATGACACGCGTCTCGATAGTGTCCGGGCCTTGTCCATCCAAACAGTAACAGGCTCTTGACAGGGGGCGGAGGGAAGTCATCTAGCATGGCCGCATTTCCGAGGCAGGTCGAGGTCTTATTGTTCATGCTTACCATCAAACCACACACCATAGGGCCTGTCTGTCCTAGGGGACCGTCCTTTCTCCTCTTTGCAGGAGAAAGAGGAGGAGGAGGGGGGAGGGGATTCTTGAGGAGAGTCCAAATGACAAATGTGTGTATGCGACTAAAAGGTCTGCAGAGTCTACATGATGAACCCTATGGAGACCCCTCCCCCCTTCTCTTCTCCTCCTACCTTCTCCAGTGTTGCTAGAATGACAATCATCTCCTTCCGAGCTCTTTCTCTCTCTCTCCCTTTCTCTCTTGCTTTCGTTATGTCGACATCTTGCTTTGTTTATGCATCCAGCAGTCTACTTTTAACTCCATTCATCCCTTCTTTGACAATGGATGACCGACTCGCAGCGTCCGGGTGGCGGATGATTAGGCTGCGAAAGGGCCACCTTTTCTTTTTCTTTTCAAAAAAAGAGCCCATCATGTGTCCATTCCCCAAGCTTTGCTTCAAGGGAAAAAAGAAAGAAGGCGGAATAGGACAGAAAGAGGTGGAAAGTGGCTCGCCTCCCTATCCCTCAATTGAGCAATATCATCCATCTTCTTGTTGTCGGTGGTTCGCCGGATCTAGCCTAGTCCCCGTCCTGGGCCACATCACAGCCCTTTTTCTTTTTCTTTTTCTTTTTTGCGCGCGCGCGTCCACTCTCAAATGTTGGTTCGGAGAAAGAAAGGAGAGAGAGGGGGAGAGGATAGATGCTGGCTTGCAGATAAAAAAAAAAAAAAAAAAAAAAAGGTGGTGGTGGTGGTACCGTTTTCGCCTTTTTCCCGATCTAACCATTCGACGGGAGCTTGGAGGTCAACCTTCGGATTGGAAAGAGGAGGAGATCACGCTGCTTGAACCATAAACCAACTCAAAGAGGAGCTCTTTCCATTCGCCAGTGTAACACATGCATTGGCCGTATGCATGCATGCAGCTCGATCAATCGCTTTTGCGAATCCTTTCACCTCCTGTTGCTTTCAAGCCAAAGAACGAGAGAGGGGACGACGAAATGGATGCGAGGAGGAGAAGAGATGTCGCAAGAAATAGATGTGATCTGGCGACCCAGAAGCTTGGTCGCTTTCAAGACCCTTGTTCTACTCTTTTGTTCCATGATCTGGTCGCTGTTGGTATGCTCTCGTGGAGGAAAAAGAAAAAAGAAGAAGAAAAAAAAAGCAGATGCCTGTTGAGGATTTCTCAGTAGACACTCTTGGCTCCACGGCAATGCTTCTGCGAACTCTACTCTGTTTTTTGCACACGTGGTAGTGGAGAGAGAAAGAGAGAGCGTACCTGTGCTCTTTGTGTCCTCCTCAAGAGGTATCCATCGTTGTCAGCGCATCACATCACATCGCATTGCCCTGTTGGTCGTAAGGGACGAGTAGTCCACAGAGTTGCAGATGGCTGGCCTGCTTACCGACATACCGCTCAATGTCAGCTAACGTCTGTCCTTCGCGCAACCATGGAGCAATTGCATATCCGTCAAAGAGCCAGCTGACCGACAAGGTTACCTCCGCACACGATACAAAGTCCGTAAAAAGTCATCCTGCATACACGCCATATCCTTTTGCTCTTCCGTATGGCTCGGCCCTTCGCCTGTGTTTCCGCTTCGCTCAGAGCCTTTTTGGTCTGGTCTGGCACGCGTCTCTCTCTCTCTCTCTCTCCCCTTCTGGGTAGAGTTTAGCTGGGTTTTTCATGGTTGTCGAGTCCGTCTGTGCCGTGTCTTGTATGGATTTCCAGCAATGGTATCCGGCAGGCTGGCTGTTATGCGGGAAAATACAATGGACTACATTGCACTCAACGCAGTCTGCACTCTCGCCGGCACTGTGTTATGTGATCATCGAAGTGTCCCTCTCGTCTTTCTCTCTCTCATTCTCTCTCTCCCCTGTGCGACCGCCGACTTTTGCACACAACCATCCCCCTGTTTCCTGCTGTCTGTCTGTGTGTCTGGTTGTCTGTCTGTCTTTTTGTGTGTTTGTCTGGCAATCTGACCGTCCTCTCTCCCCTTTTGTATTCCCCTTCTTGTACAGTACGCTCCTGCCAGCACTAGACATGAGAACGTAGTCAAAGAGTCAAAACACGCCTTTGCTCTTCAGGTCAACGCTTACCTTTTGTGCGTTGTTTGTGTGCCAAGCAGACATGGTGGTAACAATGGCCCAAGGTCCCTTTTTTTTTTCTTTCTCCTTTTCATGACCGAGTCAAGACTCGGGACTGGTGTACCTGTCTCGACTATGACTGAATCCAAAAAGAGGTAGTAGCTCTTGAAAGCAAATACCACCTCTTCCTCCGATCCCACAATTTTTCTTTCCCTCCTTCTTTCTCACTTATCCACATAAGGTTCTCTTGATGGCGGAGACTGAGCAAAGCAACAAAAAAGAGTGCCCTAGGCAAACGACAGTGGAGGAAAAAGATAGAGTATCCCTGGATGTTTGACATCACCAGGCAGTCGAAAGTTCTACGGCCTGTCTCGTTGACTAGACTTTAGGCATTCCGCTCCTGTTCTCGTGCGCACAAAATCTCTTTTTTTTTTTTTTTTTGCGTGTGTCCACCTCCAAGTGTGAGCGGTGAGACTTGAAATCGAGGCGTATATCCGACTTTGGGGCTACCCGTGGTGGATTTCCTCGGTTCTAATGGTTCCTATGGTCTCGATAGGCCCGGTGGTCTGGTGGAGCACCCTCTACTCCTCTCTCTCCCCAAGGAGAAGGGGAGCCATCGCCGATAGACAGGGATTCGAGCTTCACCTGGTCCACAGCAAGCCCGGAATCAACGCGTGTCCCTTTCGCTCTGGAAACGACTGGAAAGGGGAATGAGGAATACAAGTGATGTTTTCCGTTCAATGGTTGGACGGGGATCTTTGCAGATCGCATGGCGCTTCTCGTTTCTCTTTGCCGGCCTTTTGGGTGACTTGAGGGTGTTGCTGTGTATGTCTTGCCCGCGCCCTTGCCTCTTTTCCTCCTCCTCCACTTTCTCTCTCTCCCCTTCCCCTTCTCCCCCCCCCCCGCGGGTGATTAGCTGCTAATGGCGGGCTGCGCGTGAGTGAGTTTGCCTCAAAACACCCCTCGAGTCTGCGGCATAAAATGGTTGCTGGCTATAAATGCTTCGGCTATCGCCGCACTCTGGCTTCTGTCTCTCCTTCTCAGCACTCGTCTCTTTCTTTCTCTCTCTCTCTCTCTCTCTCTCTCTCTCTCTCTCTCTCTCTCTCTCTCTCTCTCTCTCTTCTATTTTCCTCCTATCTCCCCATCCAAAGACATCCTCTGTCCTCTGTTTTTTGTTTTCTTTGTCATTTGTTTCCATATCCTCGTTTTTCTTGTTCTTCCACGGCTGTTTTTCTATTCTCTCCCTACCACCTATTGTTGCCCTGCCTATCTTCTCAGTTTCGGACGGCATTCTCTCGCTCTTTTCCCTATCGTCCAGACAAAGGCCTCATCTTTATCCGCCCTAAATAAGAAAGAGCGACATCGTAGCGCCTTTCTCTCTCTTTTCCTTCGATCCCCTTGCTTCAATATACCCTTCCTCTACACTTGTCATCGCTGCCGCGTCTGCCCACGACCAGTGCTACTGCCACTACTGCCCCAGGCATCATCAACCCCATTGCCATTACCGTCTGTTTAGCCATACCTCCGCTCTCTTTTTCTTCGCCACACTCTGCTACCCTGCGTTAAGCCGCCCCGCAGCTCTTTTGCCACGACCCCCTTCGCCTCTTTTCGTTCCTCCTCCCCTCCCCTCTTTGCGCGCGACCTGGTCTTCTTCCAGCCGCTGAATATACCCTCGACCACGTAAAAAGGACTCTGTCTCCCCTGGTCGATTTCTCTTTCTCTTTCCTGTTCTGTCCCTTGGTCCTCGTTCTCTCCTCTCTCCCAACTCGCGACCTTTTCTCTATTTCATAAAGGACACACACCCCTCCGCCCTTCTCTCCCCTACTACCGACACAGGTAAGAATTGATGCTCAGTGCACTTGCCACCGGCCCCAGGCATTGTCCCTCCGCCCGGCCGTTTGTGTTTCCACCCCTCCCCCGCAGCTCCTCAAGGCTCTCCTGCACGAGGCCTTTGCGCTCCGCACAAACACAAAGGCACCTGTGGGGAATCAAACAACCATCTCGCGTCTTTGTCTTTTTCCTCACCACCGTTGTCTCTCTTTCTCCTCACTCCTCTTCACTGCAGACTCTATTTGTTCCGCCAACGCGCAGAGTCGTTCTCACTCAGCATGTCAGGGCCCCATCAAGAAACGACCACAGTGACAACTGAAGAGACTACCCCTGTAGTCTTTTCCACTGAAGAGGCAACTGTTCTCCTCTCAGACACCGAAGAGACCGTCGAAGAGACTATCGAAGAGACTGTCGAAGTAACGACAACGACAGCAGCAACAGCAACAACTACTGAAACGATCACAGAGGCTGTCACACCCGTGCCAGAGTCAGTGCCGGCGCTGGCACCAGCACCACCCAAGCCGAGTCGTATTTCACTTGCATTTGCACGGATTTCGAATGGTTGTGGTATGTGCCCCTGTATCCTATATGTCCTCTCACTCTCCTCCCCCCCTTCCCTCTCCCTCATGACCTGGCCTCTCCTTTGGTCCTGTTGGCACCTGTCCCGTTCATGCAGACCTCTCTCTTTTTGTGATAACCATCGGAAGATGGTCCAATGATTTGACAACAATCTTGGCAAAGCATGCCTCAACAGAGGATGAAGTAGCCCGAATGCATCTCTGCCTTTCCTCTTGGCCCAAACCCTCTCCTATCCTTTTCATTGTTCCTCGTCCTTGTCCTCGTCCTCGTCCCCCCCCCTCCTTTTGTCTGGTCCAGCACTCCTTTTGTTGCTAGTCAAGTCATGCCCACAAAGGCATGTTTGCTCGCAATGCAGGACCCACGCCTACGCCCAGAGCATTTGGTCTCACTTGACTTGTTGAACAAGGACGTACAGTACTTCTCGGTTCAACTCTGTCCTGTCCTGACCCAACCCTGCCTCTGCCCTTCTCTGCCCTGTCCTGCTCCTTTCTTTCCATGCCGTGTGCCCTTGGTCCTTGGCCCTTTTTCTTTCTTGGGTGCCTCTTGGCTGCATCGCCTTTCGCTTCCCCCCCTCTTTTGTTTCACGCAGCATGTTTGGTATCGTCACCACGGCTCGCAGGAATATATAAAAATATATCATCCTCTCCATTTTTGCTAATACAAACACGCATGAATGATATGCAATTTCAATTGTGCTTCTAGGACTTTGTCTGCATCCGTGGAAGAATAGCGCGCCTGGCGATTACCACACCCTGGTGGTGACCCCTGGCGACGAAGAAGGCCCACTCCCTGGACAGGAGGGTCCCAGCGAAGGAGGTGTTGCTGCAGCCTTGGCCATCAGTGACGACTACAAGAATGCAGAGCACTCCGAGTCCACTGAAGTCTCTGTCGAGGGCACGTCCCACATTCGCGAGTCAAAGCAACAGTTACACGGAGATCAAGAGGAGCAGTTCGTGACCTCCACCATTGTCACCGAGTTCATTCTAGACTCGGACCTGGCAACAAAGACAACGGCGTTTGTCCAGGACGACGACGTCGACACCGACAGTGATCATGATGACCACACCCAGCCACGTGAGCACCCACAAGAGATTTCTGTCCAAGAAACGATTGTGGAGCGTAGTATACCCGAGGCAGTCGCTCTGACGGCCGACACGACTGTGACTGGCAAAGATGTAGACGCGCTTCACCTGGATTCGGCGCCTGAGGTTCCAACCAAGGATGTTGTCTTTAGCACGACGACCACGACTACGACCACGACCACCAACTCGGTTCCATCTTCACCCACCGCACAACGTGGCTCCACTTTTTCGAGAAAGTTTTCGCGGCGAAGCGCCTCTCAAAACTCGTCCCAAGCTGGCACACCACCCGGTTCGGGCAACACCTCGCCATTGATGGGTCGGTTTAGCAAATTTACCAAGAAGATGCGTCCAAGTGAGACTTCGACCACGACGACCACTATCACATCGGCCTCTACTGCCTCGTCCCTCTCATCGTCTCTCCAGTCCAAGGTGGAGTCACTCAAGGTGTCGAACGCTAGCTCAGTTCCCATCGCTGTCTTGGACAAATCCATGAAGGATTCGCACCTCGAGGATGGTCCAGTATCGCCTATCAACAGCCCTTGGACCGAAGGTGGTCTGCCCCTGCCTCAGCAGCAACAACAAGAGCATCGTGGTCGAAAGGAGACGACGACAGTTGTGACTGTCACGACCTTGACAGGTCAACCCGAGACGGAGGAACCGATGGAACTTCCTGGTCAGCTGACACCTCCCAAGGCACAGCCCGCACCGACCAAGTCGCATCCTTGGACGATCCCCAACCGGATGGGAAGCTTGAACAAGACTGGACGAGCACCCACGGTAGACAGCACCCATGACGGAAGTGAAGCAGGCAGTGTAGGATCGAGTGCCAAGGACACGACCGCATCACCGATGGACCAGAAGCGACGCAAGAGTGTGTTGAAGAAGATTGGCAAGATGATTAACACGATGGGACCCCACAAGAAGACGAGTGATGGGTCGACCAGCACGACGTTTAAGCGGATGAGTCGTCAAAGCAGCGTAAACATTACGCCGAGTCCAATTGAAGTTGAAGAGGAGAGGGTACTTGCACACTAAGAGTGTGTGTATAGTAGTCGTTGTCAGGGTTCTTACTGCCTTGTCCTTTTCTTTTTTTCTTTACTTTTTTCTTTTTTTCCATTCCCCTTTGGACGCGCCACTATATCCGCATTCTTCATTTTCAGACGCTCCGACCCCCAAGATAATAGCCATACTACTGTAGTAATAATAAAAGCAAAAAAAACAAAAAAAAACAAAAAACAAAAATGCTGCTTTACATATTGAACGCGAACGGGTGCGTGCTTGAGTTAAGGAGTGGAGATGGGATGGAGGAAAAGGGTTGGACAATAGTAATGAAGAGATCACTTGTGGATCTAATCGGATCAGGGCCAGGCCAGATCAGATCAGATCTGAATGAGATCGGCTGAGACTGCATAAGACATTCACCCAAACGCTCTCTCTCTCCACGTCTCTTTCTCTCTCACGTTCTCTTTCACGCTTTTTCTCTCTTTTATTTGTACACGCGCTTGCTCTTCTCTCTTTCATCTCTCTTTCTTATCTTCCTGCTCTTGTCTCCTCTACCTTTGATCTCCACAACTACAACTCTCTCCTTCTCTCCTCCTCCTCTCTCCTCTCGAATACACAGGTCCACGCTTTTTTTTTTTTTGTTTTTTTTAACCAAAAAGCTCACTCTTCACCACCACCACCACTACTACTACTACCACTTAAAAAAATGTCTTCTACTCCCATCGCAAGCAAGATCATTCCCAAGGCCTCTCGACACAGTATCCAAGGAACGCCGATCGAATATGTGAGCGCGACTCAAGAGGCGGCGGTCAAGTCTCTTGTGGACGAGTTTACGATCACAAGCCAGATGTTGCATGACATCAAGGATAACTTTGTCGAGGGCATGGTCAAGGGTTTGAAAAAGGATGGCGAAACCATGGCCATGATCACATCGTATGTGATGGGTCGATTGGATGGCACGGGTAAGTGAAAGAAGAAGAAAAAAAAGAAAGTTTTTTCTTTCTCTCCTTTCTCCAACTATAACCAAGATCAGGACTATAACTCACGATCAGGATCACAATCACGACTACGATCACAAACACGAGCACGATCTTGACCATGACCAGGATCATTATCTCGATCATAACCGCAAACCAACAAACCACAACCAACGTCAACAACAACCCGTGGGAAGGTTCACGAAAATCTCCACCGGGGGGAAGGTGGGGTTTAGGGGAGGAGGAGGAGGAGGAGGAGGATAAAAAACTGCCCGGGGGGCAGAGCGGCGGAGAGAAGGCTGGACCCGTTATCTCCGCATAAATATAGCCCCTCTCCGCTGCTGACGACAACAAGCCCACGGGGACATGCTCCATCTGTCTCTCTTTCTCTCTCTCTCTCTCTTTGTGTGTCTTCCCACAGATACACGACACACGACACACAACAAAAAAAAAAAGAGAGAAAAAGAGCGTCAGATAGCCGATGTGAATAATGATGTATTTTCTTGTCGGTATCTTTGCATTTTTTCACCACTCACCAACTCAACCCAAACATTTTTTTTTTTCCTCTTTTTTTCTTTCTAGAGGTCGGCTCTTATCTGGCCCTGGACGTTGGTGGAACCAACCTGCGCGTGGTCTCTGTGCATCTTTCGGGCGGAGGCCAGATCACGACTCGTCAAACAAAGTACCGAATTGATGAGCGACTCAAGGTCGGTGACGCAAAGTCTCTTTTTTGGTAAGGCATTTCCAAATATCCTTTTCTTTTTGATTGTCTCTATCCTTCCCAGAAAAAAAAAACATTGATCGTTTAGACTAAGAGGGAAGGGGGGGGAGAAGGGTGTGAATGGCAGGCGAGACCCGAGAAGGGACGACTCGGACTGAGGTATCCGTGTCTCTCAATCTCGTCCATTCAGATCTGGCCTTAAAAAAAAAAAAGAAAAAAAGCCAATGTCCTCGGAACCATTGGGGATGGGAGAGAGATTTTTTTTTTTTTTTATGGTACGGTTACTGACTGACCGTTATGCCTCCTTTCGATTAGATTTTATGGCCGTCTGTGTCGACTCGTTCTGTAAGTATGAGCTAACACACAGCAGACAGACATAGGGCGTTAACTCCAAGACAAAAAAATGCACATGATACCACAAGTCAGGTATTGCTTTATGCATGACCATTTTTTTTTGAACCTGGACCTTCCTAACTTTTGTACGCCATCCAACGTCACACTCCCCCTTCCCCTCTTTTGTGTCTGTGTCTCTTCTCTCTCTCTCTCTCTCTCTCTCTCTCTCTCTCTCTCTCTCTCAATAGTGGATGAGCATCAGATTACCGTCCGAGGCGATTCACAGATCGAGTTGGGATTCACGTTCTCGTTCCCTGTGTTGCAGACGTCGATCAATCGTGGAACGTTGATTACTTGGACAAAAGGATTCAATGCCACAGGAATGGTGGGCAAGGATCCTGTTGCCTATCTCCAGGATGCTTTTAACCGTCGACATATCCCTGTCCGTGTTGGTAAGAAAAAAAAAAAAAAAAATAAATATATTTTTTTTCGTTATCATGGTTGTTACTGTTTTGGAGAGCGAGAGAGAGCAAAACAGAGAGAAAGAGAGCTAGATAAGCTCTAGTCAAGGTTTGGGACGTCGTGTGCGTGTGGGTTGCACACGAGTATTGAATCTTAAAAAAAAAAAAATCCGTATTTTTCCTGATAACTGAAATCTTTAGCGGCCTTGGTCAACGACACTGTCGGAACACTTCTTGCTCATGCCTACAACCACCCGAGACGGTCATGGGAGTGTAAGTTGGGATATAATTCTCTCCCCTTCTTTTCATGTTTTTTTGTTTCCTACCCTCTCTCCTTTCTGTTTCTCTTTCCCAGCTCCGCTTTCTCCCCAGTGGATGGGTTAGAAGGAGACCAAAAAAGTCATGTCATGGTTTTCTTTTTTTTAATAACAGGATCTTGGGAACAGGGTGCAATGGAGCCTACATCGAAAAGCTCAGCAAGATTGAAAAGTGGAAGGGTCAAGCAAGTGCAGATGAGATGATTATCAATATGGAGTTTGGTGCGTTCGACAAGGAGCGTGCCATTCTTCCTTTGACCATGTTTGACAACAAGATGGACAGAAAGTCAGTGGTAAGTCTTTCCCTTCCTCTTGTTTTTTTTTCTTGGTGATTACCCTTATTTGTTGTGTGAGAGAGATAGAGGAAAGTAGTGAAATCAAGAAGCGAGAGTGCTAAAAAAAAAGTGTTATTTACTTTATTCTTCTTCTCTCGGATACATATAGAACCCCGGAAAGCAACTGTTCGAAAAGATGATTGCTGGCATGTACCTTGGCGAGATCACTCGTAATGTCCTCCTCAACCTCATCGATCGTCGTTTGCTCTTCGAGGGTAACGTGACCGCGGACCTGAATCAAATGTGGACCTTTGAAACCGCTTACATGTCCACGATCGAGGCCGACAATACTCCAACCTTGCATGCGACCCGCAAGATTCTGGAAAGCACCCTCAATTTCCCATCCACCACTTTGAACGATCGACAGGTTGTCAAGACGGTGGTTGAATTGGTAGGAAAGAGAGCAGCTCGTTTGAGTGCAGCGGCCTTGGCAGGTATTTTGGAACATACAGGAGCATGGCAACAAAAGTCGGCGATTGGAATTGATGGAAGTTTGTTTGAGTATTATCCATCGTTTGATAGCGACATTATGGATGGATTGGAAGAGGTTCTGGGAGCTGAAGTACGAAAGAATGTTAACATTGGATTGGCTCAGGATGGAAGTGGTGTGGGTGCTGCCTTGTGTGCATTGTTGGCTAGCAAGCACTGTCTTGGTTATCCTTAGGCTCTAGTGGAAGCTGTTGCTATTTTTTTTTTTTTTTTGGGTGGGGGGATTATAGTAGATTGTTCCCCTTGGAATTTTTCACTCTTATCTCTAGTAAACCGAGTCAAGAAGCAAATTCACCAAGGGAGAGATAGAGATAGAGATAAAAAAAAAAAAAAAAAAAAGTGTATTGGTATGATACGAATTAATGTGCAGTCGACAAATTTTCTAGTTGGCATCGTCGCGTGGCATTGGTCTGTGTAACCAATAGAGGATGCCCTGACCAATGTACGTACTTTTCCACTCTCCCTCAATGTGGTCATGAAAAAGGGGGGAGGCGAAGTGAGGAGGAGTGTGTATCTGGCTGGGGATGAGAGAGAGAGGAACCGCGAAACTATAAAAAAAAAGGGGGGTGGGCGGGCGGGCGGGAGGAGGAAAAGATGATATTCTAGCAAGGAATACCACTCGCTTGATACAAAGACGATCCAGGATTGGACCGACAAGCAAAGAAAGAAAGAAAGAAAAAGGCTCAGAAGGAAATGATAACTCAGCCTTTCATTGTCCAAGGGGAGAGGGTTGAGGGGAGACGAAGTAGATTTTGATTATGTGTTCCTCTGACTTCATTGACTACTTTTTCTTGACTTGGGACAAATTCAAAGGAACCCAGCTCAGCTAAAAATGGACGCATAGCCTTCTTCCCCCTCCTCCCTCACTACCCCACTCTTCTCATAACAGAGTTGGGTCCTCGTCCCACTGTCAGCACTTGGCTCTAATAGGTCCATTCAGAGTTTCACAGGCAAACCGGCAACTGGGCAAAGATGACGGGTCGATTTAATTTTGTGTATCTTTAATTTCATAGTGCTCATTCACTCAATTCCACTCAAGGGATTCGCCCTTCCTCCTTCCCTTCTCCTGTCTTTTCGTTTAGGCAAAAGTCTAGCTTGATGAGGAAAAGGAGAAGAAAAGAAAAGAAAAGAAAAGCTCATCGATGCAAACAGGTGGTAGAGCAAGATGTGATGAGGCGGTTTTTTAAAAGTCTCTTCTCAAGCTTTCCTTCCTGGTAGTTTCGCTGTATCCAGGCCCCAGAAATATTGAGGAGGAGAGAGATTTGGAAAAAAACAAAAATCGATCAAGTAAGTAATGGTCATAGGTTCACCAGTCCAGGTGCTCCAAACGCGCCTGTTTTCATTAAATATATATGTTTTTAATTTTACTTTCTTCTGAGGTCCTCGTTAACGCTTGATGACATTCAGAGAGAGGACCTGGGTCAACTTGCTGACATGATGTGATACTCTTTCAGAATCACCTACCGTTATGAAAGGCAATCGTATATCCAAGATGGTAAAAGATGTTCAGCGGGAAAGAACAAGAAAATGCTATTGCTAGCTCGCGTAGGAAATGTAGTGAGACAAAAAGTTGTTATTGTAGACGCATTAGAAAGCTTTGAGTGCCTTGTACACAGCCACCGCCGCGAGTATTTCTTCACACTCTGGATTATATTTTGTGTATATCATATGTCTTTTGACACCGCCTGTTCTTTCTATCATATCGAGCAAAAGGAAGAAGAAAAAAGAAGAAAGAAGGGCGCGTTCATTTCTATCTTACTGCATCGGCAAAATTCTCTAGTTGTTGCTGAAAGATAATAAACCACTGGATGACCTTGCTCCTGCTTCTTGTAATGACTTGATACCTTTGCGAACATCAAGGACTTGTTAGTTTACTGTGAATGTCTCGAGAAAGAGAGGTCTCAAGTCACTTCAACTAACGATTCTACTCTATGTCCCTGCCTGACTCGACTTGATAGAACTGCTATCCCTCAATGGCCGAAAAAAAGGCCTTTGTTTTTTCACTTGTTTTGCCACTGTTGGTGGTGGTAGGAGCTTCAGCCAGTACTCCGTGCTTCCACCCCAAGAGCGATTGACTGCCCCTAACAGCTCTGTTGGCGAGGGCTGGGCAGCAGTCCCACCATCACTACCATTTTCCTCGCATTTAGTGAGTTGGTGCTGTCGTCCTTAGGTGTGCCCCCTCTCCCAACCTCCATGAGCAACATTCCCTCCCCCAGTCAACACATCCACGACATCCCTATTGCCCAGCGCCACTTGATTCCAAAATCCGTATTGATGAAACGAAAAATCAACGAATTATCCGAATTATCTCGCAACAACAGCGCTCTGGCTAGCTCTTCACAAACCAACAACACTACAATATTGGAAGAAGATCCTGCCCCTCCTTCTACCAAGAAACCACGGCCCAGTCGCAAAGACAGCTTTTGGAATAAGCTGGGAATAAAAGAGCTCGCTGAATGGTTGTCTGACCCGGAAAGAGAGGACTGGCTGAGAAATGCAGGAACGACCGAAGGCACGAGAGTATGCGACGTCCACAAAGAGATAGCATTATGGGTCAACGCGCGAGCCAAAACCGAATGGAAGTCTGAGGAAGCCCGACACAATATCCGAGCGATCGAGAAAAAGTACGATGAAGCTAAAAACTTGACGAGGAGAACGGGTGAAGGCAACGATGGCGAGACATCACTGGAAGAGGGGAGACATGAGATATGCCCTTACTATGAATCACTGCACGATGTCTACTCTTCATGCATCGTCAAGAATCCTCTTCCACTTAAAGAATCAACTGGACCTCGGCGGCGGGCTGTTTCCTTAGACTTTGAAGCGTCGGATATCGAGGCAGAGGATGATGATGGAGACAGTTTAATTTAGTGGCTGGAACCGGTGGAGGGGAGAAGAACCGGTGAAGTATCGCTGTTTCATGACAAACACCGGTTTTAACCACCAGTAAAGTCACATAAGCTGAATTTGACCGGTGACTACCGGTGCGGTGAAAAGTGGTTGACTGAATTTGACCGGTGACCACCGGTGCGGTGAAAAGTGGTTAACTGAATTTGACCGGTGACCACCGGTGCGGTGAAAAGTGGTTAATCTCGGTCAATTGGCGTAAAGTAGGGCGTAAAGTAGGGCGTAAAATGGGTGTGAAGAAGTTATCTTTTGTATCTTTCTTTCGTTTTTTTCTCTTTCTCGCGCACACATTCTTTACCACTTTTCTTTTTCACAAAGACCTTGGCCAAAATTTCACACGCACTTCCCGAACCAGCTATTCGCTCCACAATTGATCCAGCATGTCCTCACCCGGTAGCTCCAAGACCGCCCAATGGCTTAGTGGGTTGTCTGGAGAGTCTAGTCAATACAGGTCAAATAGCCCCCCTCCCACCAGTGATACTGCAACGGCAAGCCAAGTTTCTTTGAGATCTCTGTCAACGGTAACGCCAGGGTCATCTGTTAGCCAATCCTCGCAGCACCAAGAACACTCAAGTGATTTACAGCCGCCTATCCCCGGTAATCCCTCCTATATGTATACGATGATCAAACCATTGGAACTATCTGGATTCCGGAAACACTATTCTCCATTTCAGATATTTTTGTTTTTTCCATTCTTATTTTCGAGGATTATGCACAGTCCGTTGCACGGGGCTACTGCGAAGGGGCATGTTATTCTACAAATAAGCAACGCTAAATGAGGTCAAAAACATCTGAAATGGAGAATAACACTTTTTTTCCCCCTTTACAGGCAAATGGAAGGGCTATCTAGAAACAAAATATACTATTCTCCATTTCATCTGTTTTTGTTTTTTCCATTCTTATTTTCGAGGATTATGCACGGTCCGTTGCACGGGGTTACTGCGAAGGGGGGTGTTAATCTTCAAATAAGCAGCGCAATCTGAGGTCAAAAACATCTGAAATGGAGAATAAGCACAAGGGGCAATACGGTTGGCGATTTCATTGCACACAGCCTGGCTGTGATTCGCACTTTTCAAGTAACAGCTCCTCTACACCGCTCACGTCTCATTTTAACACGAGGCACCGAGACGTCTATCTCGAGGTGCATGCAAAATCTCCAGCCTCAACTGTTGGTTTAACCCAAATGAAATTACAAGAGATCCCCATGACTCCGGCAAGGAGATCGCAAGTAACCAAGGCCGCTTTGAAATGGATAATCGATGACATGCAGCCCTTCTCTACCTTGGACTCTCCATCTTTCCGAGAGTTCATAAAAGTAATTCACCCAGGGATCCGTACGCCGTGCTCCAAAACCACCCGAGAATCCATGACACTCTATCGGTTCCAACTAGAAGGCGAAATTAAAAGATTACTCGCGACGAGTCTTCTATATGGATCAATTACAGTAGACGGTTGGAGCAGTCAATCGAACAAACCTTTTCTAGGCATCACGCTTCACTGGCTTGACGAAAACTTTCGAATGCTCGACTGTGCGCTCGCCTTGGAACCTCAACCATTTCCACACACGGCCCCTAATACGGCAAAAATTATTAGTAAGTAAATGGCATTTTCCTTTCTTGAGAAACGAAAGCAGGTCATCCATTAAAATTAACAGACCAACGCTCCAT
The DNA here is from genome assembly GCA_011634665.1 of Mortierella sp. BCC40632. Taxonomy (NCBI): domain Eukaryota; kingdom Fungi; phylum Mortierellomycota; class Mortierellomycetes; order Mortierellales; family Mortierellaceae; genus Mortierella; species Mortierella sp. BCC40632. The sequence continues at coordinate 2,191,671 of WAEK01000009.1, forward strand.
TAAATATGAATAAGGATTCTAGGTGAATATTGGAACATCGAGCACCTTATCGTCTCATCCACAACAGACAGTGCTCCTGTGATGCAATCGGCGATGCAGTTGGCGAAGCTACAACGTAATCCCTGTATTGCACACAATCTTCACAACAGCGTTAAAAGATCCTTGGAGAAATTTGACAACCTCAAAGCACTTACTCACAAGTGCCACAAACTGGCAACCACTTTCCACCAAAGTGCTAAAATGGCCCAGGCACTGCGGCAAGAACAGGAGCACTATACCATACCTGGAAATGTCTCAAAAATTCCCCAGACTCAGGAGCCTCCAAGGAACCATACGTTGTCATCATGGACGTCGTAACGAGATGGAACAGTACCCCCTGCATATGCTTAAAAGACTCGTCAAGCTTAGGCCTGCTCTTATCTCCCTTCAGGCGGGCGCCGATAGCTCTCAAACTGGAGATAAGGATATTGCCGCACGATTGGGAAAAGTGAGACTGAACATGGATGAATGGAGACAAGTAGAAGGCCTCATTACGATTCTCGAGCCATTTGACGGGATGACAGACATTTTCAGCTCAGCTTCAAATGGCCAGCTTGCATGCGTTCCTATGTGGGTTCTCGCATTGCAGACAGTACTTGAAAAATGACAGTTGATAGTGATCTTATCGACTTCAAGGACGAGCTGCTATTGCAAGTAAGCCAGCGATTACCTATCTCGGATGAGTCCCTTATAGCATCTGTTTTCCACCCTACACTCAGAACTCTCTGGTTCATTTCCGACAAAGAGCGAGGCCGAAAAATCAAAAGCTTTGGTGCTCCAAGAATACAATCAAATGCGGCCGAGGAGAGATGAGTCTCGAAATGATATCGAAACAAGTCCAGAAGAAATAGAGAATGATGAGTTAAAGGTTGGATTTGGTCTGTTATTGAAGCGTCGTCGCGAACAAGCCGGAGGCCGTCGAAACAAGACCAGGGATACTAACAACGAATTCGAGCGCTACATGAAGAACGAGGACGAAGAGCTAGTGAACCCCCTGGATTGGTGGAGAGAGAATAATCACATCTACCCAACTATGGCAAAAGCTCGCACGCAAATATCTGTGCATCCCAGCTACATCCGTGGCATCGGAAAGAATGTTCAGCTACACGGGAAACGTAATGACAGATCGGCGAAACCGTCTAGCTGATAGCGTGGTTAGCGACATTGTGTTCTGCAATTACGCCCACAGATGCCTCAAGAGTGCGGGAGAGAGGACCCAGATAATCCCAAGTGACAACACATCAATACATTCAAATGAGAGAGAGAGATAATTGGTTACTGTTATTAAGGCAATAAAGTGAACTAAGTGGCGGTGCGCATGGTTAACCGCATGGTTAACCACTTTTCACCGCACCGGTAGTCACCGGTCAATATCAGTTAACCACTTTTCACCGCACCGGTAGTCACCGGTCAATATCAGTTAACCACTTTTCACCGCACCGGTAGTCACCGGTCAAATTCAGTTAACCACCTTTCACCGCACCGGTGGTCACCGGTCAAATTCAGTTAACCACTTTTCACCGCACCGGTAGTCACCGGTCAATATCAGTTAACCACCTTTCACCGCACCGGTAGTCACCGGTCAATTTCAGTTAACCAAATTAACCATCGGTTAGTTTTTGGAGCTTGGAGGTTAACCGGTCACTGGTGTATTATTCTCCATTTCAGATGTTTTTGACCTCAGATTGCGCTGCTTATTTGAAGATTAACACCCCCCTTCGCAGTAACCCCGTGCAACGGACCGTGCATAATCCTCGAAAATAAGAATGGAAAAAACAAAAACAGATGAAATGGAGAATAGCTTAACCGTGGTTAACCGGACCACGGTTCAAATCACTAGTTTAATTAGATCCAAACGTACGTGGTTCTTTTTGGTGAAGTCTTGCCTTTGTGCTGTTACTGATATGGCAAAGGCTAATAGTTAATTATGATCAGTATCTATTCTCCATTTCAGATGTTTTTGACCTCATTTAGCGTTGCTTATTTGTAGAATAACATGCCCCTTCGCAGTAGCCCCGTGCAACGGACTGTGCATAATCCTCGAAAATAAGAATGGAAAAAACAAAAATATCTGAAATGGAGAATAGACCCCCAACCTTATCACAGCAAAAGGCAAAGAAAAAGGAAGACCGTCTTGCTATCCTCCTAAAAACCACGGACATGGCGAAAGAAAGTCAAGACTTGCAAGAAGCAGCGCTAGCGCAGGCAGGACCTCCTGTAGGCCAACAACAACTATACAAGGACCTCCAATCCAATCTAAAGGACGCTAAAGAAGAAACGAAAGCTGCTAAAGAAGAAGCAAAGGTCACCATGGAAAAGTTGGAAGCAAACCGTTAAGAGCTGAAGCAAGCTAATGAAGCGATACTAAAAATACGGTTGGAATTAGTCAAATATCAGACAAACTGGAAGTTAGAGGGGACAGGCATTGCTTCTTTTGACGGGTTCCGTAGTCAGTGAGGTCTGCGTGTTTTAATAGCTGCTCTATTCCGTAGAACAAAGCACTTCAACCCATTTCTTTTCCTTCATGCATCTACCAAGCTTTGGCTTATCTCTCTTTGCTGGATTTCCTCATCCTCATCCTCATCCCTATCCTCGTTCTCATCCTCAATAGTCTCATCCTGTCTATTGGCCTCCATCTCAGTGCTCTTCTCCACTGTCTCCTCATCTGCATTCTGACGAACAAAGTTGTGTAGAACAATACATGCACAAATCCACATGCTAGCTTTGTCGACGTCCTGCCTTGGCTTGATAAATATACTCAAGCATTGCAAGGATAAGAGTTTGTTCTTAAGCATCCCAAAAGCATTCTCGATTTTTACTCTAGCAGACCCGTGGACCTTATTAAAATACAGTTTCATTCTAGTGCCTTGGGATCACTGTGGTTGTCAGGGCGCATGCCCCATCGGCGATAATGTATTCTTGGCCATGAAAATATTTTATCGGGTCTTTGTACAGTGAGGTCCTTTGAACGCCAGAGCATCATGGGTGAACCCAACGTAGTCCGTCACGAAGTAGATAAACCAACCCAAATGATCGCATACGGCAGTGGCGCCCATTGCATACTCGCATTTTCTTGTTATCCACGATTTCTGCTGGTACGATAGTGCCATGTCAAATGCAAAGGTAACTCCGTCGAGGGCGCCAATACAGTGAGCAAAGCCATGCTCATTTTTGAACCAGTTCTTGATTTCTGCTTTGCGGTTCTCATCAGGCCAAGAGACGTGCCGGTCAAAAAGACTATCTAGAGCAACGAAGACTCTCCATATCGATGTGGAAATAGTCTCAGCAGACGCCCCCATGATCCAAGCTGTTTTCACAATGGATAGACAACAAGTCCCGGTACGAAGGAGCATGATCTTCAGTTGAACAACAGTCTCGTCCATCAACGTCTGTATGTCCTTCTCATTGGAGTGTTCAGTGCTGCTGAGCTCAATTGCAATGACCTTAAATTGTTCCTTAGAAAGACGCATGATTCGTTTGAAGTGATCGTAGTTGTATGCGTCCAAGGCGCGATATCTTACATCCGTCGAAGTGGGGATTCTTGTTCTAGGGTTAAGGTACCTGAAATGCGACGTGTCAGTCTTCAATCTTCCTTCAAATAAGGCCCTTTTCTCTCTTTTCTTTTCTCTTTTTTTTTTTTTTAATCTTGGCATCGGACAATCTCGTAGGATCTCAGTTCACTTGTGAAATGAGCGCACCTTCCCCCCCCCCCCCCCACTTCCTGCTCTTCTCTTTCCAGTTTCTTTTCTTTTTTCTTCTTCTTTGGAACAGAGTTGGGTCATCTGTCCATCAGAAGCTCTTGGCTCTAGTAGGTTCACTCAAAGTTTTGTGGGCAAACCGGCAACTAGGCAGAGGCGCCGGGGACGATTTGTTTTCCCTTTTGTGTATTTTTAAAATTGGCAACCACAGCCTGCTCATTCGTACTTCAAAGGGATACACCTTTTTTTTTTTTTTTACCCCTAATAGTGTCCTGAAACATGTCCAGGGTGTTGTCCAGTCAAGTCCAGGGGAGTCTAGCAATCCAGGAACGTCAGCCTTAGAGGTCGATGAGGGAGTCCTTGTAAAGGTCAGACAGTGCTATTGAAAATAAAAAGTCATGTTAGGGTAAAAGATATTAGCTTCTATAGATCTCAAACACTCTAGGCATGGCCTGACAACTCCTTTGGCGTATCTCTGGAGGATGCTGTTTCGAGTGAGATTGCAAGTTCACAATCCAGGAAGGGGAAAGGGTTCTCCTTCCCCCCTCTGCATTTTCGTTCAGTCAAATGCCTGGAGTGGGCGTTACTTAACGGAAAGGAAAGGAAAAGAAAAGAAAAGAAAAGAAAAAAAGTCCTTGGACATGGACCTGATGAGCCGTTGACTAGAGTAATTTGACGCCATGGCGGTGGACAGGAAGCAAGTAGTATTCCAGGACGTAGTGAGGCGTTTTTTTTAACCTCCCTCCAAACCTTCCTTCCTAACGGTTTCACGGTAATCAGACTTCCGAGGCGCTGAGAGGAGAGAGAGAGATTTGGAAAAAAGTTGATCAAGTAAGAAATGGACGCGGGCTCACACCACTCTGGTTAATATGTCCAACGCGTCCACTTTTTATTATTATTTTTTTTTTCCTCGAGCCCTCGCGCTCTCTCTCGCTCTTGCTCTCTCGACTCACGACTCACGTGCGAAAGAGCGGCGACGACTCGGAGACGCGAAGCCTAGAAGAGTAGCGTGAATGTAGTCGGCTAGGATCCCTGCATTATCCTGAGTTGTAAGAAGGGGACTCGAAAAAGTCCTCATTGCTGCATTCAAACTCCTGGTTGACGCGTTAATCGGCAGATGAATTTAAAAGAGAATGTTGCATTCACTCAATCGTCTGCGCGGGGATGGGGTTGGACAATGCTTTGGTGGCAACTTGATGTATTTTTTCGCGGTCACTTTTTTCACTTTTAACATCGTAGTGTGGACACATCTCTCCTCCTTCACTGATCTCCGTTACGAATATTGACACGGACAAAGACACGAGCATAAGCACAGGCAGAGGCACGGGCATCGCCATGAACATGGGCACTCACATGAAAATTGACCCAGAGACGACAATGCCTTTGGATTCTACAATGCTCGATGCCGCTGGAGCATCAGGGTCTAACTTGCACCCGCCATCATTACTCCATTCTGAAAGGAACGGTCCTCGCTCATTTGACTTTTACACCGAGAAACAATTCCCAGCAGGCCACAAACTCGAAGAATGGTGTCCAACAGCCGATCTCCTTGCTCTAGTCAACCACCACAATGAACTGGAACTCTATAGACTATCGTGGCAAAAGCACTGGTCTGCCCCTATCAAGGCCCAACAGTTCCAACAGACACCTTCCACACAGCAGAGACCGTTGCTCCAGCATTTGCGGATGGGTTATCCAGGGTTTGGGCACCACCAAATTCACCACCAACAACAGCAGCAGCTACCGCCTGTTGAAGCAGTTTCCCTTGCTTGGAGACCTGATGGTAACCCAAACGTCAAATTCGAGTGGGCAAGATAAGCCTTTGAACTATTCTATATCTTTTGATGACCTAGCACTAAGCATCCATCAATATCCTGCCTCCTGTTCTTCACGAAAATGATAAAAATAGGCAAAGTCATAGCCATCGGGCTGGACAATGGACAGATCAGCGTGTATGACTACCGAGATGGGTCCCCGATCCGGCACTCGTACTACTTTAATGAAGCCTCTTCATCACACACCCTTGGCTCGGACCGCCACCACACTCCGGCACATTCTTTGGGAGAAAAGCCAAAAGTCATGGGAAAGATCATTTGTCTCAAGTGGGTCGATGTTTACCTTGGTCACAAGCCTCACCCTACATCACCCATCACTGGGGCACAAGTTACGTCCGGGGGGTATAGCGTGGAAAAGCCAACTGATACTCTCTTGTTCGATAGAAGCCTAACAAAGGTGTCGCTTCCTCTGTCCTGTTTTGCTATTGGAATGTTTAGATTTTCCCGACATCCATCTTGGAGGCTTTACCACTACTACCACGGATCCCAACGACCAGTACACAACAGCTTATGATGAACATGAACAGGTCCATGTTCAAGAATGCCAATAATGCCAACCTCCATGGCGCTCGCACTGGTATTGGATCGGGCTTGGAATCGAATGGGGCAGTGCAGGACGATATTGCGAACAGTGTCCCGGATGAAGAGAGTGGTGGCGTCATGAATGCACTCTTTGCAGGCGATGATCAAGGCTATTTCAAACTACGACTCTTTGGAGGATTTGATGTGGATATGGTCTCACTCCCGGATCTCTTGCACCAATATGGATTCAACCTAGGAGAGGTAACTAGCAAGTGGGAATGTTCTGTTGAAAGTAGTTGTCATATTGACACTCGTTAACTTTTATCTCTTATTTTTTATGAACGATACCTTGTTTAGAAACTTTGCATCATTCGAGCAGACGTCCAATTGGATCTTTCTGAGCTCACAGTCGTTGCATTGCAGTCTTCAAAGACTCCTGTTGAGCCAGAGCAAAGAACCCGGCCAAAGACCAAGGGAAGTGGCAAGGCCCAAATCGGCCGAGACCAATACTCGCTCCTGCAAGCTACAATTTCGTCCGATCTCCTGTTTCGACATTCGAGAGAGATTAGAACTTTGGGACTGAAGAAGCCACCTGTCAACCGGTTGCTAAACTATATCAGCGAGGCGCTCGAGATCATGTCAGCGGAGTACAAGAAGATCAGTCAGCTCTCTGAAGGATGTATCGAGAGTCTTCAACAGATCCTAAACAGCAACGGAGGTAAAAAAAAAAAAAAAAAAAAAAAAGCTCCTGGCAATGAACCATTCTCGAATTGCCATTCTTATCATCTCATACCTTCTGACTCTCATACCTTCTGACTCTGATACACTTTATGGTTCTCTTGGGTGTTTTCTTTGTGTTAATTTTATTTTAGAGAGTACAACTCCTGCATTTGAATTTCTGCAGCTGTTGATGGCAGGGTGTCCATCGGTCAGTATGAACCAGTACCTTCAAAACGAACTTAGTCATCATGGACTCAAGCGTTGGGGCAAGGCGGCCAAAGCAGCGTATGCCAATATCCAGCGGGTGGCCTTTGAGTGCATGCGACCCGCTGGTGAGCGTCTATTGATCCACATGTCGGATATTTTTGGATACAGTCGATGGTAAAGTGGTCACAGGAGCATCGCCCCCTCTTGTATGTTACACTAGGGGTAGGGAGGAGCCTACCAATTTTAGTGTGTCTAACACAAATCTACCATTTCTCTCTTCTTCTCCAGGAAGGAGCGATATGGCCCAATAGAACTGAATGAGCGAGCTGTTTACAACTGTATCAAGGTCATTGGCGACTTTATGGGTCTCATTGAAAGTCTCTTTCAGGCTGTGCAGTCAGAGTTGAAGCAGTTCATAGAGTTTGAGAATTGGATTGGGCAAGGTAAGAGCCATGGGCAATATTCCCCTCCTTTTCTCTCAGGCGCACAAGTCCAGTAGTGTGTCGGCTATTAATTCCATGTGCTCTATCCAAATCCCGGGCTGTTTGATGTATGAATGAATGTGAATAGTGCTCGAAGCGCTCAGAAGGATGACAAGACCCCCAGAGGACATTGCAGATAATGAGCCGCCATCACAGGCCTATCATGCAGTCGACCATCGTGTCACATCAAAGTACATTATGGAGGGGCTAAACAGTAAACTCCTGAGTCCCTTTTTTAAGGAATCTGACCTTGATGAGGATCAGCCATTGATGGGCGATTGTGTGGATAGGGAGGAGGATGTGTCCTTAAGTGGTGGCGATGGAGGACAATCTGAATACCAATCAAGACCTTCCTTTCCGATCGTGTATTCGTTCTCGGAGCAGCTGCGCCGGGCAAAAAAGTCCACTCAGATTCCTGAGTATCTGATCGATCCAAGTCACAGTCCGTGCGACGCGCAGTCCGCTGCTTTGGACTCGAAATCATCAAAAGCGGAGGATGGGAAGAGTAATTCAAAGCCCTCGGTAATAACGATCGAGAGGCATTTAAGACTGATGACCCGCCATTGCCTGTCAATCTTCAAGGACCCAGAGGTGGCAGTGGCCAAGGATATACGTATCGTCCACGCCATGACTCTGTTGTCCTTGCCATCTCCCCTACCACCTACAGACAAATCCATGGTCCTGCAACATGAAGAGCTGGGCCAGACTGAGACCTCAGCCTCAAGTGGTGGAAGACGCAAAAAGGGCGTAAAGAATGATGTGACGACTAAGAAAATGAAGGGGTCGAAGGAGACGGAAGAAGAGAAAGAAGAGGAAGTCTCGATAGCCAACCTCAAGGTAGCGACAAGATATTGTTATCATGTAAGTTGGAGTCAATGCAATGCTTTTGTTGATATGCGGAATACGGGCTAGGAGAGTAAACTAGAATTTTTTCTCATTCTGATGATGTTCTAAACATACTATTCCTCCCTCTTCCCTCCTCGCTGGGTATTGTTAGACCAAAACACCGTGGCACTACATTGCACTCTACGCGCAGCTATCACCCGAGCCATCACGTAAGATCGAGTGAAGGTCGATTCTGGGAGAGCTTCTATTAGATTGGTACTTTGTCATTCCACCCCCACCCCTCTCCACCTCTCCTTCTAAACTAACGAACTTTTTTTTTTCTTGAACGAGATAGTGTGTATCCTTCGAACACGTCGTTCTATTTGGGGGCATTCAAAGCCGGCGACACTCAAGAAGAACAGCAGCGATCAGTCACAAACAGACCCTATAGCAAGACAGCCGCGTATTCGTCGTGAGTCTGGCAGCGGACATCCTCCTCCCCAAGAAGGGGCTAGCAAGTCGAGAGGTGACAAGCTTAGTTCCGGCTCACTAATGTCGTCATCGTCGTCGTTAGCAGCCTCTGATAGCAAGGGATTACCAACGGCTCAAAGAGGGGGCCCGTCTCTACGCAAGAAACGTAAGGCAGTCGAAGATGACGAGGATGCCGAAGTCGATATTACCGCAGCTACTATGATGACCATCAAGTCCCCATCCAAATCCAGAACACGGGCCTCGTTGCAATCCATGTTCTCATCCGGCTCCGAGTCTGGTTCAGGGTCTGGTTCAGGGTCCGGCTTTGGATCCTTAGATCGAGGTCTGTCATCAGCCTCAATCACGCCCTCGTCCTCACAAGAGGAAGCACAAGCAAGTCAGACCAGCGTTGGAGAGATTCTGAAGAATATTGATCAGGATGTGAATCCAGTCCAGGGTTCTGATGAATCTGCAACAACCACAACAACAACAAAGAGTGTTTCAGAGACAGAGGCTGTGTTTTTCTCGCTGAGGGATTTGGAGGTAGAGGGAAGGGCTCATTTGGATAGAATGGGCGGCCTTGGCCATGCAGACGACGGGTCCCAGGATCAAGATGAAGAGCAAAGAGCCTCTTGGATATATGAAGTGCGGGATATTACTTTTTTGGATGATAATACGTTGGGAGTCTTGGTCGAGGGGTCTCATTCGACGACGACGACAAAGGCGATGACAGCCTTGGCGAGTACGACGGGAGCGGTGCTGGGAACTCGAGAAGAGCTCTATCTGTTGGCCGTACCTGTGCAGAGCCCAGGGCGGCCCTATTTACCACTGGAGGAGGGAGAAGATCAGATCGTTTTAACGGCAGCAGGTCCAGGAAGTGTCGGGGCATTGAATCAGCAGATGCAACGGCTCGCTGCGGGTGATCATACGGAACTAGGGGGAACAGTGACACAGAAACAGGGGGAAGACAATGTAGTGGTGGCTGTCGAAGAGGAGACTCGAGCGCAGATGCAGGAGGAAGGCGGTGGGCATGTGGATCGGTCCAAGACTCGACCGAGAATGTATCCTTTGCCAATTACTCGATCTAGAAGAGTGACAGTAACGAGTCAAGTAGGGTCAGGACCAAGATCAACATCGGCTGAAGTGGAAGAACCCGAGACTGAAGCGAGCTCGGGTGCCTCAGGAGAAAGGTTGACAGCGAGATGGGAAAGGACGGGACCTTGTCGGATAGCAAGTAATGAGAGAGACAAGGACCCAGTTGTCAGTCTTCATGGTCCTTCGCATGCCGGAGCTTCGATGCTGCAGGGTGCAGGCAAGATCACAGTCTTTGAGCTCTAAGGAAGCTGTAAGTTATATATGAATAGAGATACTGTATGTGTGTGGTGTGGTGTAGTGTGGTGTTGTGTGTGTGTGTGTGTGTGTGTTGTGTATATGTGTGTGTTGAGAGCAAAGTAATTACACTGAGTAATTGTGCCCAAACAGAGCACACATCCGCACGCACGCACGACGCACGCACGCACGCACACAGTCATTAACCATAGTCGAATTGGGTTCATGCTCTTTTGAACGGGGAGAGAAGTGAGAGAGGGTATGGGCCAAAGAGCTGGAAGGAGGGCCATGCTTCATGCCCAGGTTTCTCATGGCCGATTGTGGCCTGGTCCCCCCCTCCCCTTCTCCCTTCTTCCCCCTCTCTTCACTATTTCTTGTGTTCTCCTCAAACCGGCTCTTGGGCCGAGTAATTGCCATGTACTGACTTTGCCATCTTTTCTGGCAATAGGTGGGTCGAGTGGGACGGATTGGGGACAGCTGGGACTGACAGGACAAGATACGGGATTGGAAGGGTAGTAGTGGCCGTGTTTGCTTCATGGGCTAGTAGAGGTCGAAGGTCGAAGGAAGGAGGACGGTTGCTTAGGAGTGTTGGTGTGTGTCTCTCAATCTTTGAGGCGGAGCTAGTGGAAGAGAAGGACCACGCGCGAGTCCCGGCCAGCGGGAACGGACGGCGGGAGACGGTGCGGATATTGTGGCCGAGTGCATTTGGGTGCATTTGGGTGCATTTGGCAGACCACGAATGACAGAGGCTCGCAATTAGGCTGAGAAAGAGAAAGAGGGAGGAAGAGAGGAGGAGACGCATGGCCCACGACTGGCCCAGCGGCTGCCCTGTGACCGAACGAGGACGTTTTTTTCTTGATGGGAGAGAGAGAGAGTCCATTGGTCATTCTTTTTTTCTTGTTCATCCCTGTCCCCATTCTTTTAGCATCGCCTTCTTCTTTCTTGTTCTTTTTCTTCTTTTTCTGCATTGGTCATTTTTCATCCACCAAGTTATCAGGCATTGACTGCATCCATCCATAGTTGCTGGTGGAGCTTTCTTCTTTCCCTATTTTGAAAATCGCTTATTTTTTGTCTCTTTCTCTCTCACTCTTTCTGCTCTTGCTCACACACACAAGACAGACAGACACACAGACACAAACACAGAGACAAAACACACTCTCCCACTGTCTCTTTATATTCCTCTTTTTCTCTCTTTCTCTTTCTCTCTTTTTCCTCTCTCCTCTCCTCTCTCTCTCTCTCTCTCTTTCTTCTCTTTGCTTCTCTTTGCGTCTCCTCCCGATTCCTCTCCTCCGATCCCTGCTCACTCCTCCATCTGCATCTCTCTTTCTCCCGCCGGCGACTCTCGTTATTCTTTCGCTCACTCCTTGCTCGCTCATGCTCTCCTCTCTGGGTCATGGGTGGCGCACGTTAAATCCATCATTTCCATTATTAAATTCCATGTCTCCATCTTTCAAATCCATTCAAATCCTTCCATTAAATCGTTGATTTAGCTTTTTTTGTTTTTTGCCCCCCCCTCCTCTCTTCCTTTTCCCTTTTCGCCCCTTCTCACCCTTCCCCCCCCTCGCCAGACTACCGCTACCCACACCCACATACTCCTTTCCTCCCTTCCTTCCTTGCCTCTTTCCTTGCGGACTTGCAGCACACGATGGAATCGCAGTCGCAGTCGCAGACTCTGCCACTAGAGCAAGCATTGACCACTACCACTGCAACGACCACCACGACCACTACGACTACCACAACGACCATGCTGGCTGCGATGGATGAGCAGCAACAACAGCAGACCCAACCTGAGCAGCCGAAAAAGGCAAAGCGAAAGCGCATCACGCCCGAGCAGCTGGAACATTTAGTGGGACTGTTCGAGAAGACGGACACACCGTCATTTGAGATCCGTGAAAACCTGGCCAAGAAGCTCGGCATGACCAACAGAGAGATCCAGGTAACGGTCCTCTTCATAGAGAGAGCTCCTTCCCTTCTCCACTGTTTATTTTTTTGCATGCGCTCAGCTCAGGGAGGAGTGAACTAGGGGTTGGGAGAAGAGGAGACAGAGACAGAGACAGAGACAGAGACACACACACACACAGAGAGAGAGAGAGAGAGAGAGAGAGAGAGAGAGAAAGAAATAGACAAGTGGAGAATTAGGACTGAAGAGAAAAAGAGGGAGGCTTTGGTCTTATGCCACACTGGGCTTATAAAAAAAAAAAAAAAAAAGAAAAATGAGTTGCGCGTGTGTTGTGGGCGATGGTTAAGGCAAGTGTGGAGAAGGGAAGTGTATGTATAAAAAAAAAGCGTGTTTGTATATGTTGTGGAGGTGAGAACAGGCCAAGTGATGAAAGTGACCCGTGGTCGGGATGAGACGGATATGCACGAGATGATACTGCGCCTTGATGATGAAAGGGGATGAGGGGGGGATGAAAAAGGATGAAGTGAACAAGATGATGATGATGATGACCAAAGAAGAAAGGGGAAAAAGGATAGATGATGAGATGATGACAACGAGGATGACAACGAGGATGATGATGATGATGATGATGATGATGGTCAGAGGAGCTGATTACTGACCCTTCCCCATGGCTCTTATTATTCATCCATCTCCAGGTATGGTTCCAGAACAGACGCGCCAAGGCCAACCGAATCAAGATCAATGAACAGGCGGCGCTTCAGCACCTGCAGATGCAGCAACAGCAGCAGCAGCAGCAGCAGCAGCAACAACAGCAGTTGCATCATCATTCGCATCAGTATCGCAGCAACGGCTTTGCGTCCCATCCCAACCACTCTGTGCACTCGGCTCCTTCTACCCCGCACCAAACACTTCCCGCACACCACCAGGGCGCAGGCCCTGGCCCCAACCCTGGTCCTGGCGCGCCTGGCCAGGATGCCGGTTCGTATGGATACTTTGGCAATGGCTCCCCGCCTATGGTCATGCCTACGGTTGTGCCCAGGAACCATTCCATGTCCCAGCACAGCACTGGTGGACCCACGCGACGTCCTGCGAGTCTTTACAATATCGGCAGCTTTGGCCACCTCCAGACACAGCAATTTCAATCCTCCAAGTCTAGCGGTGCTCCCTTTGGCTCTGGCTCGCCCGCTTCTTCGTCTTCACCCTATTCCCATGGCCATTCGCACTCGCACTCGCACTCGCATTCGCACTCGCATTCTCTCTCTGGCTCGCCACACTCGCGTTCGCCTTCGTCCCATGCCAACTATGCTATGGACATTATCCTTCCTACTGCGAACTCGAGTGCCTCGCAGCGGTCCTTTTTCCTTCCACCACCCATCTCAACTATGCAGAACCCTCACCGGCGATCAGAGCACTACATGGACGACTCGGACGACTCTAGACGTGTGAGCCGACATGAGCGAACCATGTCGGAAGGTCAGCCTGCGGGCTACATGTCGCCTACCTCCATGTCACCCACTTCACCTCCTACGGAGCGACTCCGTGCTTCGGGAGTGGTGGTGGACTTTGTAGAGGAGTATGAGGATGATTCACCACCTTTGGTGAACCGGCATTCGCCCTTCTCGCCTGCAGCGACTAGCAATGGTCATCGACACAGTGCCTCATTCGCTTCGTTTGGAATCAAGCCAGCTGTTGGAGGTGGAGGAGATCGAGCAGCGGAGGATCGAAAGATGATGAACCGAGGCGGATCGAGCGACGACACGGCCATGTCTGTGTACAAGGATGAAGATGAACATCAACGACTTGTTCGTGAAAACTTTAATATGGATACGCGACTGGTCATTTCTGAAGACGAGCCCCGACCCGAGTCGGCGATTGATCTGTTGGCCTATGCGGCGGCGTATATTCAAGAGTCGGAGGAGCATCGGAAAGACAAGGATGGTACAAATGTCAGCACGGGCAATAATGGCAATTCGACTACAAACAACAACAACACTACTATTACTACTACCACTACTACCAATAACACTAACAGCAGCAACAATGGACAGGATGACAACATGAGGGATGGATCGTCGTCGAGCCTTGTGAATGCGAACAACAAGCGCCAGTCGTTCCATGGCGCATCTGGATACCCCTCGAAGGAACCTTTTACAGACGATCTGCCACCGTCCTCGTCTTCCTCGTCCACATCGTCCTCACGAGCGTATTCGAGCATGGCCTGGGAACCCAACGAGCCGACAGTTGTTCCTGTCCCACGCAAGAGTCGTGGAGATGACCCTTATGCACCTCCTTCAAGGCGACCTCGTCCTGTGACCTATGCCGGCAGTGGAAACTTGTATGATCATCACGAGAGTCAGTTTATGACCCAATCGCCATCCTCACTTGCCTCGTACAGTGCTCGATCACCGTCGATGACCGGATCTGGATCGAGACGACTTAGTAGTAACCGTAACTCGACGATAGAACTTGGTAGCAATGGCATCAATAGTAGTGGAGGAGGTAGTGGAGGGATTTCGAGTTTTTTCCAACGAGGATCACGACCTCGAAGGTCCTCTTCGACGGCGACGGCAGGGATGTTGAATCAATACCATTTCCCACCATCGTCGGCCTTGCCAGTGTTACCGCCCATCATTAATGAGGGTCGTCATAATGGGATGAATAGCAATAGTGGTAGTAGTGTACGGGATTCACCACCTGGGTCTTTGACCTCAGGTCCGACGACGACGGATTCGTATATGTATAGTCATAGTCAACATCGATTGGACATGGAATCTTTTACGACGAATGCGACGGCAACGACGACAACGGCGTCGACGACGAGTCGAGATGAGATGGAGGATATTGAGGATGAAGAGACAGAATTGAATCGACTCCGAGCGGCGAAACGACGGAGTGGGAACATTCATTCGTTCGTTGGCACGACCATCCAATAGAGCTCAATTTTTTTTTTCTTTATTCTTTTTTTTTTTTTTTTTTTTTCTTGTGAAAGAGATTGGGAGGTGAGAGAGAGAGAAGAGGGAGAAGAGTATGTGTGTCGACCCATCTCTCTCTATCCCCATCTTTCTTTTTTTTTTTTTTTTTTTACCACACGATAATACTCTTTTCTCATACAAAATACACAGACTCACAGACACAACACACAGACACACACACAGACACACACATACACACAGACACAACACAGACACAGACACACACAGACATACACAGCAGACACACGCAGACTCAGACAGTCAAAACAGCCAGAGAGGGGGAGAGGGGGGGGGGAGGTCTCTCTCTCCTATTGATTGGAAAAAAAAAAAAAGGAAGCGACAGCCCAGAATGGAAGGAGCTTCCCGTCCCAACTCTTCTCTCTTTCCCATTTCTCTTTCTCTTTCTCTTTCTCTCATCTTCCCACATTATATCTTGAAATATAAAAAAAAAAAAAAAAAAAAAGTATGTTATGGTTGTATGTTTGTATGTTTGTATGTTTGTATGCATGAATGTTGAGAGGAAAAAAAAAAAAGAAAAAAGAAGCTCAGCCCATGGTGAAAGAAAAAGAGCAAGAGACAGAGAAAGGAGGGAGAGAGAGGAGAAGAAGGAAGGAAGGAAGAACCCCCTCCCCTCCCCTTCTTCTTCTATTCGTCGTCATCGTCATCTTCATCATCATCATCATCATCGTCACCCATATCGATATCCGGAATCTCAACATCGCCATCCTCCTCCTCTTCTTCTTCTCCTTTACCACCAATCACAGTAGTTGTGGTCGAGGTCGTCTGAGTAGTCATGGTGGTCGTGATGGTCGTAGAGAGAAGAGACGTTTGGGTTCCAGATTGAGATTCTTCTACTCCCTTGTCTGTCGAATCTTCCTCCTCCTCCTCCTCCTCCTCCTCCTCCTCCTCCACGTTATCTTCATCCATAGCAACAACAACACTCACTGTCTTGGCTGCCAATGATTCAGAGCCAATCACTTTTGTAGACGAGTCCTTAGTGGATGGAGCAAGCGACGCAAAAGCCGAGGTCAAAGGCTTCGACGCCAACGTAGATGTGGACTGCTGGGACTTGGTGTCAACATCCATCTCCATCGTCCGATCAGTTTTTTCCTCTTGACCTTGTTTCTTCCTTGATTGTTGCTTTTGTCCTTGTTGACTCGCCTCCTCCGCCTCAGAATCACTCTCTTCTTCAGATAGACCATCCATCGTCTGGTCTTGTGCCAGAGTCTTGGAAACAGCAGTCTTCTTGCTTGGTGTCATGCCAAAGGATCCAAAAAGCGTTTCGCCCGCCTCTTGCACTGGCTTCTCAGAGGATTGACCACTTCCACTAGTGCTTGCATTGGTCCGAGCACGTTGCATGGGTGGCATTCGAGCGTGCATAATCAAATCGCAGATCGTCAACGCTGTTGAACATTGGTCCCTCACATACTTTTCGGAATCCTTCAATCCTGCCTTGAAAAGCGCTGTACCCAAGGGAAGAAGACTCGATTGTGTCTCAGCAGGTGCAGAGACCGAGGCAGTCAACGTCTGGTAGAGTTGAGCTCGGACAGGGCCTGAATAGAACGAAGATGGGGACAAGGCTGCTTCTGTTGACAACAAATGGGGCTGCTCAATCGGGTTGACCTGATACTGACTGTTCATCAAATGCGAGACCACAAGCGTGTCCACAGCAGCACGGGCATGTGGGGGGAGATTGGGACCGGCAGTGGTGAGCACAAGGGAGAGGAGATGAAGTGCGGACGAAAAGATTTCAGGGCTGACAATATCTTCCAAGGAGATGGATGTGTCCACTGCTGCTGCGTTGCCTCGTCGATGTTTGCCTGCACCTCCTTTGTGTTTGACAGAGGGTACATTGCCTTGACCGCGCTGAGATCCGTTTCCGGCCAATTCAAGGGGGTTGACCGCCTTGGCTACAGGCATGCGAAGATCCTCAAGTAGAGCCGACATGAGCGGTGTGTGGATCATGTTCACATACGGGATACCAAAAGCTCGAATACAGGCTTCGACGACCGAATAAGTTGAAGTTCTAAAGGCGCTGCTTGTCACGCCGACAGCGCCACCAAGACCATTTCCTGAAGTAGAAGAGATTCGGATGGCCTTAATCGAGATGGTGCCCAGAAGTGCAAGGTGGCGGATGAGATGGTCTGGCACAGATGCCAACATGGTCTTGAGAACTTCGTTTGCCGAGATATGCAAAGACGAGATTCCAGAGATGAGTGAAAAGTATTCCTGCTGATCGACTCCACGCGCATCGGACATGGGGGTGCTGGAATGAATGTTGTAGATCCTGGTCAAAAGAGCAACGAGGCTGTTGAGAGGAAGATGGACAGCCTCCTTGGTTGGGCAGGAGAGACAGGCCATCAGGGCGATGGAAAGACTAGAGAACCTGGCAAACATTTGAGGGTATCGTTGAATCGAGTCTGAAGATGGCGAGGCCATACCGATAAAATACTTGTTCCTGCCTGCAATCTCTGACTCCTCAACCTTGTCTAGAAGCAGAGATTTCCGGTAATAGGGGAGCAGAAAAGTCAGTGCAGAGTCAGCTGCTGTCCCATTTCTCTTTGTTACCCGGAAACCTGACTCGATTTCCATTTTTCTTTTTTCTCTTTCTTTCTCTTTTACCTTCGTCCACGGTGGCAAAGAGCACATTGAGGCATCGGTGCATGGCCTTGATAATCTCCTGGAGATTATGACGCCATTGTTCCGAAGGTGTGAAGCGTTCTGTTGGGTGGTTGGGGTTCTTGCCCCCTGCACGATGCAACGACGCAAAGCAGGTCGCAGCTTCCTTGACCAATCCTGGTTCCTGAGAGAACTGTCCATCCATGTAGGCTACACAAACAGCCTCTGTCCTGTCGACCGCCAATCGGAATGTAGTTGGGAAGAGAGTCACGGACTGGGCCAAGGCCTTGAAGATGGTAGGCTAAACAGAGCAACATTGGATCAAAAGGTTAATTTCGTGACCCTGGATGGCACGTAGACAAACAAGCCAATGAGGTCGTCGGGCTCGATTCAAAGGTTAGTTTGGGTGAGAGTGAAGGGGATGCTTACAAGGAGTGCTTTCTTGTCCTTGTGGCTCAAGATATGGTTGTAAAAGTCGGGCAAGTATTTTGAAGAGACATCGCTCTTGAGATCAGGTCGCTTGGAGGTCTTGGCAAACAACTCTGACAGGGTCGTAATGATCACCTCCAAACTAGTGATACTCTCATTTTTCTATTTTTTTCAGAAAAAGAAAAAGAAAAAGATGCTAGCATCAGTAAAGGATAGCGTGCGGGTTCGTTCAACATGCCCTCTTTCCTATAGAGTAGTTGTCCATCCTGGCCAACTCCTAGCTTGTCTTTTTTCTTTGTTCTCCCAACAAAACAGTTTTGATCCATACCGAAAGCATGCCGACCAAAAGTGTCACCCAGGTGCGGACATGGTCCGAGAACATGGCCTGACTTTGTTGGGCTGTAATCCTGACAAAGCAAACGCCAGCCCAGCGAGCGCCCGGTTGTTGAGACTCTAGCAAGGACCGAACACGTTGGACCCAGATACGGTGTTGAGTTGACTGTTGTTGTTGTTGACTAGAGGAGGTCTCGAAATGGTGGCGGTCATGAAGAAGTCGGTAGTGGGTGATGGTTTCGATGACCAAAGGGACGTAATGGTGAACCATGAGATCATCCTTGAGGTAACGACGGTTCAGAGTGTCGAGCAAACTGCTCGGGGTTGCTTGTACTACTGAAGCCATCTTTTAGTCTTGGGGTGTCAAGTCCAATGGTTGGAAATGGTAAGAGAGTGGCAACTACTGGTCAAGCCTTTTTTTTTTTTTTTTCTTCTTCTAGTAGGACTGATCGGTGGCTTAAAATAACAATGCATAGAGCAGTAGAATGTTGTTGAATGATACCAAAAAAAAAGATAGGCTAACAGCTTCAAGGGTGAATCCAAGAAGGCGGAGCAAAATAGAGGGTTTGCCCAAAAAAAAAAAAAAAAAAAAGACTGGTTAACCAAAACCCGGGAACAAAAACAATAGAGGGTGGTTGCCCTAATTTACAGTAGGATGTTCCTCCAGTTTGTTGACGAGTGAGTAAAGTAACGCCTCTAGCTCAAAGAATAAAAGATACAACAAAAGACAAAAAAAAAAGGCAACAGGACTACAAGAATTGAATGAGAAGAGGATTCCTTTTATTGCATCCAATCGAGGTCCGTAGGACCGAATTAGAAAGTACAGAGAAGACTAGAGTTCTGTCTCCATTTACTTCTGGTAGCTCCAGACCATGGACAAGACTAGATATTGGGCGATAAAGAAAGAGAGACTGGGTTAATACTCTGGAAGACAACAGCAGCTTTTCAGAAGAAGAAAAAAAAGAGTCAAATAAAAGGAAAAGATAACGTACGACCATCCTTGGTGGCAAGGCGGTTGAGGGAGTCATCAGCCTCGCTCTGGGCACGGACGTATCCGCTGAGAGCGTAGGTGGTGAAGGAGCCAGTGTAGCGACCGTTGGCATCAACATCACCAATGTTGATCTGGACGGAGGCGTGGTCCTTGGAACCGATGAGGCGGTTGGTGGCCGAGCTGAAAAAAGAAAGCAAAAAAAAAAAAAAAAGAGCGAAAAAAAAGTCAGAATCGGTTGGTACCAAGCTCAAGAGTAGATGAAGGGTGTCCTGTCCAGGGACAAAGGATGATGAGAGAAAGGTCCTGCATTTGCTTTCGTTTCGGGTATGTTGGTAGACCTGGAAATTGTTGAAGGGAGGGATGTGTGTGTGCCGAATGGCCATCGACCGCTCAGCATGTGGCTCCTTGTCCAGAGATGAGGACTTGATTTCCAGAATCCAGATGATACTCCAGCCATGGAGAGGGTCGAGTTAAATCGCCTTTTTTTTTTTTTTTTCTTCGGCTGACAGAGATGGCGAGAGGATCAATTTGTCCAAAAGGGTCATCCTCTATGGGTTTGAAAGCTGGTTGCCGGAAATGGTGTACTGGACTCTTCCTTCGGATGCGCAAAATTGGGCGAGTCTTTGGATCATGCACATGTCTGATCATAGCAATCTCATGGTATCCATGCGCTCAATCCCATCTTGATGACGACCAGAAAGATCCTGTTGGCTTTTTTGAGCCCATGGTGGGATGATGATGAGGTCTAATGGGAGGAGATCATTGGATCCATGTGCTGCCTAGATCCTTGAATGATGCATGATCCTGATCCTGATCCTGATCCCGGGATGATGCCCGTAGTTGATATGCCCTCCTTGCGGACAAGAGAAAAAAAAGTAGAAGAGAGTAGAGAGAGAGAGGAGAAGATAGGAGGTAGACGTTACCACTTGCGGGGGACGTAGGTCTCAAGGGTGATGTTGGGGGTCTCCATTTTGGTTTGAAAGCAAAGGAAGGAAAACGCAATTCAGAGGCCGGATGCTCTTTTACGAAAAATGTTTTTTTTCAGCCCTACCCTGAATCCTCTGTTGGATGGATGTGGTTGGATTATGTACGTAGAAATTTTGGACGTATGACTGCGACGCGTATTTGGAGTGCGAGAGAGCCATCTTTCACTCTCCACATTCATCCTTCTGTTCCCTTGAGAAATTGGTAGGGTTATTACCAGCCCAACATTCTTATGCTGTAGTTTTTGTTTCTACATATCCTTCCTAAAGTAGCTGCCGTTCTTCGTGCAGTAGCAACATGGACGGTAGCCAAGATGACGACTACGCATGAAGGAACAAAGAACCCATTTATTTCTTCAAAAGATGAGAGGGTTTTTGGGTGGTCTTGGTTGCTGCGTTGAAGCTAGGGAGTTGTTCAGAGCGTTCTTCATGAGGATGGGGCGAGTACTTTTTTCTCCACATCTTAGAAAAAGAGCGGGTGATCTGCAATAGGGTAGGAGGACTGTTTAGACTCGATAGGTCTATTTCTGTCCTCAGGTCAAGGGTCATTGAATAATGCCGGCTGGGTGACCATTTGTCTATCAGCGGCAGTAACCATTTCAGATACGAGCGGGATCAGGTCTGATAACTTTAAATTCGCCCCATAGCATAATACAGCATAGTCGAAAAGTAGAGCGTCAAGTATGTTCCGTTGAACAAAGAAAGCCAGTCAGAGGAGAGTTCTCCTAGAGCAGAGTGCCATTAGCGTCGATCAAGGACATCTTTGTGTGGAGGAATTTGGTCAAGCATGACAGGGGCGGCAGAAGCAACTAAGGGCTGAGCGAAGGGTGTGTATCCGTGTCTTGAGGCTGTCCAGCGAATGTGTGTGCATGCGTGTGTTTGTGTGTATGCGTGTTGGGTGTATGTGTGTGTGCGAATGGCGTTCTGAGGCACGGAGCAATTGTTCCGCGTGAACGAAAGAGTGGACGTATTATATGGCTGTGGCAAGGAACAGAGACGAGTGGGGACACCCCGTTTTTTCCTGTCCTGCGCCCTTGTACACGCATCGTATTCCCGCTTTTCCTTTTGGCTCAAATACTCGCGTGCGTGTCGTCCGCGGACAAGAACAGATCAGCTCTTTCTTTCTTTCTTTCTTTCTTTCTTCTCCATTCCCAAAAAAAAAAAAATGTCATCAACCACCGACCGAAACAGCGCACCACCAGAGGGATCTGCAGGAGCCACCTCGACATCCTCCCTGCGTGGCGCGCAGGCCAGCGCCACCTTGCGTAATCTCCAGAACAAGAAGCCATTGCCAGAGATTGACTTTACGATTCACACGATGGAAGACGGTACCACGGCATCCACTCTTGAGCGGTACCACAAGGGTAATGAAACGCTCTTTTGGGACAATGGGGCTGTCAGAGATGGTTCTTTATGGCAATAGTGTTGGCGTGGAGCAAATCCAAAGACCGGAGTGTGCATCATGCTGTCTTTGATGCATCATGTTGGCTGTTCCTAACTCTAGGCACCAATCGTTTGTCCCGAATATGAATGGCTCACATACATTTCAAATGCTCTCTCTCTCTCTCTCTCTCTCTCTCTCTCTCTCTCTCTCTCTCTCTCTCTCTCTCTCTCTCTCTCTCTCTCTCTCTCTCTCTCTCTCTCTCTCTCTCTCTCTCTCTCTCTCTCTTTCTTTTCTTCACGCATACTCTCTCTTTCTCTCTCCGTGCGGCGGTATCTTTTTTCTTTTTTCTTTTTCTTTTTTTCATACCTTGTTGAGATAGACGTCCAAGCGCCAGCAGTTCACATTCCAGCCGACGATGTTTTCTTCTCCAAAGAGTTCCCTGATCGACCCGACATTGATTTTTTAAAAGAACACTTTTTCCGTGAAGGAAGGATCTCGGAGGAACAGGCCCTCTATATTCTCAAGAAAGGAACCGAGATTCTAAGGAACGAACCCAACTTGCTTGAGGTAGATGCCCCTATCACAGGTAAGAAGACGGCAGCACTGTGTGTGTGTGTGTGTGTGTGTGTGTGTGTGTGTGTTGTCAGTGAGGCCTTATTTTGCAGTGCAGACCATAAGGAACCAGAGGAGCCTTGGCCATTCATTCTCATCGATACTGTACAAATCTTTTTCCTTTTCTACCATTCCATCAGTCTGCGGAGATATCCATGGCCAGTACTATGATCTCATGCGACTCTTTGAGGTCGGAGGGAACCCAGCTAGTACCAACTACCTGTTCTTGGGTGATTACGTTGATCGCGGTTACTTCTCCATCGAGGTAAGTCTGCGCTGACCTTGAATTCGTTCATAAAAGTGTTTTTGCAGTTCACTTGGGATGGAGCATGAGAAGAGGATCTCAAGAGTAGGATAAACAACAACAACAACAACAACAAAAGTAACACCCAATGCCATTTGCTTCTTTTCGTGGATTCCAGTGCGTTCTCTACCTCTGGTCGCTCAAGATCTGGTACCCCAACTCGTTGTTTCTGCTGAGAGGAAACCACGAATGTAGACACTTGACGGACTACTTTACATTCAAGCTGGAATGTAAGCGACCAAGCTGATCTACTGCAGAGGGCATCCTTCCTTTATAAGGCCTCAGTACTTACAGTATAATCTTGGCTTCCTCTAAAAATAATAATAATAGGCAGGCACAAGTACTCTGAGCGAGTGTATGACGCCTGCACAGAGTCCTTTTGTGCACTTCCTCTGGCCGCAGTGATGAACAAGCAGTTCCTCTGTGTCCACGGTGGACTTTCGCCTGAATTGACAACGTTGGATGATTTTGCGAGGATCAACCGTTTCCGGGAGCCCCCGACGCATGGATTGATGGCAGACTTGTTGTGGGCAGATCCTATTGAGGACTTTGGTCAGGAGGAGACGTCCGAGTACTTTGTTCATAACCATGTCCGAGGATGTTCCTATTTCTACAGGTACCTTGATTGCAGGATGGAGATGTTGTCTTCTCACTGCGCAGTGTTGTCTCCTTGACCCAGTTTCATCTTCTGACGACTCATATTTGCGACATCTGGTGAATAGCTATCACGCTGCTTGTGCGTTCCTGGAGAGGAACAATCTACTATCAGTCATTCGAGCGCACGAGGCCCAGGATGCAGGATATCGGATGTATCGAAAGACTAGGACCACAGGATTCCCATCGGTGATGACCATTTTCTCAGCTCCCAATTATCTGGATCTCTACAACAACAAAGGTAACAGAAAGGATAATCGCTCAGTTCGTTCGATATCAAAATTAAGGTCAACTGCCACTGACATATCGGATGATGCTTGATAAATATGTACATGTTCGTAGCTGCCGTCCTGAAGTATGAGAACAACGTGATGAACATCAGGTAAGCACAGAGAAGGGTCCCATAACCCTCTATCAGAACTGTACTGTCTTCAGATACACTCACTTCCAGAGATACTCACACAGCCTATACCCTCCTTTTGATGAAAATCCTAGACAATTTAATGCTTCGCCCCATCCATACTGGCTACCCAACTTTATGGATGTTTTCACATGGTCCCTTCCTTTTGTTGGCGAAAAGGTGACCGACATGTTGTTGGCGATTCTAAACTCTTGCAGCAAGGAAGAGCTCGAGGATGATGATGACTGGAAGCTGACCGTGGCGGATTCAGCTTCCTCAGCTCAGGAAGTCACAGGAGCCTCAGGCGATGTCAGCATTACGAACGCTGACCGACAGATTGTGGACACGGATATGAAGAGCGTGGAACCAGATGAAAAGGCAAGAGATTCTCTCAGCAAGAGACGGATCAAGCAAAAGATCCTTGCTATCGGACGTTTATCACGGGTGTACGCTGTCCTTCGATCTGAATCCGAGTCCGTGTCCGAGTTGAAGGATCTCTATGGATCGGCCAAGTTGCCATATGGATCCTTGGCATTGGGAGCAGAAGGTCTCAAGGAGAAGATTCGATCGTTTGAGGATGCGAAGCGGTCTGATATTGAGAATGAACGTTTGCCTCCGACAAGAGAGGAAAAGGACAAGGAAGAGAATGACAAAATTATGAAGGCCATTGATGAGGCAACCCATTTGCCCCAATCAGAGCTGGAGGAACTAGAGGCAATGAAGATGGATGGAACCCTATAGAAAGGAGGGGGAGTCATGTTTCCTTTTCCTTTTCCCTTTTTTTTTTTCTTTTTTTTTCTTTCTTCTTTTAATGTCATAGCTTCCAACAGGGGTTTTACTGAGGAGTGTGTGTGTGTCTGTGGTAGGATCATTTGGAAGATGGACTTGCCGTAGATGGGCTGTCCTTGGTTGAGGGATCGGTGGCTGTGCCGCTGCTGCCTTCGCCGTCCCCAGTTTTCCCAAAATAACTAAAGATAAGCTCCTTGACCTGGCGTGTCCTTGATGTTTTGGTCTCTGTCGCTGAGGACGAAGACTCGTTTTCAGTCTCGGTCTTGTCAGTAGCAGTTGTGGTAGTGGTCTTAGGAGGAGGAGAAGGAGAAGGCGAAGGAGAGCTTTGTTCCTCTTTCTTTTTCTCTCTCATCTTGATCTTGCCGTCGCGTACTTCTTGAGCCGTCCGCAAAGCTGCCACTCTGGATGATTGCAAAAAGGCTCTTCTAGAGATTCCAGCACCATCAAAATAGACCAGAGTAAAGTTTTTAAGACCTTCCAAGGCCTCTGCGACCATCTCCTTGGCATCAGGACCTAGAGTTCGACCAGCCAATTCTTGTGTTGCAGCAATAGCAGGTCCCGTGACAATACTAAACGACTCTTCTGCTGCTTGGATGATGACGCCAGCCGAGTTGAGGATTGCCATTGCAAAATTCTGCATGGTCGAATACGACTCGGTGTCGTTTTTCTTGGTCCAGTACCGAATGAGTTTGAATCCAGAGTTGAAGACAGTGGAGACCAGGGCAGTCTTGACACGACCCGAGAGACCGATCGTGGCACGGCTGACTTTGGTGATATTCCGGATACGGTTCTTGATAAAAGGCGAGATCCGCAGTGGTTTTTGAGTTTCTGGGATCTTGGAATTGAGGAAAGTGCTTGAGCTATTGTCAGGTTCCCATAGGAAGAGTCAATTAAAAGTAAGAAAGAAAAGAGTCTGCATTAACTCTAGAGTCCCCAAAGTCTGGGATATGACATATTCATTGCAATGAAAGCAAGAGTATCCTTCACTTACGTGGCAATGCCTCCAGCGACGACTGTGGCACCCTTGACAAGATGCTCTCCGAAATATTGGGATGCACAAGTCAAGTAGTCGGCCATATCGTCCGCCGAAGGAACCGAGATCTTAAATCTCGGCTTGTCCTTTAAAAAGAAAAGTGAAAGTTGGTGTCAAGCAATGGGTGATTAGCATTGAGTAGGTTGCAAGACCATCTCTTCTCTCTCTCTCTCTCTCTCTCTCTCTCTCTCTCTCTCTCTCTCTCTCTCAAATCATTGGAGACTAACCTCTCCAGCCTTTGGTTCAATCTCCTCGACAACCACAGGTGATTTGGCGTTCTCTGAAAGGGAGACATTGTCGTCATCCTCGAGATCGGCATCGTCCTTGTCAAGGACTCCATAAATCTGCCCGACATCGTCCACGAGAGCGAGTTGGTTCCTCAGTTGATACTGGTTGGTGTAAATGACTCTATCCGCGAGTAGATTCTCCAGTGCCCCAACATCTTCGGGAGATGCACTGCTGACACGAAAGGAGAGAATGTAAAAAGAAAGTTAGAGGCATGAAGCAATCGCTCCACTAAAGCCGAGCGCAACCATGAGAAAGAGGACAGAGATCCATACTTTGGTAGGTTCAGCTCCAAGAACCCATTCCCGGGAACCGAGAACTGCCATGTTTGATCATTGACTTTTTGAGCTGTCGACTGTGGCATCAAGGGGTGAGTAATTAAACTCTTGAAGGACTTTGTGGGCGTATCATTGGTCTCCAATGTCATAAAAGTTGTCAGTGGAGTTATCTCTTGAGATGTAGAGTAGACACGAAGTTCTCCTTGACCGACAAGTTTCTTGGGAGAGGCATTGCTTGTCCGTTGATGGATGGTGGCGCCAGGGATGGCAAGGACGATCTGGATCACGCCTGCAGGTTGATCGCTGCTGCTCAGCGAGTCTTTCAGGTTGGGCATTTTTTTTTCTTACTGCGATGCTGTCCTTGGATATTGCTGGGATAGCTGTTGGAGGTCGTTTCTTCTTCTTTTTATTCCTTGTGTACAGGATGGTGACAGAGCGGAAGAAGAGAGAGAAAGACGACAAAAGGCCATGCCAAGATCTTGTGAGTGAAATATTGGAGTGACTTGCATCTACACTGACGTTTGGATTACCGAGACTTTTTTTTTTTTTTTTTTTTTTTTTTTTTTTTGGAGCTTAGTTTGGTAAGCTCAGTTTGCTCGTGATTCAGACACCATTCCTTCGCCCCCCTTTTCACTTGCCAAGGAAGTGCGCCACTGATGCTATTGTTTAACAGAGCCGATGGCTACAAGTCTTCAAAGCATGACAAGAACTCCAGTCCATCCAGTCAAGACGACACAGAGACCTTGGAACCCCTGGTCCTCCCGCAGTAACATCATGCGGTTCAGACATGCACACCATTGACTGTCCTCCACAACACTCGAGAGCTCTTGGTCTACACGTCCAAATAAACTTAAAGCGTAAGCATATACTCTATGACAAGGAGTCCAAGGGTGGGGATTCATCCAACCACCAACCCTATTAAAAAAGAGTCTGACAATCTCTAGCTAAAGTGAGAGAGGCCAAGCGATGGCTGCTTGGATGTCTTTACCATGGAGCAGAACTTCAGAAGGAACACCTGGATGAGGATGAGACAGGTAGTGGGAAAATGAAGGCGAAGCGAGGGATGGAGGGAGATGATGGTGGCGGACGGGTATGGGCTACAGGTGTCGATACGCCTCACGCTACACTTTAAACTAGTGATTTGAACCGTGCTCCGGTTAACCACGGTTAAGCTAATACACCAGTGACCGGTTAACCTCCAAGCTCCAAAAACTAACCGATGGTTAATTTGGTTAACTGAAATTGACCAGTGACTACCGGTGCGGTGAAAGGTGGTTAACTGATATTGACCGGTGACCACCGGTGCGGTGAAAAGTGGTTAACTGAATTTGACCGGTGACCACCGGTGCGGTGAAAGGTGGTTAACTGAATTTGACCGGTGACCACCGGTGCGGTGAAAAGTGGTTAACTGAATTTGACCGGTGACTACCGGTGCGGTGAAAAGTGGTTAACTGAATTTGACCGGTGACTACCGGTGCGGTGAAAAGTGGTTAACTGATATTGACCGGTGACTACCGGTGCGGTGAAAAGTGGTTAACTGATATTGACCGGTGACTACCGGTGCGGTGAAAAGTGGTTAACCATGCGGTAGGCACCGCCACTTAGTTCACTTTATTGCCTTAATAACAGTAACCAATTATCTCTCTCTCTCATTTGAATGTATTGATGTGTTGTCACTTGGGATTATCTGGGTCCTCTCTCCCGCACTCTTGAGGCATCTGTGGGCGTAATTGCAGAACACAATGTCGCTAACCACGCTATCAGCTAGACGGTTTCGCCGATCTGTCATTACGTTTCCCGTGTAGCTGAACATTCTTTCCGATGCCACGGATGTAGCTGGGATGCACAGATATTTGCGTGCGAGCTTTGCCATAGTTGGGTAGATGTGATTATTCTCTCTCCACCAATCCAGGGGGTTCACTAGCTCTTCGTCCTCGTTCTTCATGTAGCGCTCGAATTCGTTGTTAGTATCCCTGGTCTTGTTTCGACGGCCTCCGGCTTGTTCGCGACGACGCTTCAATAACAGACCAAATCCAACCTTTAACTCATCATTCTCTATTTCTTCTGGACTTGTTTCGATATCATTTCGAGACTCATCTCTCCTCGGCCGCATTTGATTGTATTCTTGGAGCACCAAAGCTTTGATTTTTCGGCCTCGCTCTTTGTCGGAAATGAACCAGAGAGTTCTGAGTGTAGGGTGGAAAACAGATGCTATAAGGGACTCATCCGAGATAGGTAATCGCTGGCTTACTTGCAATAGCAGCTCGTCCTTGAAGTCGATAAGATCACTATCAACTGTCATTTTTTCAAGTACTGTCTGCAATGCGAGAACCCACATAGGAACGCATGCAAGCTGGCCATTTGAAGCTGAGCTGAAAATGTCTGTCATCCCGTCAAATGGCTCGAGAATCGTAATGAGGCCTTCTACTTGTCTCCATTCATCCATGTTCAGTCTCACTTTTCCCAATCGTGCGGCAATATCCTTATCTCCAGTTTGAGAGCTATCGGCGCCCGCCTGAAGGGAGATAAGAGCAGGCCTAAGCTTGACGAGTCTTTTAAGCATATGCAGGGTACTGTTCCATCTCGTTACGACGTCCATGATGACAACGTATGGTTCCTTGGAGGCTCCTGAGTCTGGGGAATTTTTTGAGACATTTCCAGGTATGGTATAGTGCTCCTGTTCTTGCCGCAGTGCCTGGGCCATTTTAGCACTTTGGTGGAAAGTGGTTGCCAGTTTGTGGCACTTGTGAGTAAGTGCTTTGAGGTTGTCAAATTTCTCCAAGGATCTTTTAACGCTGTTGTGAAGATTGTGTGCAATACAGGGATTACGTTGTAGCTTCGCCAACTGCATCGCCGATTGCATCACAGGAGCACTGTCTGTTGTGGATGAGACGATAAGGTGCTCGATGTTCCAATATTCACCTAGAATCCTTCCTATTCATATTTAATGGAGCGTTGGTCTGTTAATTTTAATGGATGACCTGCTTTCGTTTCTCAAGAAAGGAAAAAAATGCCATTTACTTACTAATAATTTTTGCCGTATTAGGGGCCGTGTGTGGAAATGGTTGAGGTTCCAAGGCGAGCGCACAGTCGAGCATTCGAAAGTTTTTTCGTCAAGCCAGTGAAGCGTGATGCCTAGAAAAGGTTTGTTCGATTGACTGCTCCAACCGTCTACTGTAATTGATCCATATAGAAGACTCGTCGCGAGTAATCTTTTAATTTCGCCTTCTAGTTGGAACCGATAGAGTGTCATGGATTCTCGGGTGGTTTTGGAGCACGGCGTACGGATCCCTGGGTGAATTACTTTTATGAACTCTCGGAAAGATGGAGAGTCCAAGGTAGAGAAGGGCCTGCATGTCATCGATTATCCATTTCAAAGCGGCCTTGGTTACTTGCGATCTCCTTGCCGGAGTCATGGGGATCTCTTGTAATTTCATTTGGGTTAAACCAACAGTTGAGGCTGGAGATTTTGCATGCACCTCGAGATAGACGTCTCGGTGCCTCGTGTTAAAATGAGACGTGAGCGGTGTAGAGGAGCTGTTACTTGAAAAGTGCGAATCACAGCCAGGCTGTGTGCAATGAAATCGCCAACCGTATTGCCCCTTGTGCTTATTCTCCATTTCAGATGTTTTTGACCTCAGATTGCGCTGCTTATTTGAAGATTAACACCCCCCTTCGCAGTAACCCCGTGCAACGGACCGTGCATAATCCTCGAAAATAAGAATGGAAAAAACAAAAACAGATGAAATGGAGAATAGTATATTTTGTTTCTAGATAGCCCTTCCATTTGCCTGTAAAGGGGGAAAAAAAGTGTTAGTGTTTCCGGAATCCAGATAGTTCCAATGGTTTGATCATCGTATACATATAGGAGGGATTACCGGGGATAGGCGGCTGTAAATCACTTGAGTGTTCTTGGTGCTGCGAGGATTGGCTAACAGATGACCCTGGCGTTACCGTTGACAGAGATCTCAAAGAAACTTGGCTTGCCGTTGCAGTATCACTGGTGGGAGGGGGGCTATTTGACCTGTATTGACTAGACTCTCCAGACAACCCACTAAGCCATTGGGCGGTCTTGGAGCTACCGGGTGAGGACATGCTGGATCAATTGTGGAGCGAATAGCTGGTTCGGGAAGTGCGTGTGAAATTTTGGCCAAGGTCTTTGTGAAAAAGAAAAGTGGTAAAGAATGTGTGCGCGAGAAAGAGAGAAAACGAAAGAAAGATACAGAAAGATAACTTCTTCACACCCATTTTACGCCCTACTTTACGCCCTACTTTACGCCAATTGACCGAGATTAACCACTTTTCACCGCACCGGTGGTCACCGGTCAATATCAGTTAACCACTTTTCACCGCACCGGTGGTCACCGGTCAAATTCAGCTTATGTGACTTTACTGGTGGTTAAAACCGGTGTTTGTCATGAAACAGCGATACTTCACCGGTTCTTCTCCCCTCCACCGGTTCCCGCCACTACTTTAAACATCCTTCGCTACTTGACATTCACAACTCGCAGTAGATCTCACACTACTCACTGCACAGAAAGAGGATCGATGAATAAAATTTGACCTTAGCGAGTAAAGACATGCATCGTTGAGCAAAAAGCAATATGAGGAGAGACGCTGACGTTATTCTCCATTTCAGATGTTTTTGACCTCATTTAGCGTTGCTTATTTGTAGAATAACATGCCCCTTCGCAGTAGCCCCGTGCAACGGACTGTGCATAATCCTCGAAAATAAGAATGGAAAAAACAAAAATATCTGAAATGGAGAATAGTAGGTTGGCACAAACGACAAGCATAGTTAGTGCACTAAAGACAGAAAGACGGCGCTGGAAGTCCAGTTGTCAAAAGATATTTTTGCGCAATGGTCGAATTGAAATGTTGCAAAGGCGAAGGTGCGTAACTGTAAGGGAAATGTTACCCATCCACACGTGCTCTGTCACAAGCAACCATTGCCTGTAAAAAGTGGACGATGCTTGCAGTAATGGCTCTGACAGCTACCGATCCAAAACGATCGACTAAATAATTCAATTTGAGGATGGCGACAAAAAAAAAAAAAAAAAAAAAATTAAAGGGAGAAAAAATAGAACCCTTCAAGTTTGGTCAACAACCACATGACGCCCAAATGACGGAACCTGGGATCACTTAGTTCCCGCGGCTGTGCGCTACGAGCGAAGTGCCAGTGTTACTTAATTAAACTCATAAAGATAGCTATTAGATTGATAACTTTATTGTTCATTTCGTGGTAAGGTAAAAAAAAATATATGAATGACCGGCATTGTCGAGCATTGCTGAGTCAATTAAAATGAGAACTGTGAACTAGAATCGTTTTCATTGCCCATCTTCAATCCGATAACGCTTTGGTTTCTGAAAAGAGGGTCGGAGCCATGATAATGGCACTTTGGGATTTTGGCTCTCCTCAACCTTCACTCGACGAATCTGGCTGACCGTCTTCTGCACCTTCGCCCTGGCATGGTCAAAAACCTCCATCAATCGGGCAAGTGGGAACGAGTTCATTGCATCCGGGGCAATGTATGTTGAAGCGAATCTATGCATGATGTAGGTCGCCTCAGCATGGATGCGCATTGTATAAAGCTCTACCAGCGGTCCTAAAACGGGCGGGGAAAAGATAAAATGAATAGGAGAGAGCGAAGAAAATGGTAAAACAGCGGATAGGAATGCCAATTTACATACCACGGACGAGTATTCCAATGACACAAACGTCGTCAGGAGGGAGCAACTTCAATATCGAGTCCAAAGCAACCTTCATCTCTTGCCCAATCTTTGTCAAATCGTCCCACATTTGATGCTGACCTGTGTTGCCAGCAACCTTTCCCTCCAGTAATACGACGGAGATCCGATGGTTTCGTACAAGTGTTGTAGTTGCATAGTCAGGGATTAATAGGGACATCTCTGAACCTCTCGTCTCATGCTGTGTTGCGGTCCTAAGGGACTAGCATGGTTAGATTGAAGCAGAACGTAGCTCCAGAACTAAACTCAGGATGGTACGAATACACTTACCAGTGACTTGTCGTATGTGGGATCTTGAAATACGTCTCGAGGAAAGGACCCAGACGGGACTTCAAATATGTGTCCTCATTTGACGCACTGCAGTTCCAGTGCTGTCCAGTGCCAGCCATCTTTGTCAAGATAGACCTGAGGGAACGGTCCTTAGGAGGGAATTCTTCTAGAAGTTGCTCGAGCTTCTCAAACTTACTGTTGGCCAATCGATGGCTCCATTGGTGTACCTCTATGAGAACCTCGTTTGACAGTGGCGAAATGGAGTCTTTTAGTGCTTCGCACAAAGAATCCCATGTATTGTCATTGACCTCTCCATGGAGACCTCCGTCTTGGAACTCTGCCTCCACTAAAAATATGAAGTTGACCGCCCTGTGCGAAGAAGAAATTAAGTGAGGTTAGGAAGAGTTCACCACATTTGCATTCATACCTTCATCTGGGAAAACAGCATCCTTGTCTTCTTCTGCTAACAGGAACCTACAGCTTTTGGTGCGGATCCATGAGACCACCATTGTTTTCGATTACTCTATTTCTAAACTTCATCAGTTCGGTACCAACCACAGTCGCACCACACGTCCAATGACTTTGAACCTCGGAGTCTAATCGACCTGGACCATCGAGATAGTCCCAGAAATATAGTTTCGATGTCGAGTTGTATGTATCGTTGAGCTCATCAAAACTCAAATCGACGGGGTCCGTTGAGGGTAGATCTGATCCAAGCAACCGCCGAGGAGAATAGATAGGTGGAGTGGCGCATGAGCTGTTGTTGTCTGCAGTTGGTAGCTCTGAGAGAGAGACTTTAAATGTCAGTGTCGATATCGGTACGTTGGAAAAAGTACACTAGAGCTTTGACATAACACCATTGACTTGGCAAAAAACTCATTAATGAGACCATTACCTTTCTCGATTTTCTCCCTTGCCAGTTTGTTGCTTGAAGAAAGTGTCGACAGTCCAGGCTGTATGATATTTCTCGCGCCAGATGCGACCTCCGTGGAGGGACTCGATGGAGCAGACGCATGTGCAGGCATCTTAGGTGAGGCAGGCAGCGTGGTCTGTTTATCATCTCTCATCCCATTTTTGTCCTGGAAGTAGAGTTCCTCTGGTGTAGTTGATCTTTTCTGATTCTGGTCAGAGACAAACTCTGAGGAGGTCACAGCGGCTTGGTCGTGTCGGAGTAGTGGCCCTAGTTGAGCTGCGCCGAAAATGCTGTCTTTAGTAGTACTCGAAGCTACTTGGCAGGAAGATTTCAATGAGTACAGGTTTACATATCATTAACAGGGGTGCTCTGGGGTGAAATACATTGCCGCCATGTTGAGAACATAGTAAATAAAGATTGCAAGAAAAGAAAGGCAGCCTCACATACCATCAAGGCCCCTGATCTTCTTGGTATAATGCTGGAATTGGGCATCAAGTTGATCAACAGCATTCGTTTGCAAACTCAAATAATGCTTTCGATCAAGTTGCCGTTCCATATTGTTCACTTCTTCATCAAATCTCTTGTCCCAATATTTCTTCGTCTCGCCTGCTTGTTCTAGCCATTCTCGGCTCAGCCGCTTATGTTGATCAAATAGGTGCTGAATCTTACTTGACTCTATTCTTCGCAAAATTACATTTAGCCATCGTCTGTGAAGAACACTCTTGTCTTCAGCGTGGAAGGAACAATATTTGAAGTAATCAAGGTGATGGATTTCGGTCGGGAAGGCCAAACTGTAGAAGTACTCATTGTCCTCAATGCTGTCGAACTCCGTATGCCAAGACGCCTTTCCACTCATCTGTGTTTAATACAGGATGAATATTCCTAGGCATGAGAGCGTAACAGATGAGAGACGGTTGCCATAATTATGGTAGTTAAAAGCCCTGGAATACCCTTAGCACCCTCATCGACGTCGTGCTAGGCTCGCCACCAGCGCACTTTTGAATGGTAAACGCACCAATCCCGCCCCACAACACTGCTGGGTCATGTGGAAGGAGGCCGCTTAAGTGAACATGCCCGACCGCCACCAGCTTCTCTTCTGCAGTAAGAAAGGAGTCGAAGAGACGCTGGCTGGAAGACTGAAGGCGACCACCTTCAGCGATCTTCCCGACGTTCGACCTAGGCCCACCACTCTTGGAATGGGTAAACGCACCAATCCCGCCCCACAACACTGCTGGGTCATGTGGAAGGAGGCCGCTTAAGTGAACATGCCCGACCGCCACCAGCTTCTCTTCTGCAGTAAGAAAGGAGTCGAAGAGACGCTGGCTGGAAGACTGAAGGCGACCACCTTCAGCGATCTTCCCGACGTTCGACCTAGGCCCACCCATTCATGCGCTAAAACTTAAAAAAAAAAAAAAACCTTGATTACCTTGATTCTAGCGTGTTCAGTAATTCAAGACGGACAAGAGATGCGACGCGTTGTCCAGATTGGGACGTTTCGATCGTGGGTGAGGGATATCGGAGTGCCTGACTGGGATGAGATTATCGAGTTGACGATGACAATCGAGGTTTGATTTTCTGGGAGTTGCTGTCAAGGGAAGCGTGAAGGGGACTCAGAGAATTAGATGGATGGGAAGTGAATGGTATGTGGCTTTTTTTTCCGAGCAACTATTCTTCATCTCCATCATCTCCATCTCCATCATCTCTTTCTTACCAACCATGTAAGATGTCATGGATACTCGACGCTCAAAAGGTCAGGACGCCCTTTTCGGCGAGAGTGAAGATAGGGGCCAGTGTATCCAGATAGAAAGGCGAGCTCAGCAGTCAATGGATGAAGAAACCGAGTTACAAAGGTGACTGCAACAGTCGTGGACAATCCGTTTACTGGCGTCAACAAAGGCATATTCATCTTTGCCAATGTTATCACTCATGAAAATACTTCTATTAACAAGGCCATCAACGCCTTTGCGCGAGCGCATGATTGGGTCTACATTAGCACAGAGGTTATACGCTTCAAATCTCTTGTCACCAATTGGCAAGACTTACAACCGGATCTTCTACATTGGCCTTTGAAGAACGCATGGCGTGAACACTGACGATGGTCATAAAGGGAAAAGATTATCGAGGGACATGTTGTCACTCACCAGCACATGTTTCTGCCCATTTGTGATACACCACCTCCTGCAATAGAGCGTCCAGGCAAAGATCTCAGAGGATCTGTAAGCTTCGCTCTTTGTAGCCTCTGCTCCGTGTCTCACTGATAAGTCTGCAGGGAAGAAGGCAAACGATAACAAGCACCTTCAAATACTTTTTGCAAGATCAAAAGTGAAAACACAATCCTAGAGCTTGACACTCGTAGATCTTGGCACCCAAATTTCTCAGCATCGATAATTCATAGCGCCGAAAATCATATTTTGCACTCATAAAGCATAATCAGCAGAAAACTAAGCGCAGGGCGTTACCCTTGGAGCTTGTTTTATTTTTACACGGGTTGTCTTTTTTTTTTTTTTTTTTTTTTTTTTTCCTTCTTGTTAGTTGGGACTAACTATACTCCATCGCTCTTCCGGGATCTCTAGGCAATTGCCGACTTCCGCTTCATTTTGAAAGAGTCTGCCGTATCTGAAGCCATACTACTGATTGAGCTACGCCAACACAAGTGGAAGCACCATTAGAACTGCTTGACTATTTGAATAAGAGCTGAGAAACGTCGATATTCGTAGATGGTGTGCTGCCCCAAGACGTGTCATACGCCTTGATCGATACAAATGACTACATTGAGTCTTGGCACAGCATTCTCAGGCCTACTTTTTCAGGGATCGGCACCAATGTTGAGCTGGCTGAGTCATCTACATTCTTGCATTCATAGCCATCCCTCGCTTCCAAGAAAAAAAAGTACGGCCTAAGTGCTTTGATGAGGGTTGGTCGAGTAGATCCTGCACGAAAGACTGAGTTATGATTCACGAAGATCACTCAGGAACATATTCAAATAAGAGGTTCATAAGGCTAAAGGAATGAGCCTCTTGTCCAGGTTTCTAACCAGGTACTCCGCGCGGAGCCCTTCACAAGACTAGAAAAAGCGTAGTTGGTGCTCCTACAGACACTGCATATTCAGACATGATATGGTGAAGAGGACGTCCAAGGAAATCAAGACAACAAACGTGCACTGCTTGCTCAAGCCCATCAAGAATATCTAGAGCACTGGCCCCAGTGAGCAGGACCGATCACCTTTTGGACCCTGATCATGACTTGATCGCTCAGAAAGATAAAAGCAAACCTCTGGCAAACGAAGAAACGATAAATAATCTCTTTTCCTAATTAACTAATCTTTGCAAACAGGAGGCTTCTTGCCTCAATATCCACAGCAAGCGCCTGAGAATTAACTATGATAAGTAAGCATATGGGTTAAACTGGTAAATATGCAGTATATTGATGAAAAAGACGATTTACTAGTTTCCTTAGCCCTTTTCTCAGGAACCATTGATCCTAGACGGATAAAGTTGGGGTCCTTAGGATACTTGGGTCAGATACCAACACTTTTACTTAGCGAAGCCCTCGTCACTGTTTACTAATGATGTTCTGCAAAAAAAAAAAAAAAAAAAAAAAAAAAAAAAAAAAAAAGAGCCATCTTGGGACACTTTATAAATGAGGAGCTGTCAGATATTAGGACGTCTATCTGAATGCAAGAATGGTCACGGAAAAGTAGGGGAGGGGTGGTGTCTTGGTGGTCTGGAGTAAACTTGCCGTTGATTTAAGGACTCTCGGCTTTCTCTTGAGTATTTGAGTACGCCACAACTTCATCCTCACTCCATGCCTGTCACAGCATTTTGCACCAACTTCACTCATCGTTGTCCTTCTATCCCTTTCTTACCATTCTCGCCATTCTCATCTCCTTTGCTGTCTCTTTTTCTCTTTGATTACACTTACTTCTCTCTCTCTCTCTCTCTCTCTCTCTCTCTCTCTCTCTCTCTCTCTCTCTCTCTCTCTCTCTCTCTCCACAAGAGTCTTTGCCCCGAATTCATCAGTATTTGGGTTGCCTGTGCATTACGGGTGCTGCCTTTTTTTATACACTGCAAAACTGACATCGAATCGGATGGGATCACTAGAGGAACGTCGTCAGGTCACGAGCGCCAACTTTATCTTGGTGCTGCATTGAGGTATGTACCTGCGGTATCTTGATTGCTACTTAAGTTAGGCGAAAGAACTACCATGACTGGTAACTCATCCAAAGGAGATCCTGCCGCCGAGACAGATAACTTGGAACTGAAGGAGCTTTACAAGCGAAAGCGTAGACGTAATGAGTCTAGGAAGCTGCATTTGGATGAGAGGCAACTGGCTAGTGTTCTTCAACTCAACTCACCAACTCACCGACTCAACTCAACTCAACTCATGAGTTGAGTTGAGTTCAAACTTTCCCCCAACTCGTGTAACATGAGTTGAGTTGAGTCGAAGCTTTTTTCGACTCATGAACTCATGAGTTGAGTTGAGTTGAGTTGAGTTGGAGTGAGTCGACTCGCTTACAGGGCGTAGATGCCCTGAGTTGAGATGAGTTCAACTTTTCAACTCATGAGTTGAGTTGAGTTGAGTTGAGTTCAAACTTTTCGACTCATGAGTTGAGTTGAGTTCAGATTTTTTCCAGCTCATGTGGGCATGAGTTGAGTTGAGTCGAACCTCCAACTCAACTCAACTCGACTCATGGGAAACACTACAACTGGCAAGAGATGATGAGCTTGAAGTATTTGCCACGGGTCGATGCGAACTACAACAACCGTTACTCTATTGGAAGCTCCATCAAGAAGAGTATCCCTATCTCTCCAAGATGGCGAGAGACTTTTTTGCTGTCCCAGCAACATCGGCCCCATCTGAACGGTGCTTTTCAAAAGCAAGGGCTCTCTTACCTTACCAGAGGAATCGACTCGGGTCGGGAACGATACAACAATTGATGCTTTTGGACTCATGGTACAATTACTTTGATAAAAGTGACAATTAAGACGTGTTGGGACGGTATAAAGCTATAAAGCATGGGGTCAGGGGTATTATCAACTGCGAAGCATCAAGTGGAGAGATGGAGAAGCAACAAAGGATATTTGAAAAGTTGGGAGAGAAAGAGGTAGAGAGAGAACAAGTAAAATAAGAGAGGTGAGGCGAGAACATGTCAAGAAGAGAGGTCGAATAAAGTATTCTCTTAGTAGGCAGCTGCATATAATGAACAAGTTACATTGATTTTTTTTTGTTTGCACGTTGGCATGTAAAATACAGAAGACCCAGGTGGCAAGAGCCGCCCCGTTGCCACTTGGTGCAAAAATGAGATTACCCTCACGCATGAGGCCCTATGAAACCCCAAATACTCAACAGCCATCACCCACGTACGCATGAGCGGACTGCAAGTCTTGGCTAAGGTTGCGAAGATACAAAAAATATCAGCTGGAAAAGGCATCAAATCCTATTGACCAGTGCTCCTCCTCGACACGCTTTTTTTTTTTTTTTTTTGCCTTCACCTCTTTTTTGCCTCCATCTCCTCTGTCTCCATCTCTTTTGCCTCCATCTCCTATCTGTCTCCATCTTTTTGCCTCCATCTCCTCTGTCTCCATCTTTTTGTTCTCCATCTCCTCTGTCTCCATCTTTTTTGCCTCCATCTCCTCTGTCTCTATCTCTTTTTTGCATTTCATCTTAACTTGGCTTCCATCTCATCTTAAATCCTCTTTTTACCTCCATCCCTTTTCCATCCATCTGTTTGTTTCCATCAATGCTCTTTGCAAATCGTCTTCTTCTGTCTCCATCTCTTTTGCCCCTACTATCTTCTTCTGGCTCCATCATCTCCAACACTTTTATTGTGCTATAATGTTCTATTCCGGAACCTCTTGTCAACTATTCCCTTGTTTCTAACCTTTCTGGCTCCATGGCATACACTCTCTCCTTCTTATTGCGTTTTATCGTTTCGATTTGATTTGCGTGCGTCCTGTCAGGGACAGCATCAACCCATAACTCTTGACCAGGCTATTTTTCACGCCGGGCGGATGATGGGAGCTCATTATCTTTGCGGCGGACACGCTCACACACACACTCACACCCTCACACACAACTCACAGGCTTTCTCTCTCTCTCTCTCTCTCTCTCTCTCTCTCTCTCTCTCTCTCTCTCTCTCTCTCTCTCTCTCTCTCTCTCTTCTGTCTATCTTTTTTTTTTTTCTCTCTCTCTCTCTCTCTCTCTCTTTTTTTTTTCTCTTTTTCTCTTTTTCTCTCTCTTTTTCTAACTTACAAACACACAGTCTTCCTCTAAAGTGATCACTGATTGCAATGTCCCACACAGGATCAGTCAAGCCGAGGATTTATTTTGCACTATAGGATGTGAAGGCACTGACCTGTGTTTTTAATGATTCTATCTGGCTATTAATCGCTTTGGTATTTCTCGTCTAGCTCATTGATCCTGCCTGTTAGTCTTTAGTAATACTTTTCATAGCACCAAACAGACCCAATCTCTCACTAGATAGATTTAGGCACTAGTACTGGCTGGCCGTCCTCGCATCAGTCTTTGCTAAATAAACAAATTCATAATTCCATACAAAAATGCAACGAGAACACCTACAAGTTCCTGAAAAGATTACCTGAGCTGAGCTGGATTTGTGAGTTGAGCTGCCGTGTTCATGATGTGAGTTGGCAAGCTCATGAGTTGAGTTGGTGAGTTGAGTTGGTGAGTTCGTGAGTTGAGTTGGTGAGTTGGTGAGTTGAGTCGGTGAGTTCAAGAGTTGAGTTCATGAGTTGAGTTGGTGAGTTGAGTTGGTGAGTTAGTGAGTTGAGTTGGTGAGTTGAGTTGGTGAGTTAGTGAGTTGAGTCGGTGAGTTCATGAGTTGAGTTCGTGAGTTGAGTTGGTGAGTTCGTGAGTTGAGTTGGTGAGTTCGTGAGTTGAGTTGGTGAGTTCGTGAGTTGAGTTGGTGAGTTCGTGAGTTGAGTTCATGAGTTCGTGAGTTGAGCTGAGTTGAGTTGGTGAGTTGGTGAGTTGAGTTGAGTTGAGTTGGTGAGTTCATGAGTTGAGTTGAGTTGAGTTGGTGAGTTCATGAGTTGAGTTGAGTTGAGTTCAATTTTTTTGAACTCAAATACAGTTGAGTTGAGTTGAGTTAAAATTTTTTTGAACTCATGGGTA
Source organism: Mortierella sp. BCC40632 (assembly GCA_011634665.1). Lineage (NCBI taxonomy): Eukaryota > Fungi > Mortierellomycota > Mortierellomycetes > Mortierellales > Mortierellaceae > Mortierella > Mortierella sp. BCC40632. Next base: position 2,231,830 of record WAEK01000009.1, read on the forward strand.
CATGAGTTGAGTTGAGTCGGACCCCCAACTCAACTCAACTCAACTCATGGGAAACACTACTTGCTGTGTAGTGTCGTTGCATGTCGTTCCTGGTGGCGTACGTATTGGTACAGTGTGGGTCCGCGCATGGGACGCGGTCGTGCTTGCTTATGTTTTGACAGTGAAGCGGTAAAATTGGTTGGGGCGAGGATGGTGTAAGGTCAAGAAGCAAAACGCAAGATAATTTTGGTGGATACATGATTTATTGATCGACAGGCTCGTCATACAAAGCCACATTTATCATGCCAGAGAATGGATTTACTAACCAACTCTTGACGCTTACTGCTGCGTCTCCGAATGATACATAATCATATTGTTTGTCGGATTGCTCTGTTGCAGCCAACGTATGTACAGCTCGCTGTAGGCAGAACGATGTTCCCTGGCAACCGCATGAATCGAAACCAGTTGAATGGAGTTGCCTGTTGATGCTTCGATAAGACTACCAGATACTATCCGGCGTGAACTCCTGTTGTCGATCTCACCTGTACACACCCTGCCAAGATGTTCCTAGGTCGCTGTTCCACGACATCCAAATCCAAGAGTTATCATGGCAGCAGAGGGTATATGGTGCCGATTATTATCCTTGACCAAGTCGAGAATAGATCCCGCTGCGAGATTCCTTGATGCCGAATCAGGCGTAGATGGATCGGGGAGGTCCATGAACAACAGGCTGGGTCTATTTTCAGGTGCTATCCCGAATCCACGACGCCATGCTCTCGGTAAACCACGAATGGATCCGTCAGTCACAGGAAGATTTCCATTGCCCCTCACAAACGCGTCAAGGAAGGTGGCGATTGGTCCTGGTGCAAAGAACTTGTCCGAAATTGTTTTGATGTCGGCATGGAGATCGCCTATTGTATGAGAAGAAAGGGTGCGTATGTTAGAACCACCAAAAAAAAAAAAAAAAAAAAAAAAAAAAAGCAGGAACAAGAGAACATAAGCGAGGTCATACCAGACAGTGGCGAACTGGGATGAGAACCATCCGAATGGTATCCAGGAAGTGGAGTCAATGAGCGAGAAGGCGCTGGTGCATGCATCACTAATGGAACAAGGGAGGGAAAAAAAAGAAAGGTTAGCGGGGTGAACAAAACCATGTTTACAGGATCAATGAACAAGACGCGTCTCATTACCTAAGGGAGGAGGGCTCTGGACAATGATATGATTGTCTTTTGGGAGGCGCCTCTGGAAAGGCATCAGTAATGTCGTCTGTCTCATCAAGCTCTTCTTTTGATGGAACATCAGCAAGCCAAATCTCCTTGCGGTCCTTCTTTGGCAGAACAGGAACAGAGATGCACCAGAGGGTGAGGTCCTTGGCATCAACTCCGCTGAATGTGTCAGGAATCTTGGCCTTGATGGAGTCTTTGAGAGCATCAACGGTCTTTGTGGATTCAATCTCGACCGAGAAGGCATTAGCCTCTCCATCAAGCAGACAGAACAAAGTGAGGGGGATGGCTGTCATGGTGTTGTGAGGCATCAGTGGAAAGAAGGAGAGGAGGAAAGGAAGATGCGAGGTGCAGAGAAAGCGAGAGATGAAAGAAAAGGACGGGATTTAAAAAGGAACAGGAAGAAGGGACGGAAAGGCGTGAGAACGGTGGCAAAGACGATGCAAAGGCGGAATTGGTGGCAAAAAGAGATAGAGAGTAACGAAAAGTGAGATCAAAAGAGAGCGTGAGAGTGAGGAGGGTGACATTGCAGGGAGACACGCCGAAAGTGGGTGGAGATGCGAGGTGACGCAGCAACTACGGCAAAGTAGAAAATCGGCGACGTAACGAAGTGGCTTGGCGTCCAAGCATCTTTGCCAACTTTCAGCCTCCAGCTTTTCGCGTCATTTGTTCTTCATTCTCTTTTACACACCATGTCTACCAACCCGTTGAGTTTGTTCTGCCTAGTTGATGGGCTGGCAGTCTCTAACGCGTTCTCTGTCAAGATTTCCTTAAGCGACACTGTGGATGACCTCAAAAAACTCATCAAAGCCGACCAATCCCCCATTTTCGATGACATTGCTGCAAACAACCTCACCCTCTGGCGCGTCTCGATCCCCACCTCAGATGACGACGACGATGCCTGCATTCTACTTGACAATGTCAGTAGCAAGGACAAGAAGAAGCTCAGCAATCCGAGGGCGCGTCTCTCTTCGCTGTTTCCAGAGAGCCTTGATGACAATACTTACATCCTCGTCCAACGCCCGTCACAACCACAAGCAGGTAATTGAGTTCTAGTCGATCCAAATGCACAACCGATTCGGAAAGAGTTGAATTGACATCTTTTTTTGCTCCATCAATGTGTAGATTCCCGGGACCCTGAAATGGCCGCACTACGCAAACAAGTGTCGGACCTCCTCGATCCGTCTATCAGTAAGCGATAAGGAAAGGTCACCTTTTCGTGTCGCTGGTAAGTCGTGTATCTGCCATTAATGTATGTCTTATTTCCTCCTATTTTCAATTTGGTAGATCTTGGGATTATCGTCAAACCCGACAAAGCAGTTGCATTTTCTTGGTCGGTCCAGATAGACACAGCGACTCTTGAGGACTTGAGGAAGAACATCTTTGAGTTTTATCCACAGTACGCTCATGACAACTACCTACGGATTTACGTCTACAGCGGACAACCCAAGCCAGAAGCTGTGCTCGACGATGAAGGTCTTCGCAAAATACTCAGAGTCGTCAAGACTACATTCAAGACGAAACTGACTATATCTCTGGAGACACCAAGCAAGAGTTTTGCTGCTTGGACTTTTAAGGATGTCTGTGAGGAGTACAACCTCTCTGTAGCCTCGGAGCCTCAAGTGGAGGCGCTCAAGCCTTTTACCGACATTGATTCCATGGTGTTGGATACAGATTTTCAGAAAGCAGCACAGGATCTCCTCATCATGGAAGTCGAGGCAAGGGTGCGTGTCCTACCACTGTTCAGTGCAAATGAGGCAACCCAGTCAATAGTGGTCGCCTCATTTCTGGTGGCAGCGACACAGCTCTTCAAGGACGAGCTCTATCTTGTAGCACAGCGACACCTCAGCGGACGACGAGGAAATGGACCAGTCGACTTTTCAATTCATCCTCTGAAGACTCACGACTGCACACTAGGCGTGACGGAGGTCAAGAAAGACGACTTTCGACAGGGAATCGCACAGAATATTGTACAGTTGGAAGCAGCCTTGACGGAAAAGAAGCGCAAGCGCGAGAAGAACGACGTTGATGGTGATGAAGAACCACCAAGTGAGCAAAGAGCCTATGGGATTGTCACAGATTCAAAGGAGTGGGCGTTTGTTGAGTGTACGGTGGACGAAGATGAGGAAGTGTCGATCAGGATGAGCAGGCTTAGTGAATCCATCAACTTTGCTGGTGACTGGAAAGACGATGCCAGAAAGATTTTTGCTAAGATCGCATGGCTTTGGTCACGGATAGTAGCGGAGATTCCGGCACGCGATAGCTATTCCAGGAAATTGACTACTTCACCAAACAAGAGAAAGACCCGAAAATCCATCGACTTGTCAGTTAGCACAAGTACAGTCAGTACAAGCACAGCCAGCATAAGTGCAGCCAGAATTAGTTGAGAGCACAGCCAGCGCGCAGCCAAGCCAATTTTGGTTGAAACCACAGCCTTGGACCACGCGAATGATCATCCTTCTTTAGCACATCCCTCATAGCAATAGCTGTTCAACCCTCGTCTTGCAGTAATAGTAGCCATCTCAGTTAGCCATCTCAGTTAGCACCCTTACATGTACCAATAGCATACGTCCTTTTCCTTCGCATGCTTCCCTCTCTGATGTGTTTTTCACAATATTTTGATTATGCTCACATTAGTTTGAATTCGAGGTGACTAACATGTGTCATGCCTAGTTATTGTGCCTTGCAAAAATTTTTGACCACAGATTGAGAGGTCAATTCGCTCAATAACTTATTGAACATGCGCGTTATCAGCTCCTCTCAAGCACTTATTTGCAACCAATGGTCACCTTCTTTGGTGCTCTCTAAAATTAAAGTGCTGTTCCAAAGTATGGGTTGTGCATCTCTTCCTCTTCCCTTTCAACATGAACCGTACCAGCGTTTCCCCTCCTTATCCGTACTCTGATGACTCTCAAGAATCTCCCGTCCTCTCCCCCTTCCCATCTCTCACTCAGACACAGAAACCTTCCACAACAACGCCTATTGAGCTCCCTTCCCTCTTAAATATCCGCATCAACATTCGCAAGGGACAGCCCCGCTCAACTCACAGAGCCTTGAGGAGCAAGGATGGTCGCCAACTTGAGGCCCCTCAGACCGTACTCATCACCAACATTGGCTTCACAACCTTGGCTAGTTTTGTGAAGGATGAAGTCTGCCGAATGACTTTGGATGGGCAGTCGCTGTACACTGGCAAAGGCCAGCTTGAAGTTTATCTTAAGCCAACTGGCAGGACCGGACAGAGGGGCTCATCCAACTATGCAAAGACAACGTTCCCTCAGAGCTACACAAAAGCCTGGCGCCACTTCCGTAAGGTACTCGACAATCAAGGGAAAGAGAACGAAATGGTCATCCTCGATATCTTCACCTACATCACGCTCAGCAACACTACTCTCAACCGCGGGTCGCAAAGTTTCAGTCCGCGACCATACTGTTTTCCATTACGCGGGCGGTCAAGCGAGGGCAAATGCGACCCATGGGCCGATACGAGTCAGCTTGGTGTGCTCAGACACTATCAAGACGCAAAGTCGTCCCCAGGACGATAGGGAGGTACCCAAAATACCAGAGACTACCACCAGGACCCAGGCCCGCCACATTGACCAAATGATTGCTGAAGGTCGTATTCCAGCAAGACCTGAGCAGGGAGGAGACGGCCCGGTGACTCTGCGCGTCACCTCGATTACCTTCGCCAGCAGAGAGGAGCTCCAGAAAGCAATAGGGTTGGTCCCAGATTCCAACCTCAGCAGTCTCCGGGGCGACCGAGCGTCCTTATGCACCGACCACAAAGACGATGCATTCTAAATCTACTCATACGTCACCTTCTCTCTCTCGAAGAACGTGGAATTTCCGACCAGTTCCCTAATATAGGTTAATAAACTGAATAGCTGCTTCCTCTTTACTCGGATGGATCACTGAGAGACTACGCGAAGGACAGCATCAAAGTGGCCTTTGGGGTGGTGATCAAGAGGAGGAGAGGACGAGAAGAAATGTTGACTGGAGCAGTGGATGGGTTTGCATCATCAACCAAGGCAGAGCTGATCGGACTACTGGCTGCAATCCTCTGTTGTCCACGGGAAAAGAAAGCGCTGATCAGGATAGACAACTCGGCAGTTGTTGATGTGTTCCAAGAACTAGTGGAGGGGAGGATAGATGCAACTCCAAGAAGGAAACACAGGTCGACATACGCCGAATGGTGGACAGTCGTGTATCAAGCGTTCTGTGATCAGGGGAAGGGAGTAAGGGTCGAGTGGGTTAAAGGACACTCAGGAGACATTGGCATCGAGGCAGCAGATCGTTTGGCGAAAAAAGCACACGACAGAGACAACTGCATTTGGGCTCTGCCAGAAAGGATCCAGGAGGAGTACGGCTGCAGGGCAACCCTCCTTGGGCAAACAGTCGAGGACGATGTACGACAGGTGCGGCATCACGAATGCATCAGCATTGGCTTCGACAGAACAGAACGAAGGACAACATCCAGATCTGGACATGGTGGCCAAGAGCCTGTTTGGGTCAAGGTAAGTCAACGAGGTAGAGATGTAGGTTTGTTGAGCTACCTTCAAAGAATAAAAAAGGCAGGGACGGCGCTAGCCGCCAACCTCCTGTGGCTTGCATCGACCTAGGACAACTGAGTCGCCTAGACTCGACGCTGGAGACGTATTGAATGGAGCGCCACACTGGATATCCTTCACGAGAAGAACCCACCAAGAAGTCTTTTCACCAGCGAGGGGGACTGCAGGAGGAGGGCGCACAGGATCAAGAAACTCCACAGGATGCTACCGACTCTGATTGAAATGACGAGGCGCCACCCAGACCTCTACGAGGATGACACATGTTCGTCTTGGGATCTATGGCGAGTAGCCTACGCTAGAGGAGCAGTGCCTGAGGCACGTGCGCCTCACAGTACTTACATTAGAGTTAGCTTCCTGTCTCTCAGGAGGCATGAATAAAAAACCCAACGTCCCTGGGCCAAGTGGCCAGGCATGTCTTTTTCTCACCGACTCCTTCTTCCCCTTGATGACCCTTTCGATGCTTTATTATTCCCTGTCGAGGTGTTCCCTCGAGGTAAGTTCAATCACATCACAACACATGCAGGGTCTGTGGAGAAGAGACAGAGACGACGAGACACGTATGGGAATGCAAAGCAACAATGGATGGGCAAGGAGAGTACTGGAAAGGAGAAGTAGAGAAGGTCAAGGAGTATGGACAGACGCAGTTTAGGAAGGGGTTGAAGGCATAGGTGGAGCAAGGAAGGAGTACAGCAGGAAGGACGAGCCGTTCGAAGAAGCCATGCTTCAGAGAGAGGGACGAAGAAGACCTGTGGGACTCACTGGATGATATTTTTGAAGGTGTCAAAGACATCCGACAGGGGGAGTGTGAGAGAAGACAGGAGGGGAACGAGGTGATCAGGCCACACACGATCAGGGAAGCATACCAGGGTTTAGTATTAGACGTAGTGGTTCAAAAGTGGAAGCAGATGCATAGGACATCAACTCGGACAGCAAAGTATATGGCAGCACGGTTCTTTGAGGCCATTGAGGAGTATGGCAGAAAGCAGATCTGGGGTCAAAGGTGTGAGACCACAGTGGAATGGGAAAAGTCTATAGGAATCAACGCGGTGAGCAAACTCGCTGAGAGACGCAACGGCGACGGAGGACACCATTGTAGCCACGGTGATTTCTCGGATTTGAACAATCCACTTAGGTTGAAGCCAGACCTCAGTGAGGCATATGGAGAAGCAGACGAGACGGTGTTGGCATACGTCTTAGGAAAAAAAAAGTTAGATGTAATGGATAGGTTAGGGAGTTGGAAAAAAGTGTTAGCGATGGACTCAGGCTCATAGACGACGAATGAGCGCAACTGGGCCACGTAGGGAGCTGGCATTACGACCACTCATGCGTACGTGGGTGATGGCAGTCGAGTGTCTGGAGGCTGTTTAGATAGTTTTCATTCGCGGGTGCAATCCCGCTTTGGTACCAAGTGGCAACAGGGCGGCCGGAGCCGCCCTGTTGCTCTATAAACTCAACATGCCCCACGTGGGGTCTTTGTTAAAAAAAAAAAAAAAAAAAAAAAACATGCGTAATTAATAGATGGCAACTTGGTAGCCTTTTGATGGTTTTTCTGTGTGAAACGGGGCTCTGACATGGTGGACGGCATACTGTGCAGTAAGTTCTTCTACCATGTCTAGGCGTCAGTATTAGCTTTCAATTTATTAGCAATTTCGGGTCACCTCTTGCTCTACGTGTGTGTGTAGCCCCACAGCGTCGTCACACAAACTCTTCATTTTGGCGGTAAACTCTTGAATGTAGCCTAGACTGCACACCCTGGATCTCTTGTTCAGATGATATCCGATCCTAGTCCAGAGCACCGCAAGCTCGGTTTCACAGTCTTGAAATGTCTGTTGATAGTCTTCCTCTCGTTTGCGTTTTGCCTTCTCTCGCTCTTTGGCGCGCATTAAAGTCAAATGCTCGCGGACATTGGGCGGGAAGGACCATGGAATGGGTGGTCGGTTATTTTTATCAAGTTTGTTTTCCATGAAATCTTTGCCATAGCCAGTGCTGTTAGTGTTGCCGACTGGTACAAAAGGAAGTGGTGGATCCTGTATGTGTTTGATGTGGAATGATTCGTAAACCCTTTCGACCAAGTAAAGATGCTTACATGCAATTTGGTGCTTCTTGAAATCCGGACAGTTGCAGGACAGAATCTGCATCTCTGAGGTGTTCAACCCAGTGCTGTATTCCTTGTTATCTGTCGTAAAGGACTTGACAAAGGCCTATCCAACGGTTGCGGAAGATCAGTCTCGACTTTTTCGGGTCAGGGTCTTAATAAACCGCCAATCCAAAATCTTTGATACCTTGCTCTCCTGGATCTCGAGTGTTACCATTTCCAGTGCTCGGTCGAGGTCTATCTCCTGTGCCTTTTTACGTCTTCTTTTGTCATACACCGACATAGGAGGAGGTTGGCAGCTGTTCAGTATTCTATTACGGACTATTTGGAAATCCGTGTCGACAGGGCCCTGCAATATGTAGATAAGATGATCTGCTCGAATGTTCCGTTTGTTTTCCAAGTACACGTGCTTAAGAGTCCGGTGCCAGTTCTCTAAAAGGTTGTTGGTATTGATATCCACAAGGTGCTGTTTTCTCAAGTAAATTATCAGCTCTTTCATTACTCCTATGTACTAGATTTCGGAAAATGTACCGCATCATACCTCTCTATGAAAGGCTGCCCATTTTGGCAATTCCTCCGCTGTGAACCATTCTTGGAGGTAGTTGATAAGCTGTCTAGCGGCAGAATGATCATTCTGAAACTTCTGCCAAAGGCGCTGCTGTTCATCCGCTGTGGTCGACTTGCGGATCTCGTTGAGTTGAGGCCACATTGCTCCTATTTCTTTCTAGAGAATACACATTAGCCATACTGCTCGACGTATCCTATCCACTTGTGGTGCCCATAAAGATTACTCGAGAAATTACATTGCCCTTTGTCCTCAGATTTCGCTCCCAAATCTGAGCAACATGGAAGGAGCAGTAATAAATCCGGCAATCCCTGAATGCGGCCTTGATTCCTGCATGCTCCACCGCAGAACAGTCTACCATGAATCCATTTGTTCTGAATCCACAGCAATCTCTGAGCCATTTCAGCCAGTGTGCAATGGGGTACCTATTTGATGAGAATATTATTGAGTGCAATGCAAAGTGTGACAGCACAGTGTAGCACGTCGAAGTAACCAAAGAGTAACACATACTGTGATTCATTACTACATATCAAAAATGAGATTGGTATGCCCTTTTTACTAAACTTGTCTTTGACAAGTAGCGTAAATAAGAACCCCGACTCGTACACTGTTGAACCATCCTTTAATGTATGACGAAGCTTCTTGACGACCTTGTGGGTAGAATCCATGCAGGCAATGTCTGCGTTGTCCGCCATTACCTAGTTAAAAAGTGGCCATGAATATGGTGTGTCTCACGCAAAAAAAAAGCAAAGCAATTTCGGATATTTACTCACCTTTTTTTTTTTTTTTTGTTTTTTTTTTATTCAGTCTCGACGATGATATTTACTCACCTGCAACTGAAATGAAGTGCTCCAAGCAATCGCGAAGTCATTTGGGTCGCTGTACTGGCCCTTTCGGAACATAGTCCTGCCGTTCTCCTTCCAAATTTCATCGAGCCATAGTTTGACGCTCTTTTCTATATCCCGATTCTTACGAAACGTCTTGGGTTGCCTGTCATAAAGTACCTGGCGAACAAGATTGTATGAGACACGCCCACCTATACGCATATACATTCGAGAGGCCTACATCAATGGTTTATCGTCTGGTTATGTCGAAGAGGTAAGGATAGTTGCACTTACGTTCTTTCGTTGCTCTTTACTTGGACGTAGCACCTTCCTAATAGTGCTCCACTCGTGTCCCCCATTCACCATGTTCTTGACAAAATTACGTTGACTTGCCGCTGGAGGAAGGGCCATTAGTGCCTGTGGTAAGTTGCTATGGGTGTGTTTCCAGTGGTACTCGACGACAATTCGATCCTCGCCAATACTCTTTCGCAGAAAAATATGAGCCTGGCAGTCTTGAGGTACCGACTCGCGTTTACACTTGATGATCCTCTTTTTTCCGTGGCGACGACATCGAAACTTTAAAGTCCAGTCGAACTTTGGTGAAGGGCCGGGGTGCACATGTTGGAGTAGCTGCTTACTTTTATCGGGAAGAAAACAATCCATGAACTCTTTCCGGTACCAGTGTCTTGCACTTGGAGTGATGTCATCTGACCAGTCATACGCGAGTCTCTCATGTCTCCAGAAGTCACGAAAGCGTTGAGTTGTGAACGACAACAATAGTGGATGAGGAGACCCTGGCGGTATGCAATAGGGGATGGCAATGAAATGAGGATCCATGCTAGGGTCTGCATGCCAAACATCCCCAAGAATCAAGTTGTCTGAGATAGGCATTGTGAGGGTGTTGAGGAGCATTCGTGAATCGCATCCATCTCTTGACACACTGGTCATGTAACAAGCCACCCCATTTTAGGATAAAAAAGCTTTCCAAGCACTCATTGCCATCGTCTCACTGTCCTCACCCCTTTCACCATTTTACCTGTTCACGTATTCGTCACATTTTCATCATGGGCATCCAAGGCCTTTGGGCCTGGTTGCGTAAGAAAATGAAACCTATATTCCATTGTGTCAGTCCACAATTTCCAACTAGCCTCTATTTGCGTTCGCCTCTGTCGACTGTCCGTGTAGATTTCTTGGGTAGTTTCTTCCCCACAATTATTTGGGCATACTCAAATCACACTCGCGAAAAGGCTCATCTGATTCTGGAAGGCGTTCTGAAGAAACTGGGTACGTGTTTGAATGTCGCCCCCAAATGTAGGTGATGCGCACATAGTGGCTATACCAACTCATGGTTTTCATTTTGTTTACCACTGTAGGCTCCCAGCAACGTATCGTTATCTATTTTGACGGCGACCCTGCGGAAGAAAAGGCCGAGACTCACCAGCGCCGTCGGAAAATACGGGAAGAGGCACAAACACGAGCTCAACATGCGCTCAAGGTGCTGCGAGATCGTGTCCACAGTAATCGAAGAGTTCGCAAGACCCATTTCAACAGTGTTCGGAAGCACTTGCGCTGCTGTTTCAGATGGAGTACTTCCGAGCGTGATGCGTTCGTAGCTTTCCTCCAAAGCAAAGGCTGGACTGTGGTTCTCTGTGAGACAGAGGCTGATGTAAAGATCGCGCAGGATTGCATGATCGATGATATAGTCGTTTCACGGGATAGCGATATGCTGATACATGGGACGGTCTCCACACTCTGGAGGCCTGTAGGATATGCTACCCAGGGAAAGTTCCTTGAGTATGAGGTCCATCCCATCCTTACAGCGCTCGGGTTGAGTAGATCCCAATGGACATCGCTCGGAGTGGTAACCAAGAACGATTACTCTGGAAACATCCGTACCTTGGGCATTGCCACCAACTTTGAACTGTTAAAATCTCTCGATGGAAACCAAGGTATGGAGTAAATTTAGCGACAGAATACAAGGACCGTTGTCTCACGTTAATACCTAACTCATACCCTTCATTGCGTTTTTGATTAGATGTACCTTCCCTTATCAAACAGTACCTGGGACTTGATAAGGTGGCCTGCAAGAACAAGAAAGGGGAGGCCTTCTTATCTGCGATAAATGTTTTCTTCTTCAGGCGTCAAAAACCAGTCGCTAGTATTTTGACCGACCCACCTACGGCAGACCTGACCTACCACGCTTTGCGAAACGAGTTTAACCGCGTCTGCGATGAATTTGACCAACAGAAGCAGATGCGACAAGTGGCAAGGAAGGAGCTTAAGAGGTAACAATGGAAATGCAAATAACAAATACTCCTTCATTCTGGACATGTAGCACCATATTGACTGCAAATTAAATTGCATATATAATTTAGGTCTCATACTTGGCTTCCCAGCCAAAAAGCTCATCAGCACTACAACCACTTTCGAACTGTCGACCGTGTGCCACATGACTCAAGAGCGACCGTTTCAACCCTCTCGACGTCAGTAGTTGTCTCTCATATGCCGGAGTCCCTTCTTCAAGCTCCCGTACCTGCCTTTCCGGCAGCTGCAATTTCCTCGCGGGTGACAGTGTCTACTCCTCGAATGCCCGAGCCTGCACACCAAACATCCGCGCTTGCCCCTCATGTGCCAACCTCAGCCCAGCAGGAATCGGCAACATCCTCAGGTTACACCAAGAAGCCACAACATCGGCCCCGCTACTCTTTCAAGGAGCGTAGAAAAGGCAAGGAGCATGATCCTCCAGAGGTTTGTACCCAATTCCAGCGCAAGAACTACAAAAAGCCTCCCGACCCACCCATAATCACTTCTCCATCCAAAGCAACCAAGAAGGGCCACATTCGTCCTGCAATCACCAACAGCAATAAGAAGACAATTCTGAATGCTCTGGACTATGAGCATCCCATAGTTAGTCTCGACGTGGGAACACTTCGCACCAATGTCCGAGAGGCTTGTAAGAGCGGCACTCCTTTATCAAGCAGTGTATGCAAGAGCGACATCTCCCCAGCAGACGATATGAATCAGACTATTATTTCCTTGGATGATGACAAGCATGAGTCCCACAAGACAAACGACCCATTGTCCAATGAGGCTTTACACTGCATACAAGGGGCAGTACAAGAGGCTTGGTCTGTCAAGAGACGGTGTCAGCGACTTATCGGCATGTACATTGAGAAGATATTGGCCCAAGAGAGCATTGACAACACAGACCGCGACATCTTGGATCATCTCTGCCCTCGTCTCCGTGATTTAGATGTCATACAAGTAAAAGAGAAAATCAACACATCTGCTACCGTCACGGATACGAGCAAATCTACAGCTGGGACTTCCAACTCTACATCTATCACTCCTGCCGGTACTACAGACGAAGAAGAGACGAACCAGGATTATAATCATGATGACGAGGAGTCTAACAAGAACAAACAGTTGACATTTTTGCGATCAGTAATGGCGTGCCTTTATTCCAAAAATCGCCCATTGCTTGGAAGCACAGCAGACAACTTCATTACTCGGCTTGAAGAACTGAACCTTCTTGCTGCAGAGGAAAGACCCCTTCCTCATGGATCTCCGCGGCAAGACGCCATATATACTCCTTCAAGGCTGGTTCGTTCTGTTGCTTCGCAGCTGAATATTGAACTCATGAAACATTTCAAGAATGGGACTTGTGAGCTTTTTAAAAAGGTAACAATTAGCCAATCTCCAATAATCGTGCATGTAATTATACTCAACGCTAACAATTTTCAATTCTGCCCCTGCTCTGCAATTTGCGCTACTTTAGCTAATGCAACAGGTGAACAAGGGGTTATTGCCGCCGAGCCCTGGCATAGAGCTTCGAACAGATGAATCATCTGTCGAGAATTTCTTTCGACTAAATGCAACTGCCAAGTGGCCCATGACCCCAGTTCCCTTGTCCTCCGTGGAGCATGGTTACATCAATCTCTCTGAATATGATTTGGCGGCGTTTTTCTGGAAGCATGAAAACCTGAGGACCAAATTGAAAGACCTGATGGCGCCCGATTTCCCTAGCGCGTCCAAGGATGAATTCAACATGACATACTGTGTTGATGACTGGATATCGGGCAAGGAACCAGGGTTCTTGATCAAGGAATTCATCTGTGATATCTCCAAGGAGGATCTGACGGTGCGACAACGAGGCAAGGCGGGCTACCGTGCTGCTGTGAAGCAGCTTTCATTCGAACAGCTTTTCCATCACATCAACGAATTGCGCCATTCATCGTTCAGCCCGCACCATTATGACAAGAAGGGGTATCTAATCCGTGGATCTATCCGAACGAATGGACACCGCTTACAGTTACTGGCTTATAAACTACGGGAACTCCAATCGGTTAGATTTCGGCGTTACCCACAGAAAAAGCTACCGAATCAACTAACCTGTACGACGGGTGGAACCGATTATTATCTCACCGAAATCCGCAACTTGATAACTTGCCCAAATGATGTAAACAGCCTGCTGGGCTGTTCCCCCGACGAAGTCCGGGAAAAAGTGCGCGTTCTGGGCTTGGACCTTGGACAGGCCTTCGTTGTTGGAGCTAGTGCGGTACAGGCCACGGCTCCCACGCGCAGACGCCGGAGACGACACAAACGTCGTAAGAAAAGAGGAAGTCGTGGTAAGAAGCGAAGCAACGCCGGCAAGATTGCAAAAACCGACTACTACAACTTAGCTGTGAAACAGAAAGCCGTTTACCAGCCGACATTAAAGTTTCGACACTGGTTGGAGGCAAGGAAAGCCCGCGCCATCAATAACGCTGATCCCAAAACCATCTGCGAAATCGAATCGCATTTGCCACCTATCCGAGGCCCGTGCGCCAGTTTGGAGAAATACGTGGAACATGAAAGCAAGTACGCTGACAATTTGGATCAGTTTTACAACAGGAACCAGGTGTACAGGAAATATAGCTGGGACGCCAAGAAGGCCCTTCAAGAAGAATACAGACGCGTCGCAGACAGTTTGTTGAAAATGATCGGTGGATCTATAGGTGCCCAGACCAATAACAAAGTTGTCATTGGCGTAGGTCTGAGCAAGTTTTCTGCAAAAACCAGGCTTTCATCGTTGGACGGCACTTTCAGCTCATACTTTATTCGAACAGTAAGTCCCTATGCTTGTGAATTTTTATTCATTTTATTAGCAAGCTCTTCTTGCGCTGATATTTTTCTCTCGTTTTCTCTGTAGGCAAGGGCGCTCGGGTACACTATCGTGGGTGTTAACGAATACTATACATCAAAAAAATGCCCGTCCTGCACAAAGTTCGTCTCTCAGGTTGGCGATAATATCAGGTGCTATTATTGCGAAGGGTGCCGGAAATATTTGCACAGGGACGTCATGGCCGCCAACAACATTTGCAATGTGGTCCTCGGCCATTTAGAGAGTCAAGAAAGGCCAAAGTACCTACAGCCGGTAGACGAACATGGTAATTACCCATGGATGCAGGAACCCCAGCGACTCGCTAACGAACGCAAGAGAAGGGCAGTGACAAGCGAGGAGGATCCCACGAAGAAGCGCAAAGGCAGCACAGCTCGTAACAGCACATAGTTTTTTTATAGCTAGTCTATTTTTTTCCCCATATTTGTGTGTTCGGAAACACACTCTTTGGATGTGCTCTGCATATCCAGCAGATTGCGGTGGAGCTCCTAGATGTGATTTGTGATTTCGGTGACGTCATCTGGTCGAGATTTTCACTGCTTTCTAATAGTCAGTATCTCCAAGCAAAGACGCGTCATTATGAAGAAAAAAAAAAGGCCTCTCTCAACAAACTCATTGTTCTTGCATGTATACAAATTGAAGGTAGTATAGCGACAAATTTAATTCATCGTGTAATTGCTCCCAGCGTGCCTTGGAGGGTGGGATGCTCAGCAATTCTGTTGTGCATTCATACGGATGTCACCTTTCAGCCACTGTCCAGAAACCCTCTGCGTCTGGTTATGCTCATTGTTGCTCATCTGATGCCTCTTTGGTGCTAGCAGAGAGGGGAGCTTTTGCAGGTCCAATGTCACTCCTTCAACCGATGTGTTTAAGTAGAAACAGTGATAACCAGTTGCCTTTTCATGTGACTTGACGAGTCATAGGCAATGCAAAAAACATTCAAAGAGTTCCTTCTCGCGGATACGCACCAACATCTTTACCTTGGACGCAATTTATGCATGTTACATGGCATATCTCGGACGTGCCGGACGAATGGTTTCGAATCTGCAAAGCGAGAGAAGCCCAGCTTTGAAGAATGTCGCACAATTTACAAGGATACACTCACCCAAACAACATCAAGTCATGCGCAAGCCAAGGCGGCAAAAATCGTCCTCACCGCCATTGACCAGCATGCTGAAGGTAAGAATTGAAGTCTTTTTTTTTTTTTTTTTTTTTTTTTTTTTTTTATGGGCCCCGTGGGGTTTTTTTATTCGTCGGCGCGCGTCTGTCCATGCTCTGCAAAGGACATGGCCTCCGCTGCCTCTTTTTGAAAAGAAAAATAACTATCTAAACATAAAGGGGAAGTGGAGGGGGACGACCCAGAAACGATATAGGTGGAAAATAAAAATACAAAGCAGATGGGAGATATTTTTTTCTTCTTCTTCTTCTTCTACATACTCTTATACTCTTCTATGAATGCCTTCACCAAAGTACCAATTGGAGACAGGAAGTGAGGGCCCATCAATTAGTGCGATATGAACTGTCAAGTTTGTCTATGGAATATAGTAGCTGAGAGATGTTAGTGGCAAGAATATGGATTAAATATAGACAAAAGAGATGCTGCAGCTATTGCCCATATTGCTTGTTGTGTTCAAGGTGTAGACTCTAACAACAAACTTAGGTTTAATGGGATCTTTGTATGATCCAGTGGTTCCTCAGGCCGACATCAAAAATCTTGCAAGCAACAATCTTATTGATTTTTTTTTTATTTTTCTAGTTTCCTCACGAAATAGCAATGCAGGCAGAGACTACTATAATAAAAAGCAGGATTGTTTTTATCAAGGACACAAAAAGACCATACTTCATTGAAAGGGAACAAAGATAGGTAGGAGTTAGGAAAGAGCTTTTGTTGAAGACTGACTTTGCTAGGAGACGCGCTCGTCATATCCATTTGTAACTAGTAGATTGTTCACGGAGTTCTCCACTTTCCCAATGCATCAGCACTCTAGAAGTTAGAACCGGATTCTACCTAGATCTAATGGAGGTGTCTAAGGAGCAAAGGGTAGTTCGTGGTGACCTTCTACATGAGTTTACCATTGGGTAGACTGCGTTCCGTACGGTCAAAAAAAAGCGGTAGGGACAATAATCCTTTCCAGTAATCTTACTGAACTACAGCAGCCGTATCATGCCTCGTTCAAACTTTGGACTTCGCTCTGAGGTATTGCTTGTGCCCAGGGCGTCTTATAGTGCAGTTTTCCTAAACATAAACGTATTGCCGAAAAGTACACCCCAACACAAGAACTCATGATTGATCTGACTTTTCTCTTGGCTGTCCCATTCGTCAGTTGAAATTTGTATCCTCTGTACTTGGTATCCTCTTTTATGCCTCTACACAACGTCCCATTATACACATTTACTTACTCTCTCTGCATTGTTTTACTTGCCCCCTAACTAAATGCGCGTCGTCTCCATGGTGACTCGTAATCTGTTTCTTGCTTGAACTCCGTCGTTTAATACACGTTATGGCGCTATCGCACCCATGTCTATTTCTTTCTGGTCCCATTCATACCATCCGAATAACTCTTTGTTCCCAACTACTACCTCATAACTTTTTTCCGAACTGAACCCCATCTTTCCCTCCAGAGGCCACTGCTGTACCAATCTTTGTCACCATGAGTCGTCGCGGCCAGTCCCAATCATCTACTGATGAAAGCAATAGCCCTTGCCTTACGGTAATGTATTGATATCTGTGGTTCTAATGAACGATGAGTCTACATTATTGCTTATTATTGTTTTTTGTTAATCCTCACATCTACACCGACTTTTCTAATTCATGATAGGCCTCGCTGTTGATAGCAGAGGCTGCGAAAGGTTTAGACGAACAACAGGATCAAAGCAACTCGCAAAACTTCACATTCCATCAGCCCAGCGATAACTTAGAAATTGGTTCATACCCTAGCAGCGTCAGCACACAGCCTCTCCCGTCTCCAATCACCTCTCCTACTTTTCGAGCCACGCGAAAGGACAAAGGGGTGGACAGACGCCCAAACAGCTCTTTTGATGACAGCACCGATATGATTGAGATTGAGAACTCATACTTTGTTGACACTGATGATGACGCTCCCTACAATACAACGGCTCAGAAAGAGAGGGCTGTACGTTCTAAAAGGAATGAGAAAGGCAAAGAACACAGTGGATCATCCTGGGCTTGGGGATACACCGAGAGGAAACAAGGGCCAGATGGAACCATACGCGCGTACTGCAAGTTGAAACCATGCAAGCAAAAGGGAGGGTGGACAACTGGAGGTGGCGCCACCACTTCAATCATAAGGCACCTTCGAAAAGATCATAATAGCTCTATCAAGCCAGAGTACAGACTCGACAACCTTGATGCGGATTCCGAGAGTTTAATCGAGACAGCCTTGAAAAAACAGGCCTCAAAAGTCATACCGTTCACAAAAGAGGCTTGGAGAGATGCACAGTGTAGGCTATTGGTGAAGCACAAATTGCCCTTCACACTTTTCGAATCGGACTTCCTCAAACACCTATTTCAACTTGCTCTTGCCGCTGGGTCTTTCGAACAATTGTTCTTTCCATTAGATACCACCATGGCAAGAATTGTAAGCACGCCTATTACGCTGGACAGCAATGCAAGTAGAAAGAAACCTTCACGACAAACTAGTGTCCTAAATTTCTATTCTCCATTTCAGATACTTTTGTTTTTTCCATTCTTATTTTCGAGGATTATGCACAGTCCGTTGCACGGGGCTACTGCGAAGGGGCATGTTATTCTACAAATAAGCAACGCTAAATGAGGTCAAAAACATCTGAAATGGAGAATAATACTTTTTTTATTTTTTTTTCTTCAGATTTCTGACGTGTACGTTACGATGGAAAAAAAGATCAAGGATCAACTACACGATGTCCCTAAAATTGCCTTCACCTTGGATGGATGGACAAGCCCCTATCGAGAATCCTTTCTCGGAGTTACAGCGCACTTCATCGACAGCAACTGGAAGTTGCAGGATTTAAATATTGGATTTGAGCCATTGTCTGGTTCACACACAGGCGAAGCTTAAATGCGAGCCTTTGTCAAGGTCGTAGAGAAGTTTGGGCTCCAGCGCAAGATCCTCTCAATTACATCTGATAATGCTTCAAATGTCCTCAAGTTAATGAAGTCGTTAGCAGCATATACGGAAGATAATCCTGACTGGTATTGCCCTAAAATCACAAGAGATTTGCTCACTTCCTACACTCAAGTATATTCTTTGAAAACACTAACAGATTTATCCATTGAAAATTACTACTATTTACTCAGGGACATATTTAATGCCGATGAGCAACATGTACCATGCCTTGCGCATGTGCTAAACTTGGCCGTCCAGGCACTTTTAGGCGCTCATGGCTTAGGGACAAGCGCAACGGCAGCCTCAGGGACATTGGCTTACGAGGACGATGATAATGAAGAAGCATTTGAGCGGGGCGACTTTTGGTTGAACGAGGGAGACAGCGATGAGGAAGGAAGCGGAGAAGATCTCGACAATAATGACACCGGGGCAGTTACCAAGGTGGCTCTTAACAAGCTAAGGAAGGCTGTCGCTACTATCAGGTTAGGACTTGTACAACTTTGACTTTCCTGGTCGATACATAATTTCGACGACTACTGAATAGCCTTTTTTCATTGGATAGACGATCAAATCTGCTTAATGAGACATTCAAGAATGCCACACGTTCCCCTTCCAGATCTAAGGGTCTCTGCCCCCTGCTGGATGTTAAAACACGATGGGGTTCGACACTTGTCATGATTGAACGTGCAATTGACTGTCGAGCCGCACTCAATGACGTTTTATTTGGGTCTCATGGCAATCTTAGGGCTTTAATATTGGAGGCTGAAGAGTGGGAGCGTCTTGAAACACTCGGGGCGCTGTTGAAAGAGTTCCACATCACTACGACGAAGGCTTGTGCCAGCAAGGGATATGCAACCATCAATCTAAGTATCACTATTTACAACGACCTAATGGAGACCATTGAGAAGTTCATTCAGGACAAGGGTAACCAAAGAAAATATGCGGATTTGGTATCAGGAGCAGAGGCAGCTTACGAAAAACTGAAACAGTACTACGCCGCGACGGACAAGTCACCAATCTACTCCATAGCCACCGCACTTCATCCGTTCCAACGCTACCAATATTGGATCGATGAAGAATGGGATGAAGAGATGACAGCAGAAGCCAAGGCAGCTGTCCGCTAGGACATGCACCTGTAGTAGTATCTTGATTGCTATTCTAACGATCAGCGGGGCGGACTGCGCTCAACAAGATTGGGGTGAAATGCAATGCTAAAGAGTCGAAAGAGAGGAAGAGTACAAGCCCAATACACCATAAATCCAATAAAGAGAACCTTGGTCCTGCGCAACATGTGTCCAGATTTGTGTTCACTTGCCGATTGGTCGCAGTAGGAGGGACGAGACTACAGTACGCCATTGAACATGCCTGGGGTAGCAGATTTTTTTTCTTTCTCATCCCTAGCCGCCTCCGTTTTGCCATCCCTGGGCTTCATTCTTCACGAACAGGCCAAAAGAGCCCTGATTCATATAGATTGCTATAAACGTTCAATGCAAAAAAAAAAAAAAAAAAAAGCCCAAGTCACATCTGCCTCCCCCCAGAGCAAAGCCCAAGTCCAAGCCCAGCACGAGATAGTTTGACTCTCTCCGCCAGGAGACATTGACCACCTTCATTCGTCGTTTCCTGTTGGATTTCTTTACATATTCATCCCCATTCTTTGCATTCTTTGCATCTCCCGAATCACCTCCCCACCTAGCATGCATTCCACAGTGCCAACCTCACAGCTGCACCCATTTCTCCTTCCTGAATTGGTAGCACTGATTGCCTCATTCCTCTCACCCAATGACATCATCACATGCAGAGCCGTCTCCCGTCATTGGCGCATCGTATTTGCACCATTCCTCCAGCTCTCAGGCTCCCTTTGGAACCATGACTCCTCCCTTCGACTCAACGCCGACTCTGTCCTAGACGCCCTTGGGCCGTTTGTTCGTAGTCTTAAGAATGTCGAGCCAACCCGAGCAGACCTCGAAACTGTCCTCCAGACTTGTCCTGCTCTAGTTTGTCTGGGGCTCTCTGTACAACCAACCGCTGCGGTTGATGTTCAAGCAATAAGCCGTTTAATGAATGACAGCCGCATGCGCCAGCTCGAACGGCTACAAATTTGCTCACAGACTCAACGAGGATCTACAGCGCTATTGTTCTGCATTGCTGATGTTGGCTACCGCCGCTTGCACCGTCTTCAATCAGAAATATACCAGAACACATCACATTTGTCACAGGAGGCTGGCCCTCCTCAACAGCCACTACACCACTCCTCTGTCCTTTATCCGGACTCTCCATCAGAGACCCCTGTTCTTCAAGAGTTGGTCATTGAGCACGCATTCCGGCGATGTCAGCGGACGCCTATTTCTTGGGAGCATCTCGAGTCAGTCCTGACCATGAACAAGCATTTGCGTCGACTTGCCATCAAAAACACGGTGCTTGTGGAGGCAACCGAAGAGATCTCGATTGACCCACTCGAGTTTGATCTGGATGTTTACCCAGACGAAGAGTCAACAACGAATAGCATTCCCGGATGGGGATTTGTCAGGACAATACTGAAAAAGGCCCATCTTTGGGCAATAAGAGAGGTCCTCCAAAGGCATCCGATCCTGTCTTTATCAGGCGAGACAACTCGACTCAGGTTCCCGACTCTCGCCAATCTGGAGACGCCGTCACACGGATCGATGACATCTATTGCCTCAGAACTGGAGGAGGTTTCGGCTTGGCCATTCGCTCATCTTGAGAGCATCCGGATTGACAATGTTCTCCTCTCTGAGCCACTTCTTGCAGATATGCTGAGCCGGTGTCCAGCATTGCGACATTTGGATCTGAACCTCGACTGCTCAGGGAACCCTTCTAGCGAATCATGGTACCGCTGGATCGGATCCTGTCGACAGCTCGAGTCCATCAAAATCATGACTACAGGGATATACCGACTGACTTTGGACATATATCGCTTTTGGATGCTGGCCCCTCCAACGTTAAAGTCCTTTGAGATTGGAGGATGTCGGTATGGTCCGGTCCACTTCAATGCGGCCCCTGTATTCAACGTTTCTCTCCCATCGCCATCGCCTGTTCTGAACGAGAATGTAAGTGTGGTGTTCATGTTATAGATTGGTCTTGGGAATCTGGTGTTCACTAGCGGCGAAGCGCTGAGAAACCAACATGACTGACTGGCTGACTGACTGACTTTTTTTTTTTTTTTTTTTCAACTTGATTCAGATTCCAGGAAGCTCGTTGACGACACTCTGTCTTCTTGTTGCCATTCCAATATCAACTGAGGCGATCTGTTGCTTAATGGCTAGTTGTCGATCCTTAGTAGATCTTGTCCTCTGGATCCAGTGTTTTGTGCCAGAATCTAGCATGAACACTACACCAATGACATCGCCACTGACAGTAAATTCCATCGTAGACCCAGTATTGACTACACCAGAGACAGCAGTAGCGACTCGTTTCTTCCCAGAATGGGGGTGTGGCCGTACGCTGAAACGGCTTGTGATAAAATCTCTCTTTGGTCATGGTGGCTCTCATATGGATCCTCGACTTCCAGAGTTTATGAGTCGACTCGGAGACTTGACGGTGCTTGAACGACTCAAATTCCCACTGATGCTGTTGAGTACCCTAATCGAATGTGGAGACGATCGGTATTCAAAATTTGCAGCCTTACTGGATGAGCACGAGTTGGGCAGAAAAGTTGATCTAGACAATTCCTCAGTGTCTCCAAAGTTGTGGGACCCTTCTCCAGCCAAGGAGTCTTCCTCAGAGTCAACTTCGATGCCGTCCTTAAAGTCCAAACGTCGTCAGAGTTCAATTCAAATTGCCAAGGTCAACAAATTCTTTACTGCTTGGAAAAATTCCTTGGAGACCAAGGTCATTGCAGACTGGACAGAAATGGATGAGAAGCCGACTCTTGAGGAGAGGATGATCAACTATTTACCTCATATGCCCTCGATCCAACGCGTGACTCTGTCTGGAACAGGACCTAGTTTATCGTCACTGGTTCCCAAGCTGCAGATGCGGTTTCTTCATATCTTGATGGCGGCCATGCCAAGGATTCGAACGATCTTGACTATGGTAGAGCTGTATGGAGATGATCATCGAAAAACGTTTGGGGATCTCCAGGAACGATTTTTAAACGAGTACGGTAGGATGGGAGTTCAGCTTTTGATGGGCGAGGGAGAGTCAATATAACCCTACAAATCAATAGTCCAGCAGATCCTGCTCCATACTGAATATGACGATCCGAGCTTTTTTTTTTTAACAAAATAGAGATACGTACCTGCATAGAAAGACCCGACCATCAGGTAGACTATGAAAAGACATAAATGACCTGCTGCTGTTTGTCAATCGAGGACCTTTGACTGGTGAAGAGGCGAGATTTTTTGCATTTCGTTTATTTAGATCCTTGACTTTTCACTTTGTTGTTCTTGCAAACCATTGCTGCCATTTTCTCTGGGTGTGTTACTGGGTGTTCAGTGTAGGAATGAGGGGAACGTTGAACAAATCTTGAATAATGTCTGTCCTAGACATGTCTCACCATAAAGACTTTGCTTTTATTGCAGCTCTTAACCTTTTGAGCAATGTTTTCCCTCCTACTAAAGAAAAAAGTATTTACGAACCAACAACTCGCTAGAGGAGACAGAGATGCTGAGGTTCGATTTGGAGTTTGTGCTGAGTCCCGGTATTTTCCTTGTGGTTCTTTCTGCTCTGATATCGAGTGTAAGCATCAAAGCTGAAATACAACCCGGAATGACTGGTGTATACAACGAAAACGGAAACGACCGGGTTGGTGTCGGGAAGAGATACAACAGCCTAAACTCCCACCCACTGACGTTGCCATTGTCTGCCGTGTAGAATTCCCAGCCTTTTCCAGCCGTTTTTTCCAAACCGTTGAAGACACAATTTATAGCCATTTCGAAGGCTCTGACAAGTTGCGGATTCATAGTAATATGCAAGCTATCCGTGAGATATTTCTTTAGATCTGATACGACCATCTCAACGTTTGCGTCTTGACAGTTGATCGTGTTTTCAGTTAGTCCACCATATTGTATCTCGGAGTCCGACCACTTCTTGACCTTATTTTCCAATTTGGGCCAATTGAATCGGGTATGGTCCGAAACATTCTCCTCGTAGAGTTGTTGCACTTGACCAAGGGTTTTGATAAGACTCCCTGGCACCAAATTAACTAATAGGTATTCTTTTCGTTCCTGGGCCATTCTTTGTTAAATACGATTAAAATTGAATGAGATCTGATTAGTTTATAGTCTTCATTGGGTGCTAGCAACGTCGACGAGGGCGGCTATTGTCAATTAAGGCTCGTGTCATGACCAACAGGTATAATAATATGTGTTTGTGTACCTACGGGTAGAGCTGTGGCAGAAGGGAGTGACGGCGCGGATGAGAAGATTGAGGACGTAGTAGGGGATATAGTAGAGAGGCTTAAAGGTGTGGTAGAGAGGCTTAAAGATGTGGTAGAGAAGCTTGAGGATGTCGTATAGAAGCTTGAGGATGTCGTATAGAAGCTTGAGGATGCCGTATAAAAGCTTGAGGATGTCGTACAGAAGCTTGAGGATGTCGTGGAAAGGCTCGAGGATGTGATAGAGAGAATTGAGGGTGTCGTAGAGAAGCCTGCGGATGTGGTAGAGAAGCCCGCGGGTGTGGTAGAGAAGCTTGAGGATGTCGTAGAGAAGATTGAAGATGTAGTAGAGAAGCTTACGGATGTAGTAAAAAAGCTGGTGGATGTAGTAGAAAAGAGTGAAGGTATACATTGGAGAAATTCAGTACTGAATTTATAGCAGAACATTCAGAAAATAATCCAAGGATCCAAATACAAGGTGTATCTACCATGAACATGTTGAAAACTTAACCACAAATGTACTGACTGAGTTTATCCTATTTGGATGCCTCGACATACAGGTCCGGAAAACAGTGGGTTTGATCTCAGTATCTGGCAGCAACATGGTTAGTCGACTGCTTACGTGCTCTACCAAGGGAAGAGTGTTGGCCCACTCTCATCCCAATCTCTTGTTTGAACAACAATCAATAATGACTTTGGGAGATTTTCTATCCAAGCAAATAGAAGTCAAGTTCTGGCCGATATCATGGATCTGTAGTCATGCATCTTGAACAAGAGAAGTCCCAATGTGGGACAAACATGATGGATCAAGTGGCCTTTTGCATTAAAAAAAAAAGATCCGTGCCAAGGCGCGGGATTCGGTGTAAAATTCGCACTACACAAAAGCAGGAGATTCTAGCTCGCCAACACTGGATCGAGCCACCCCAAGTTGAAAAAAAATAAAAAGATTGTGAAAGATGAGTCCATTTCTCCAATGGGACTGACTGCTTTGCATGCACACCATTCTATCAAAAAAAAATCTTTCCCAGCATTTACCTAGCCCCCGAAAAATTCTTGACAAACAAGCGGCAAGAGAGGATGGTTTTCGGGGTCCCGACTCACCATCCACCCTCATAATACTAAAAATCGACATTGGTCCGACGCCTTGCCTGGACCGAGTTGCTTCCTTAATGGAAATGGGAGCAAATGAGGAAGGTAATCCTTGATCTTTGCCTGTCGAGTGGGTGCTAGAGATATCTTCAACATTGTTAACTGGTGGGATGAAAGAAACTAAGAGAAGACAAAGGCTTTAGCATAGCATCATTAGTAAGCATAAACATTCCCAATCCCGATCGATCGCTCCTAAGATGTTAGTAATATCACTCTCTTGATGAGGTCGACTTGCGGTTTTTTGTAAAGAGAGCTTCGATGCAGAGAAATGGATAGCAAAGGAGGAGCCTCTGCATTGCACACGAGTAAAGGAAACAAGAAAAGGGCTGTGTAAGGGCCTGGATAAGGTAAGAAAGTTTGTTCAGCGTATGAAAAAGTGAGGCGCGTGCAATGGCGTGAGTAAGAAAGCTTGGACAGCCAATAAAAAAAGTGAGATAGAGAGAGGAGTGAGCAATGGAGTGGGTCGCCATGAATGATACTGTCACTCCTCTGCGCCCTCTCAAAGTTTCATGGACCCTACTTCCTCACACTTTGGGGCTATTTCTTTTCCTTGCTCAGTCCCTACTCCTGCAAGCATGCCTTTTTTTTTTTTTTTTTTTTTTAATGGCATTGACACCCCAAGTCAGTCGCACTAGTTAGAGTCTCGATATCTATCGTGCCGTGCCATAGGACGCCTATCTGCAATAAAGCTCACCGCAGCCCCTGCTAGTGTCTGGTAGCTTTGATCCGCTTTTGGCCTAAGATGACTTGCTTGGCTGAGCATTTCTCAACGAATGGAATTCTCGTTCGATAACTACCCATCCAGTTGCTCCACTTCGCCCGTTGATTGCAACCATACTGAAATTCTTTGTTAGTCACGGGTTCTCTTGCAGTCGACTCTCCAAGTAGTTGGCCATTTTTATGGCAGCCTTGCGTCTTGGTCATCCCCTTTGGCCTTAGTGGATCTGCTTTCTGATTGTGACCAATATGAACTCGTAAGTATGTGACCCCATTGTGAAATGGACGTTAACTGAGCATTAGTAAGCCTAGTTATTTCGAGTATAGCTTTCTTCTTGTGGGCTGAGGTGATGGAAGGATTGGCTTCAGCAGCTCGGTTTGGTGGCATATGCGAAAGTATAACGCGAGTCTAATTTGTAGGGAGGCTTTTTCTTCTCCACCTGCTTCCTCCAAACTTTTTTCTCCTCCATCAACGTCCTATCTTATTCTCACCTTCAGTACCGCCCTGCTCTTTATCACACTCTCGTTTTTTTCCTGGAGGAGCATCTTGTATGTTCCGCCGAGTTCAGAGTTCTTGCCTATCGAGATACAGCTGAGCTTGTACTATCTACATTCAGCTATATCACAACTGGATCTTGGGGCGTTTGGTAGAGATGAGGAGATACCACAGAGCGAGGGGGGCCGCATGGCTCCAACTCGTGAGCGATATGACAGGTTTATTTTATCAAGACGCTATAGTTTACCTTTTTGCATATTTAGTGGCGCTGACACTAAACCGACTCTTTGCTTCCTCTTTTATCCGCATTGCTCTTTGTTCATCATCCTTCTCGGTTCATCCCTTTGGGGGATTGCTGTAATAGTGCATTAGGTGCCTCAGAGGAGAAAAATAACATATCAACGCGATTGAGATTGTGTTCATTGGGTTCTTGTAAACAAGGAACGCTTGCTTGATTTCTTCAAGTCTGGAATGACTGGCTCTTTCACTGGAAAAGCATTTTACATAAAGGACTTGTCTGACGACAACCGACTGGAGGTAGGAAGTGCTCTATGGATGCTATGACTAGCTATGCCTTCTTGGCGCGCGTGTTTTCTATAATGTGAGCAGTACTGTGTGTGGATGATCTCAGTTTTTTGACTACAGAACCTTCCCAGGAAGGACGCCTTTCGAAGTGTAGTTTCTATTCATGCAGTTAGCCGGCTGATCCCACGTTTGAGCCATCAACTGGCTAATCTTAGACCGCCGCTGTGCGTTTCTTTTTCGTTCCCGTCCTTCTACTTGGAGTCTCTACTCATACTCTTGGAAGGTTCCATCAAAAAGGTCAGGACACACAAGCAACTGCCTAGATGAAGCACATGTGGCTCGGCCACCCTGACAAACAATTTCCTATACTGCTGTAAAAGCTGTTGAGATGCTAATATTGTAGAGGAAGCCTGAGTCAGTGTCTATTCTTACTAATTTAGAACGCCCAGAGCAGGTATGAGCAGCAACAAATACCCACACTCAGCGGAGGCTATCACTCCTATCGCCGACGCTTTTGTTTTGAATTTTTTCATTTTCTCTTTTCCGATCTGACCAGATTACCACTGACACAAGCCTATCATCCTGATCATCTGTTTGCACATCCTTTTCGCAACTCCAGGTCTTGCTCATGTCTCTTGCACGTCACCAAGGTCACCCATTCAAAGTACCTGCCTTTGCTTCAGCTATGACGAACCCTCTTTATTTCATCCACTGACACCAGCCCACCTTCACTTGCTTGTGCCATTCTTGTAGGTATTTTTTCTTGTGCAGTGTTGATACTTGATTTTCCTTCTTCCATTGGATGGTACCTAATTTAGTGTTTGTTGTATTTTGCTTCTCGCCTCTTTTTTTTTTTTTTTTTTTTTTCCTCCTAATCTCTCACTCATCTCACTCACTTGCTCGCTGAATACTAGAGAATACGCCAGGGGCATAGCAAGCTGACTTTGCTGTACGGAGATGCAGCTTGCGCCAATTAGATGGAGAGTCATGGTCACCAAAAGTTGCAAATCCACCGATAACTTGGTTTGCCTGTGCGTTTATTGTCTCAAAGGACATGCAAAAGGGACAAATTGGCTCTACTTGTACCACGACACACTCTTATTGTTCCCCTTGTGCAATCGGTTGCCTTACATTTCTTGGACACCATTGGTTCCTGACTCGATCCAATTGACTCTATACCATTCAGCCACTGGTTACTCCGATCCATAAGGTACAGACGGAAGCTGACCAGGTTTTATGGGGAGGGAGTCTCCAGTCCTTCATCCAATTTCCGTTCTCCTGAATTCACTGATTGAATATGAATGTCTAAGAGAGAGAGAGAGAGAGAGAGAGAGAGAGAGAGAGAGAGAAAGAAAGAGAGAAAGAGATAGAAGTGGTGAGGGGCATAGACCAATTGGTCCGTTCAGAAGGAAAAAGTGTACGTACAACGCTTAACGGTAGGGAAAGTAAGACGGGGATCAAAGGGAATCAGAGAGCCATGCTCAACAATCCAGGAGCTGTCGAGTTATGGCGCTTTACGGTAGAATGTGATCACAATGAGCAAAAGCGAGACCTTCTCACATATCTCACTTCCAAGCAAAGAAAACTAGGGGAGAGACTAGTTTTTTTTTGACTAGAAAGATGTGAGCAACAGAGCGATTGGGTGTAAAGATAGGGCCAGGAAGGAAAGGAGCAGACACCGGAAAAAGCGATGGGTTTACAGGAAGACTTGAGCGACCTGGGAGAGGGGGGGGGAGAACAGCCAAGACCAAGAAGTGGTGAGAGCTGCTCATTGGGTAATTTACTCCTAGTGGCATTCGCTACTTTTCCCTTCCTTTCCTTTCCTTTCCTTTCCTTTTTTTTTTTTTTTTTTTTTTTGAGCAGAGTCGGTTGGGCGCCTAATTGGATGCAACGGTTCGACTATACTTGGGCGCAGCTCAGCAAGTAAAGTCCCTGAGCCAAGGTCTAGAAACGTCTAGCTAGACGCCCAGTTCTCACTCGTCTCCCATTCCAGCAAAAAGACTTCCCAAAAAAAAAAAAAAGCAACATCGAGTAGGAAATCTCTCTATAGAAGAGAGGAGATTGTGACACGGACTAAGAAGAACACAACCCAGTTTCTTGTTTGATTTTCTCGGGTACAGCATAGTGACAATCGGTGAATATGTCCAATCTACAAGCTCTTTTTTTGCGATGGAGGTTTGTCCTTCATCTAGCCGAGGTGAAGATTATTATGCACCATTTTGTGCGCCCAATCTATTCACCTTCACCCGCCTAATTGATCAGCATAACCTTACAGTACAACTCTCCTTCTTCTCTACATGTTAAATGGTGGAATAGGTGCATCATGCAAACAGATGTCTAGGTCCCTCGGATATATTGTTATTTACTGACAAGCACAGCTACAATCGAGAAAACAACAAACTAGGTGGGAATACTCATTAATGGAGTAGAGGGTGAGGAGAGGAAAGGGGGTTAGAGGAATAAGTGAGGTGGTATCTAAGGCTTTGGTGGTCCCTTCTTAGCAAAGTGGATTCTTCGGCATCCTCCGCGGCAGATGTGAAGACCCTTTCTGAATCCGGGCAAGGTCTTCTTCTTGAAGACAGACCACTCGCTGGCCTTGAAGCCGGCCTTCTTCCAGTTGTAGTTCTTGGCGTAGTAGACATCCTCGTTCTTGCCCAGAGTCTTCGAATTGCACAAGACGTAGGACTCGAACATGTCCCTGGTGACCAAGGAGGCATTGCCATTCAAGCCCTCGAGTTGCTTAACGCATGGCTATGAGGAAACAGACAAAAAAAAATCGTCAGCTCAAAGTGAAATGAGGGGGGGGGGGAAGGGTGTTGTAGAGGATTGGAGCGAATACATAATCAAACATGAGCCGTACCTTGATATGTTTCTGCATGTTATCATACAAGAGCTTGATTCTGCCCTGGTCGCTCACTTTCATGTATGTCTTTGCGCGGATGTCGGGGGCATGGCCGAAAGGTGGCTTGAACTTGACGCACTGCGTCTGGCAGTCAACCACTTGAGCCATTTCCATTGCCGACCATGGGGTAGGGGTAGGGGCAGGGGCAGGGGTGGTCTTAGTAGGGGCCTTCTGGGCAGCAGCACAGGCGACGGCTGCTCCCAATAGAAGGAAGAGAGATTTGGTGATGGCGACCATGTTGATTAGGAGTGTAACGGAAAAAAAGGAGAGGAGAGGTTTGAGCTGAGGAGAGAGGGGAGTTGGACTTCCTTTATATGTTTTGTCGAAATTGAGAGGAAGAGGAGCACACAAGAAGAACAAAAATAGCGCTCAGTTTTTTTAGTCCCATTAGATGGGTCATTTATTACACCTCGCCCTCTCGAGGCTAGAGAGAAGAGAGCTTCCTTTTATGATTAATGAGGACTTGTGGGGTGTGCATTTGAGCTGTGGTCGCCAGGACATAATTGGCCGAGTGAGCCAATTGTCTGTGTCCGTGATAGTCCAGAGTCGTAAAGAGAGCCCGGCCGTAGTCCATGATCAAACCCAGAGCCGAACGAGAGAAAGAGAGAGCCCGGTTATTTACCCAGGAGATTGCCTCAGTACGTATCTAACTCCAAAGCCTAGAGGGCGCCCGGCTCCTCTTTTGTCACATTCCTAGACTTTGAGGAAGTACAACATCTAGATGGGTGATGGGCACAGTTGTCGGAGAAAGCGTTGTGGCCAAAGCAGGTCGGGGAATTGTCTGCGTCAAGCCAGTTGAGTTGTGATACAGTGTAGTAGCAACGGTAAAAGGTGCAGCTGTGCTGAACGCCCTAAAAGAAAAGAGAAGAAAGAGAGGAGAAGAGGAAAAAAAAAAAAGGTACAGCTCCAAGGTTGTTACATTGAGATGAAGATGAGATTGGCACTCGCAACAAGATGATTGGTCCATCTTCCATCTTTCTATTGAAAACCAGGGGATGGTAGCCAGCGTTCCTCATTGGTTGTGGTATGCGCATTTGCTTTCCAATTTTCTCAGACTCTTGCTTTGGTTTGCATTCTGAGAACACGATACAAGAGAGAGAGAGAGCGCGCTGGGGCAGGACGTTGTAGGAGGAAGAGTCCTTGGCAAAAAGGTGTGTGAATAGAGTAGAACAAGTCTATTGGGATGAGGAGACACGTGGGGAGAGACAATGTATTCCAGAATGGCTGGCTACCCTGAGAATGGATGGCTGTAGAAAGATGTCCTGTTTGATGATGGCAACGAGAGAGTCGTTTGTCCTGAACAAGGTTGTGAGTGAGAGGGGAAAGCCAACTGTAGGCCATTGGAGGTAGAGCGTCAGTATGGCAAAACAAAAAAAAAAAATAAGCAACGGGGCTACTAAATCAGATGGACTTGGCATTCTGAGAGACCAAAAGTCCTCACTGATGATGAGAAAAAGCCCAGATCTAGCTTGATTCTCTGGCATGTGCGTTTGGCTCGACAGCGTCTACATCTAAGTTGGCAAGGACAGCTTCGATGGCGTCGATGGCGTTTGATGGCGTCAATGGCGTCGATGGCTCGCATTTACTTGGACGACAAGTGTGCTCAATAGTCGATCCAAGCCCCTTCCCTCTCCTTGGCTCGCTACCAAGCCCCTTCCCTGTCTACCAAAAGCAATCGTTGGACAAGAAGGGTTCAGACCCTGCATCTGGACGCACAGTCTTTTGGCACCTCGTTTCTTTCTTCCCACCCTCGTTTCCCTATCACTCGCTCCGTACCTTGAGGAGAAGAAGAGCCGATCAATCTGGAGATCCCACTCGATCCTCCTGAGAGCCCTGAGGAAAAGTTATGCCTGGCTGAGGAGAGTCATGTGGGCCTGTCTTTCAAAAGAGAAAACAGGCGCCAGCATGATGCTTGCGCTTTCATACTTCCTAATCCTCTAACGCATGCAAGTGCATACTTTCCCTATACTTTATCCCGTGTTTTCTCGACGAGACAAAGAGTATCAACAATAACAATAGCCGGCGAAAAGAAAGAGGTGAAAGGTGAACCCAATGACAGGGCTAACTCAAGCAAGGGACACCGAGGAAGACACAAGGTGCTGGCAAAGATATTCCGCGCTTTCTATTGCTCTATCGCATTGGAATCCAGGGTTTGGAGCTAGTCTTTTCTGCCGGGGGGAAGGGGAGGAAGCAGCTTCTTTACTAAATCCTACTATGGGACCATTTGAATCCCACGTAGGTGTCCTGCCTAGAGTATTCTTCAATGGTCAACCAGCCTTCATCCCTTTCTCTCACCACAAACAATGATAGTGCTCTGGTATGTCTCTACTGGACCATGGTGCAAGGTCCAACCCTCCATTCCCACCAACTACCAAAAAAAAAAAAAAAAAAAAAAAAAAAAGGAGTGAAGGACCCTTGAGCTTGAGACAGTGAAAAGAGTGGCAGTGGCAGAAGGGGGATCTCTCTCTCCCTTCTTCCTTTCGACTGCTCTTTATTCATCGCGTTCGCGCAAGGAAAAGGCGCAAGAGGACAAAGAGAAGGGCGGGCAGTCGCATGCCAAAAAAGAGCAAATGCCTGACCGGTGCGCCACCCATGCAGAACCTCTCATTTGGCTAGTCCTTTCTTTTGGCTTTGCATCTGCTCCTTTCATCTTCTTTCTTTGCATCCCCATCGCCATTCTTCTCTTTCAAACTGGAGAGTCCCCTGTTCTCAGTTACATCTAACAATACTTTTGTGCCACACTTTGATCTAGCACCCCATCATTGTCTGGAATCAATAAAAAAAAAAAAAAAAAAAAAAGCTCTCTGCCTATTACTTTCGCACTCTCGCGGTTGCTACCTATGGAGAGTCAGCAAAGGGACCATCCCAGGCAGGATAAAGGGCAGCAATGATCACTTGGTGCCGGAAGAAGACTCTGGGCAGGACCAAAGAGTTTGAGCTACTCTGATAGGCCCTTTAATACCTGGCTCTTGGAGACAGTAAGAACTATTATCTCCAGTGTAAGGAGTAGCTCATGGTATGGTATTCGCTATTGAATCTCTTTGAGGTGGAGTCTACAAGGAGTAGTACAGGAAACCACTAAAGACTGAAGAGGTCGCAGGTCTGGAAGGGCGCTGGATCAGGAAAACCTGGGCTATTCAAATCTTTTACACCAGTCCAGCTACGTTTAGAGGCTCGTCCTTTCAGCCAGGAACTGTCCCTTCAAACTTTCTTTGCGCGTTCACTGAAAGTAAGCTCTCTCTTCCTGAAGCAAGCAGATCGCCGTGTCTTGGTCATGATCAAGCGCCGCCTTTTCCTCAACAGCCACCCCTTCCCGTCATGCCTCAACAATCTTAAGGGATTGATGTGTAAGGATGACAAAGCCAAATGTATGTATCGACACTTGAGAAGCTTACCAAGCGTTGTTCTTCAAGCTTCAAGATCGGTTCCGTCCAACTATCTCGATATTGAGAGTGTCATTGCCAAAGGATCCGCATCTTTCTCAAAGGAAACTATTAAGCAGCGAGTCAATGCACTGGCGTACTATCCTGACGCATTCCCAGAGTGTAAGAAGCTTTGTTCTGGTACCAAGAGGATGCTCGATAAATGTTTGCCAAGGATCCAGCCAAGTTCAAGGATGCCATTGATGTTAGGCATGTTCTCAGGCTGACCGTTATTCTTCAAACTTGGCTGGGCCTATCTTGAAGCCTGCCTGGAGAGGAATTGATCTTGCAGGAGAGCGCCATCGCCTGTCCTAGGATTGTTACTCACCGGGTTGCTACCAGGACTCTCAACACTTGACTGAAATCAACCTTCGTCCGACTGAAGCAGGATACGTACGTCCTGCTCGTCCAGAACTCATCCCTTATCTACACGGCAGTACTTGCGGTACTCTTTTTGTAACCTTTTGCCACCGGGTCAGTCATGTCTGTCTATCCATGACCTCTCAGGTGTCTCCACACTTCCTTGAGCATCATGGGCAGCGCAATTATCTTTCTCTTGGGACAGGCAGTAGAAAGCCCAAATGGACTGGTCTCTAGTCTTTACAGCCGATGATGTCTTTGTCAGTTGCTACAGTAGAACCCTCGCGGTAGAGGATATCTTTGACAGTCGTTACAGTAGCCATTTGCTTGCGAGACATTCGTCTTTTGCAAGAAATGGCCCAAGTCCTCTTTGTCCGCGCTCACGAGGTTATCAAGACTGGATTGATAGAACGTCTGGACCATACTATCTGCGTTGGACCCTTTGGATCTTCATTATCCTGGACAGCCAGTACGTATGATAAGTTACCATCTTCATTTGCTAGTTGGAGGAGTGCGTTCTGGACTGCTCGATCTACCTCCAGCTTTTTTTTTTTTTTTTTTTTTTTTTTTTTTTCATTCCTAGGTCCAGCGCGTGCTTTGTCCTGGCAGCTGCAATACTTGTGGGACCTTGACCACGTTAACTTTCTCAAGCTGTCTGCCTCAAGGATGGATGCTGATCTCTCCTGTTGATATCATTTCACGAGCTCTTCTCTTCTGCCTGTGATACAGCTGGGCAATAGAGGAGGAACCTCAAGTTCATTGGCCGAAGCCATGCCCCTGACTCTTTTGTGTCGTTTTCTGTATGCGTACGTATTTTAAGTTTTCTGGTGGAGCCTCATGCGGACACCATCGGAACCCTCTTCATTCGCACATCTTCTAATTGCTCATTTCTCTTGCTGACCGACCTCATTTCGAAAAAAAAAAAAAAAAAAAAGTCGTTAGAACCAAGACCCTGTCTACGCTACGCTAGGTAACAGGGAGTGTGCAACGCGAAGCTTATTGCTGTGAGACAGCATAGACTAGCAAATGGATGCTAAAAAAAAAAAAACCAGACAACTACATTCTCTCACATTCGCAAGCATTAGAGCGCATTAAACACAAGAGATGGACAAATTCAAGGTGCTTACGCTGGTCAACTTTGTCATCGGTTCCGCGGCCTTGTCTTTTCAAGTGGGCGTGTTATACCCTTGGCACCACCAGTTGGATGGCGACTTTAAGGAACTGGAGCGAAATCATCATAGTCGCTTGCAATTGTTCCATGACCGCAAATGGGAGAAGCTGAAAGAGATTGACTCGAAATTGGAGACGCTAATGAGGCAGCTGAATGAGGTGAACGGTAACCGACCTTCTCGAGAGGCCGAGGTTACGGAGGACCATCCTTAATAGAAAAGAAAAAAGAATAAAAAAAAAAAAAAGAGCAGCTACGGCAGCAGTAGCAGCAGGCAGCAGCAGCAGCATAATAAACCGTAGGCCTTGTGGCGGCTCCACCAAGTTTTTCTTTCTTCTTTTTATTTTAGAGTCGTTGGCACTGTGCCGAAAGAGAGTTGCTCATATCTCATGTGGCGAGGACCCCCAAGTCACCCAAGGGCAGTGTCCATAAAGTGGGCGGGTGTTGTCCCTACTTGAACAGTTGGCGGCCAGTTGACTTGGACCGTATTGTATTCTATCAGATTCTCTCCCCCTTGGAAGCTGTGGATATGCCGATAGCATGTGCACCCAGGCGCAGAGTTCCCGGAGGTCTAGCCCAACAGATGTGGTGGCGGCAATGACTCTATTGACTGTCTTGCGAAGGTCGAGTCTTCTCGTATCAGTAGGTACTCGAGCCTGTCTCGTATCAGTAGGTACTCGAGCCTGTCTCGTGTCAGTAGGTACTCGAGTCTTTACTTCTGGATTGCAGGCGTCCCGAGATACTCTTGAAGAGTTGCAGCCAGACACCAGTCGAGAATTAGAGTGGGAGCATGGAACGGAAGAATGTTTTTTTTTTTTTTTTTTTTTTTAATCCTGGCATTGCTTTTCCTCTCCTTCAGTAGGTCAACCAGAATCTCTGAGTAATACAGCGAGAAGTGCTCCTGAATCAGGTTAGAGAGGGGCAAGGTGAGGGCTGATACAGGTGATATCGCCCGCAGCGGGACATGCCGACCAGCAGAGGATGGATATCGGGTAATCCAAAAAAAAAAAAAAAAAAAAAAAAAGCAATAACAACAACTTGCAGTTGCCCGCGGCTCTATCCGCGGATGTTTGTGATATTCTCCTTTTCCCCCGTAACCTGGCCACCTTAACCGTATTTCGCCTACACCCGCACTAGTCAGACAAAAGAAGCAGAGTTCCGCGTTCCTGGCTTTCAGCAGTCGTCATTGTGTAAAAACAGCAAAGAGGGTTACATGCATCTGTTTCAGTCAGATCAAGAGCACTGTTAAAGAAGTCGAAGTGTGAAATGGTTGAGAGATCTGGATGACGCTCGTGGAATGCTGTGAACTTGTGATGATTCATCCTGGTGCGTGTGTAACAATTGTAAAGAAGGTTGCAATAGCAGAATGAACATAAGTTGATGACCGAATATTAAAAGGTCAAAGAAGAGAACGAAATGTTAGTCGGTGGACACATGTTCATATTGGTTCAGAAAATGGGCTACATAGGGTTAATGTCTGCATTTCCGAGCGAGGGAGCGGCAAACTACTCACCTTTGTCACCGGATTGTCGTCCCTTTGGCACGAGAGGCACTGACTCAAAAAAAAAGAAAAATCATAAGTGACTGGGCTCGATGTGTGTCACCGTCTAGTTTCGGAAGTGCCCAACGCTACGCGACGCTAGGCGAAGCAACGCGTTAAAAAGCGGTGTATGCTCCAAGGGGCAAGAGCAACAACACACGCTGATGGTGGTGGCCTTGAGATAGGAATGACTGTCTTCGAAACGCGTTGCTTGATCGCCCTTCCATCGAATCATGGGCAAAAGGAGCAAATGACTGACACCAGTCTGCAGGATGCAGCGAGTCAAAAAAAAAAAAAACGCCACTCACCATGAAGCTAGTGGCCAACCTATTTGCGATTTGCATTCGCCAGCTCCTCTTGCATTGCCGTCCATCTTCTCTCGCCGTTTCCTCCTCCAAATGGATTGTGGAATAGAATCCTACATTGTCGCCCGCTCACGGTTCGATCGCAAACGTTCTCTGTATCCTCTCCCACCATGGCCTTTTCTTTTTCTCCTTTTTCTTTTGAGAGATGTGCTCTAGCCTGTCTATTCTCCCTTCTCAGCCCTTCTCTGGATGCATCATGCCACCGATTCAATCACTGACAGAGACATACTCAACTCGCCAGACATGTGACATTGGAAAAGTATCCTTTGCGCATCAGGATACCATTAGACTAAGAAGCGCTCGGATGCACACCAGAGACACGAGGAACAGGCACACCCGATAATGGAGCGGATAGTCCAGCGAGCGATGCAACACATGGGAGTCTGGGCATCCAAATTCTGCCGCAGCCAGTTATGGGTCTCTGTGACCATGGCTTTGACATAACTGGGAATCATGACGAAAGCAGTTGAACGAAAGATGTTTTTTTGATGAAAGTGAAAGAAGAGGATGACTTTCTGTCTGGAGAAATGGTCACATAGGAGGTATTCTTTCACCACCTTTTTTTTTTTTTGCGTATGAAACGAATGGAAAGCGTAAGAGGAGAGCGGAAGCTAATATTCTTGGAATATTTCTGCTAGCATTAATAGGGTTTAATGAAATCTCTAGAGTCAAAGAAGGCTACCACCGTGAGAAAAGTAAGGATGTGCTCAGGAAAGGCGCCGCCATATCAATCGCTAATGAATTGTATGGATGGTTACTGCAGATTGCTGCCTTGACTTTTAATTACTCTCGGCTGCTTTTTTTTTTTTTTTTTTTTTTTTTTTTTTTTTAAAAAAAAGTAATAATCATCTTTGCACGACCTAGGGTGTCAACGTCTCTTGAACCGTCAGAGAACATGCTCGTTAAAGATTGTGCAGGAGAGGGAAGGCGACAGAGGCGCCAAGGTCAGGGAAGAGTCTGTTGCATAGTGCTCTCCTTCAAATCAGAGTACGAATACATTTTGGTTCAAGCAACACCTCACTTTCAAGCTCTACTTTACCATATCCTTCTGATCCAGTCACGCAGGGCACTCTATGAGGAACACTGTTGTATGCATGAAGCGTCGTCGAGGGCCTTCTTAGCCAGGTCCGCGTGATGCTTCACTTCGTGCAATTCAAGAACAGCAGGTCTATGTCAATCTACTCTGTTCTCAAACTGAGTGTTCGTCCATACTCATTCCCGCCTACAAGTAGCAGGCTGAGTTCAAGTGTGCGACACTTTCTCATTTAGTATCAGCTTAAGCGACCCTACATGGATGAGCCTCGCACTTGGAGCTTCTTATACGGACTGCAGCAGCCTCTCCGACCTCTTGACTAAACTACAGGTGGGACAACTGCCGCAAGACAATCTTTCGAATACCAATCCAATGCATGCGTTGCTCATTACGTTATTGTGGAGATTAAAGACCAACATCATCGATTTTGATCCGCAGCTCTCCACCCCACCGTTTCAGCTTCAGGCTTCATGCCTCTCAGGGAGTACGAGGCGAGAAAATCCCAAGGGCTATTCCCTGAATGACATTTGGGTAATATTAAGTAATCTCGTTAAAGATCCAGATTCACACGTTCGAAAGGCACGATCCAGGACAAAAGGTTGAATAGGTGGTGCTCTAGCGATATCATGTGGTGCAATGTCAACTGATGGTTGGGGAACTTAGCGTGGAATCCACCTCTGCGGACATTACATTTGAATGATATCATAACGTTTCTGGAGCTCCACAGGCATGGATTCAAGTTCGAGACCGTCATGAATGATACAGCCGTCCTCTTCCTTGTCGACAATTATCTGGAGGCTCGTTTAGCTGGTTTTGTCATATCATGTAAGTGGGTCAAGTCTATGTGGTCAGCGAGAATGGTGTGTTGTCGGTTTTAGTTTTAATCGAGTTTTTTTTTTTTAATGCTCTGTTATCCTGATTAGACTCTGTCCGAACTTGTCAGTGCAAAGACCGGCTGAGACTTGGGTGCATGCAAATCGACTGGTCGATGATGTCTTTATCAAAGTGTGTGACATGGTGAATGACAGCTTGATGGTTGTCCATGCAAAGGTAGGCTGCCATAGCCTTGGACGAGCCTGCCTTGGGTTCCATCATCATTCTGAATTTTTACTGACGCTAAGCTTAGTTGGACTGCAAATTTATAGGCATGCTATCATTTGAGCCGCTTCAGATCTGTGCATCACAAATTCTTGTCACAGACGTTCAGCAAGCTGGTCATGGCTCGTCTTAAAGTAGATCAAGCGCCCAAGAACCTTGCAGCAGATCCAACCCAGAAGCAGGCTCAGGTAACTTGTGAGCCGATCGCCTCAGCAAAAAAAAGACTGGTTTGTCTGAAGTGTTCCAAGGGGGGTTGTTCACTTGACATCTAATTTGCTACTGAATCTTGTCAGACCATTTCTTTACTAGAGAGTAAAGCTGATTGCAACCCCAGAAAGCGATCAGGACGTGACAGCACAACTGACTCGATATTTAGATTCCGGTGCCTGTGGGGCTTTTGTCTATGGACTTGAGGATGAGAACCAGGATGTCAGAAATGCTATTATCAGTAAGGAGTGTCTCCCGTGCTGGAGGTTTGATCGTTGAAGACTGACAAGTACGACCGACGTATACATGGTTCCAACGAATGGATGATTGTCTTTTCTATCTCTTCTTTTTTTTTTTTTTTTGGGGGTTCTCGACATTGAAATGAGCTAGACTCAATCTGCGAACTGTGCCTTCATAATCCCGAGTTTTCAGTACTTGCCTTGGACTATCTCGTTGATATGATGACAAGCCTCTTGTATGCATGATAGCTGGAGCTTTGGATAGAATACCACAATTTTTGGCCTTTGACGATTAATCGCTCACTATCTTTCTCTACCCCTGACACTTTTATGGGCGAGATTGATTACGTCTGCTTGAACGCCTTAACAAGCCTTTGCAAGATTGGCACCAAGATCCCTCTTGCCTTTAATGCAGAGCAACTCCAGATTGCCCTTGGAGTGTTGGAGGATGCAGATTGGGATGTCCGCGAATCAACTCATAGGCTGCAAAGGTATCGCTTATGTTCATCATATTCAAGAAGCATTAGAGTGGAAGAAGAGGAGTCTAATATTGATGGATTGGTCCGAAATATAGGGCGATCACAGTGGCGACCGCAGACGGGATGAATTCTTTCCTGGAAAGTATTACATCCAGCATGAGGAGATTTCCCGAGGACCAACTTTCTTTGTCTCAAAGCATAACAGCTGTTGGAGGGAGGTATGGCCCCTTTGTTGGTAAGTCAATTAATGCTCGATCCAGACTTGAATGTGAACTTGAGTTTTCAAGCATAGTACTCAACCTAGCCTCCGTGTGTTCTTATGACAATAGAATCTCTAGCTCCAGACATGTTGAGCCTGAACAAGATGTATCTCGCGATAGAAGAGAACGTCGAAGATAAACACTGTAAGCTCCATCTCCTTGAGTTCATGTCTTTTGGTACCTTGGACTGAGGCTACCAATGCTGATTGCTCCGCTCTTTAATCGAATAGATGACGGGCACCTGATCTTGATTTTTGATGCTGCCATTCTCATCCCAAAGACTTTGCAAGCTCCTTCTAAATATTCTTTTATGCATTGCATGTACATGCGAGACAAGTATCCTAACTGCTAATCAGAGCCTAATGTAAGTACGAACACCTTTATGTTTTGTTTGAAAACATGGGAATCACTAAAAAGGACCTTTAGGTATCTTCGCTTGCTCATTTTTCAATTTGTATATATTTCTCCAAAAAGAAATCCCATGTCTTGGAACACAGCCCCTGCTGGAATTAGCTACAGCCTTGACAATGACTATTGTTACACAGGTGGTGAAATGGATGTTGACAACAAGGCGCTTTCCAATATCGTCTCATCAGCCTACGAAACAGTAATCGGGGCAATGCGTGTTCAGATTGAGGAGGATGTAGAGTCATTTTATGAGAGGGCGTTACAATATCTGGATCGCCTAATTGCCCTCTCTAGGAAAGTATGTTCCGGCGATCTTCGCGATAACCAAGCCCGGAATGCGCGTTTTGGGTTCAACAGCATCCATCGGACCATTCTTTCGCGGCAGAGCATGGCTTCCCAGAGGGATAAAAGATATCGTGGATGTGCATTCGAGACAGGGCCGCAATTCAAAGTTTGCAAGCATTTATGTTGAGTGCTGTGATCTCTTGTTGTAGACCCATGGGTGCTATCGATCACCATTGTTCATCATGGTTGGGCCAGTTCTCTCAGCTCAGCTTTACAGGCTGTCGTATTACATGGATCACAACTTTATTGGTTGGATCCGAAGACGAGAGTTGGAGTGAGCTTTTCCCACTTGCTAGCTTACTTGGTCTGGTTCTTTGGTATAACCCAAAAGGAGTTGACAGCTGCACAAGATATGGGAGCTTCTTCATCAGAGAACGACGTGTCAGCAGCAATATCGGTACCGTCCTCGATTGGAATGATTAGGCTTTGACAAGAGAGTATCTTCGGTCAACGCTTTAGCATGCTATCAAGCGGGTGATTGACCTGCGACTGCAGATGGATCAGCCGGACAACATCCAGCAACAAATAGAGATTCGCTGTGTTGCCTTAGCGACGCTCGTGTGACTCCTGTTCGTGCCTACAATTCACCGATCTCTTTGGAGATTGTCAAGTTGATATCCAATTTTGCGGTAAGACCTCTTACCAAGCGTCTGCAATACCTTGTGTCAACGTTGTGTGCCATTTTGCACTTACTAACGACTCTGACCCGTCTACAAATAGAGCTTTTCACCTACGGAGATCAACTTCAGAAAGCTGAATTTGAAGAGAGTCGGTTCACAAGTGACACGGCCAACACTCAATTGGGACGCGCCTCTGGACATTCATCTCTCATGCCCATTCATGATTCCAGTAGAGGATATAATTCATCATGTGGGGATACAAGGAGAATTGCTGTCCAAGTAACCT
The DNA here is from genome assembly GCA_011634665.1 of Mortierella sp. BCC40632. Lineage (NCBI taxonomy): Eukaryota > Fungi > Mortierellomycota > Mortierellomycetes > Mortierellales > Mortierellaceae > Mortierella > Mortierella sp. BCC40632. The sequence continues at coordinate 2,273,302 of WAEK01000009.1, forward strand.
TCCCAGGAGATATTGTCCGCCATTACTATCCCCCGGTGGACCATTTCATCGCAATCGACGAGGATAGCAATGACGACTTCAAGGACAGGAGTGACAATGAATGTGAAAATGAAAGGGAGGTGAACATTGTTGGACTTCGAGTGGTTGGTAAATGAATCAAGAAGAGTCTGGAGAGACAGTGGATGGGGTAGAAAGTTCTCAGGCGGGCGCAAGAGATGCTTTGGGAGGTCTTTCACTGGAAACCCCCTTCAATGGGAGCAACGCTATTATGCCACGCACATGAACGCATCGTCTTTGAACGTCCATTGAGGTATTTAACGAAGCATCATAGGGAACATCGACTCTTACTCCTATACGTGTCACGCTTCCAAGAGCCCTTCGGCTGGATCTCGTTGGACATGGCGAGTTTATTTGTCAGTTCGCCGAAGGGAATGCGCAACAAGGTCGTTACCTAGATTCAACCATGCAGCAACAGAGCCTTCTGCTACCGCACCATCAATTCCAGCTGCAGGAACCGAGACGGAGGCCGGATCCCTGTTGCCTCAACATACATAAAGTACGTAAACATGTCACAAGGTGTTGCATTTTTCGTCTTTTGCTGAGCTGTGTTTGATGTGTAAAATACTCTCAATGAAGGGCTCCGGGCAGTGGTCGATCGATTAAACTTATTAGCGTGTTTCCGTCTTGCTCCTGCATTGTACAACCCTTGCACTTGATAAAAAAAAAAAAAAAAAAAATAAGAGAGGACATTTGGGCGAGTGGGGGTCCTATCAGTGCTCATTATTGTCAGGCAGCTTGCTTCCCGGAATGCACCGGCCTACCAAGACTTAGGAACGAGTGGGATTAGAAAACTCCAAACATGCAGAAAGAGAGGATGTTCCATTCCTCGCCTTAGAAAAAAAAAAAAAAAAAAAAAAAAAAGAGTTATGCTTTGTCCACGCCGAGCAAGACGACCTTTTGTGCAGCAATAGGCGCGTCCTCCAATACCCAAAGTTGACTCCCTCCCTCTTCCACATTTCCACCCTTCCACCTTTCCACCCCTACTCCTCCTCTCTCAGAGACTCTCTCTCCTTGCCAAAAAAAAAAATATATTCAAACAGATTCTCCCATACACCTGCCTTTCCGCTCGCCCTTGGCCCAGCCTGCTGACCTTGCGTCCAGGTCAAGGCTCCTACTATCTCAACTGATAGGCCTCCAACCCCTTCATGGTTTCGACTATCTCAAGCTTCGTGACTCCACCATCACTTAGCAATATCTATTTCAGTGCACCGTTCAACAAATGCTGATCCAGACAGTGACGGATAACAATAGGAGAAATCATCGTCATCAATCAAGCATGATCAGGAAGCTGGAGGAAGCTAAAGAATGAACCATGGGGCAGGTGCGAGGATTCAATGTCAGTCAGTGTAAATTACCACTATCAAGCTTACTCTCACCAGGCATTCCTCTGAACGCTTTTTCGACTAGGCCATCAATACTTGGTCGTCATTGACCAAATCAAAAAAGCAGGACGACACACCTGGCCGGCACACACGACATGCTTTTTGAAGAGCTCTGTTCTTGTAGCTAACCTGCTGAGTAAGACAGTAAGCACAAGAGACACAGGAGACTTAAGAGACACAGCAGAAAGAGTAGAAAGGGGCGATTGGACACTAAGATGGTGAGGAAAAAGAGATCTACTCTCTGGTGTTGAAGGCCATTGGGGGTCTTTTGCGGGTCTTTGAGGGTCGTTTGAGTGGACTCGTCCTCCAGAGGAGAAGAGGTTTGATGAAATGGGGAACTAGCATCTAGTGTTGAGGGTTCCTAGAGGGGATCATTTGAAGGAAGTTTGAGGGGATTCACCCTACTAAAAGTGGAAGAAGTGAAAAGATGACAGAGTTGAGGAAAGGAGGTTTAGGAAATTGGAAGACAGAGAAGGTTGGATCGCCTTTACGCATCACTTTTTTTCCCCCTAGGTCAAGAAAACGCAGCTTGGCGCATTATGGCAAGGTTCGAGGACATTGCTAGAGACGTGTAGGTAAACCGTTTCATCAGACAAGCAAAAGGTCGGAATGAGTCTCTGGAAGCATATTTGTACGAACATTCGAACGAACATCTAATCCAACATCTGGATGAACATCAGGGTGAACTAACGAGGGGAATTAAAATAAGTTCGAGATGGAGACAATTGGAGAGAGAACCACTGAGCGGAAGCGGAGAAAATAGATGAAAAAAAATGGTGGTACAATTGAAAAGAGGTAGGCTCCTGTGATCTCTTGCTGTCGACTCTCAAGAATTAGGTCAAAGTCGCAAACCTGACAGCCTCAAGAAAAGAAAATAAGGGGATGGAGGGCGTAAGGTTGGAAGGCAAGGATGTAGGCCAGGTCAGCTCAAAGGGCTGAAAACAAAATAATGTGTGAGAACATTTATCTTTCACCGTATGTGCACTGTGATGTGATTGAACTTACCTCGAGGGGACACCTCGACAGGGAATAATAAAGCATCGAAAGGGTCATCAAGGGGAAGAAGGAGTCGGTGAGAAAAAGACATGCCTGGCCACTTGGCCCAGGGACGTTGGGTTTTTTATTCATGCCTCCTGAGAGACAGGAAGCTAACTCTAATGTAAGTACTGTGAGGCGCACGTGCCTCAGGCACTGCTCCTCTAGCATAGGCTGCTCGCCATAGATCCCAAGACGAACATGCACCTTACCCACGCCTACCTTATCTGCTCTTGCATTAGACGCAAATACGCATGCTCGCTGTGTCTGTTATGCATGGCCAGTTTTCAGCAGGCACTCAAACAGCGCACCTGTTGTGTCGATTGATATCAACCGATGTGTTTTTGATTGGATGGCATGATGGACGACAATAGAGAACTTTGTGAATGTGTGTTGTACAACTAATGAATACGGTAGGCAGAAAAAAGTGATGCTAAGGAGAAAACAAGGCTAAATCTGAGTTTGAAGAGTAAGGCTGAAATACCAAGCGCGAAGGTTATCCAGAGTTGTTTGCTGAATGCTTTGTGCGACACTGCAATTCAGTAATTCGGGAGGCGAGGTAAGTTTGCTGCTGTGCTCAGAAGTCAACCCGTGGCATACCCTGGCCAGTCTGTGAAAAGTTGGAACGGGTACCGGGGACCAAATTCAGGGAAATAAAACAAAAAAATACCTAGATAGTATAAAAAAAAAACACTTAAGCATATGTAGAGCCCGACCTAGAGAATATTTGGAGAAAGGTATCATTGGACTGACACCATGTAAAGTGAATCCATAGATCGATCAATGATTTTTTTAGAAATGCATTCTGGCAGATTGCTCATTCGTCTATGATGCATCCCAACTGGAGACCACCGTGGGAAAATAAGTCAGCCACTTATCTATGTCCTGCTTCAGTTGCACAGACCTGCAGTAGGGAAGACTTGATGTATTTTTTTTTTATTTCACTTGTCACATTGAGCCATCACTGGATTCATGGATCCTCATCGGATGATTGCTTCTCCATGGAGGGTCAGTATTTTGTGTGTCCTCCTTTGCTACGTAGCACAGCCTCAATGCGCCGAGGCATGCTCTCATACAATTTATGGATCAACTCTGGCGAGAGTTTTACCCATTCGTCTTGGACTCGTTCCCAGAGCTCATTCAAGTCATTCGGCTCATTGTCGTACTGATTGAGGCGACGCTTGAGGATACTCCAGACGTGTTCAATGATGTTGAGGTCCGGGGATTTCGCTGGCCACTTCACAACTCTAAACTCCTGTTCTGCAAACCATCTCTTTACTATGTTTGCCATATTGCACTTTGGAGTTGTCCTGTTGGAAGATGGAGTCTGCTGGGTCCATGCCGGCCCATTCGAATGAGCTGGTAACATAATCCTGGAGAACCTGGAGGTACATTTCCGGAATTATTCCCTACTTCGATCCAGCAGAGGTCGCCTGGGGAATTGTAAGTGATGCATCCCCAGATCATCATCTTGCCTCCGCCACCTTGTGGAGTTCGACGGACCTGCTGACGCGAAAGCTTCCTGTGTTCAAGGTCGCTGTAGTAGAACTGTCTGCCAATGTTCCCACGCGGCTGTTCATGCTCTCATCGGAGAACATTACTTTCTTCCATTCTTCGACAGTCCAGTCTTTGTGCGCTTTTGCAAATTCATACCTCTCGTGAATGTGATTGGGGAAGAGATCAGGTCGTTTCTGCTTGACAGATGCTTTTGATGCCTCTCTTACGTAGATTGGTCCGCACAGTCTCAATCTGGACATGCACTCCATCTCGCTCCTGAATGAACCGCTGAGCTTGACGAAGTGTTTCCATTTTGCCAGTTTTGAAATTGCGGGCAACAAGGACCATCGTTCTCTCTGGAATCTTAGATTGAGGACCTGGTTTTGATGGAGGAACGTTTTCTTGAATACCTTTACGAATGTTGACAGCGGTCCCCATGGAACATCAAGGGCACTTGCCACTTGTCTAACTGATTTCCCTTGCATCAGCAGATCTTTGACCGATTCTTTTTCTCAGGAGAGAGGTGCTTTGGGGGGCCTTCGAGTTCGCTCCAATGGCTGCTGATTGTGGTTCAAAAGACTGGGGAGAGAAGAATATTCAAGCTGGGTGAATGATTGGTTAGGGGAAAAAAAGACATGCAATAGAGAGATGTCTCAGCCTTTCTACTTTTCCAGCGTTTGATCAATGTGACTTCTCTGCTACATCAGGTAAACTATTGATGTATAGCTCTACTAAAGGAGATGGAGAGCAATCAGTTTAAAGTTGAAGGATCACCCATTCTCCCATGAGAGTTCCCCATTGGAATGCATCATAGACGAATGAGCAATCTGCCAGAATGCATTTCTAAAAAAATCATTGATCGATCTATGGATTCACTTTAGGAACGAGTCAAGTGAGAGTACAAACACAATATTCTTATGGTTGGGCAGCACAATATTTGATTAAAGATATTTGTGTGAAAATACACTCTCCAAGGAAAGTATGTGGCAGTGAACGGTCATAAATATGACTCTTGCAATTGGAGGCGCACAGCACATCGTTGGTAAAATAGTGCGGCAGCAGCACAGTAGCGTGGGACGCTTCAAAGCTGCCTGGTTTGTCTCTTTGGAACTTTCTAGCTTAAAGAGTAGGTGGCAAACAGCAATGGAGTTTTGGCGCGCAGTCTTCAGTCTGCAGTGTGGGGCAAGGTGGTTAGTGATGTCTGAATTAGGATGTTTGGGCAAATCGGAGGGAATGGTACTGTCCGTGACAGCCTAATAGAGAGGTTCGGCGAAGCTTAGACTGGAGAGTTGAGACAGGGAAAGAGGAGGGGTTCACAAAAACAGACTGAGATAACAAAGATAGACTTAAGGTGAGATATTTCATCCGTCCGGCCTCCAGACCATCGTAACTGCTCTACTAATCACAAGCTCAATGACCTTGTGATACTTTTTTTTCTCGCGGTCAAGACACATCAATTTGGGGCTAGACAAAAAGTAAATTTAAACAGAGTTGGAGTAAAATAATCTCATCATCAAAACCATTCCTCACATTCCTATACATCCACTCGATAACCCAACACCATCAGAGTCCCATTTTTATGAATCAACAGGAAACCAGTAGGTCTGCCATGGTAGATTAAATAACGCAATTGCCGATTTATATAGGACTACTTGTATTGAAGTAACTAATGTTTTGCTCGACACGGATTTCGCTACTAGATCATCCTGACCTAGTTGTTGAGGATGTAGTTAAAGAGCTGAATGGTTGCTCCTCATGGATCGATATGGCCGCCGACATGGTTTGGGTGATGACACCAGGCTCATTTAACTCTGAGGATTATGGTCAAGCAATACTGAATGGAAAGGCTGAGGAATTTGTCAAGAGTAACTACACCTTTTGCTGTCCAAACTCACAACTCGGCAACAAGAAGACATGGACCTACCGAGAAGCAAAAAACATGTCCGCTACAGCAGAGAGTAAATAGGCGATGCTTCTAGTTCACAGTTCGATTCTATAACCAATGTCGAGGGCAAGAAGGTCACCATCCTATGCAAATAAAAAGCACGGTATCTGGGGGGCATACCACGACAAATGGCCAGACCTGCTAATAAGTTTCCTATCATGCGATACTCTCGGGGCAACTTTTTTTTTTTTTTTTTTTTAGGGCAAAGTGTTTTCTATTGGATTTGCTACTCCAGCACTTCATTCTTCCTCCTCCTGTACAAAAAAAACATTGACTCTTTTTTTCTTTCGTATTTACATTGATCTGTGTTCATTTCCATTTCCACCATGCCAACCATTTCCGTTACCAGAGCGCGGGCCACTGACAGACTGCTGTCAGCTCTGAGAACGCGGTCAAAGACTGCAGGCAGCCAGTCAACACAGTGAGCCCGCTCAATTCGACAGAACCAAAAACCAAGAGAAAAACATTTTCTCGAGTTGCTCTTGCCGTCACCCCTCCTTCCCCTCTTCTCCACTTTCGCCTTCTCTCTCATCTTTTCCGCAACTGAACCCTCCTTCACCTTTCCTACAACCTCCTCCTCCTCTCCCACCCCTGCCGCCTGCCTTTCCTTCGCCTCTCCCACTGCCACCTCCTTCTCCTCTTTCACACTCGTTGTCGGCACCTAAAGAGGCAAACGCACCAATTGCACTAGGCGTTTTCAGCTAGGACAAGAGGTAATCTATATAATTACGCACATAACTGAAACAGCCTAAAAAGGTATGGATACCCAAGGAAGTGAAAGAATTAAGATGCCCCTTCTGAATCGACCCCATGTCCTCATCGAAGTGAATGACCAAGTGCTCCTTTGAAAATGAGTTAGATCCATCCATTTAAATGTCGTTTTTCATTCATGAACCCTTGAGAAAAACTTGAAAACATAATCGTATCCTTATTGCATGTGGGGTAGACTTTTTATTTTATTTTTTATACATCCTAAAGTGGTATCACAGACTTAAGAAGGGTTCCTTTTACCGAGTGGTCGGGTCCTCTCAAACGTCTCTAATCAATTACTCAGAAACCTACTAAAGGACCATAGACAAGGCCCACCTCTCACTTGCCCTGGACTCATGTACGCTCATCATTTCATGAGAGAAGACCAGCTTATCTCATTCTGTAGGTTTTGTTCTTGCTCCTCAGTAAAAGAGGGCCATGCATCGCATGCCATCATAGCCTTGCAAAAGCACAAAAGGGCGAGGGGATCTGTCTATATGAGGAAACTCCACTCCATATCGATCAGAAATCTTCCCACGAGTAGTCCCTTGGCTGTGCTGTTGTAACAAGGCACGTTCAATAAAGTGAGGTGAGGGTCGGGGACAAGGACAGGGAACAGAGACTGGACAGGGAAAAGAGATTGGACAGGAACGGGGACTGAGAGGTGAGTTATGAACTGATGTTTATTGTAGGTGGGGAAAGGCGGATTAAATACTAATGTAATTCTAATGTGAGCTGACCGGGGCCCCAGGTAATACTTGAAGTCCAGATTGGCGCTAACCAATCTAGGCACACGTGATCCAGAAATACTCAAAGAGACGCGTGTAGTCAGCGTACTCTTTGACAGCTGTATTCAGAGACAGGTCATGGTACTCCACGTGAGGTATACTTCACTTTTTTTTTTTTTTTTTTTTTTTTTCATTCAACATAAAGAAATGATACCAGTCATTCTTCCGGCGCATTGATAAGAGAACTGAGGCGAGTGTGTGTGTGAGAGAGGCATCTGAAAGACCAAAGAGGCGTGTCGTCTTCATTTCACTCTCAATTGAACCACTTTCATTTCAACATTTTCCTTGAGCAGAGTCTGTTGTGCTCACCACTGACCTCCTACTATTGCAGGAGGCGCTTGCATGTGGCTCCTCAAAGGTACAGTCGTGGGTGAGTATGTTATTTTTTGTAGAGTCGAATGTAGTAGTTGCAGCTGTAAGGTGAAAAGTGGTGATAGAAATTGAGTGGAGTTGTTGTAACAGAGAGACTGGGAACAGCTCCGAGAAAGAGGTTGCTGTAGTAATTAGTGTTTCCCATGAGTCGAGTTGAGTTGAGTTGGAGGTTCGACTCAACTCAACTCATGCACACATGAGTTGGGAAAAATCTGAACCCAACTCAACTCATGAGTCGAAAAGTTTGAACTCAACTCAACTCATGAGTTGAGTTGAGTTGAGTCCGTGAGTTGATGAGTTGAGTTGAGTTGAGTCCGTGAGTTGATGAGTTGAGTTGAGTTGAGTCCGTGAGTTGATGAGTTGAGTTGATGAGTTGAGTTGAAGAACACTAGTGGGAACGCGCTCATTCAAGTTGCAATTGCCAAGGGAACTCTCTCGCCTCCACCCAGTATTCCATGTATCCTTGCTAGAGCCTGCCTTACCGTGAGAACACTATCGAAGGACGACTAGTCCCTCCGCCGCCGCCTGTCGAGATTGATTTTTTTTTTTTTTTTTTGCCTGCTTTATACAGTGAGATTTCGGCCACTAACTCTGAGCCTAACCAAACAAACACTACAAAGAGATGCTCTAACTTGTGTCTGCCAATCTGCCACTGTTTACACGTTCTCCCTCTAAAATCCCCAACGGACAACCCCTCCCATCTTTTCCATGAAAGAGGCTGTAGTCTCCCCCAGGAGACTCATCCGGAGAGCTGCATCTCCCTCCTGCTTCGTTTTCGTGCCTGGACAGCGGTCATGGACGTGCTCTTGGAGTCGTTCGCCACAGTCGCAGAGGTCCGTCAACCCATCCGTGTTAAAGCCACCTTTGTACCATCTTGACCATTCCTCTTTTTCTTCGGCCTCTTCTGGTCTAAATCTCTTGCGTTTTTGACAAGCAGTGATTCTATTTTCCTTTTCCCATCTTGCGACCTCTTTACAGCGGGGGACCCAAATGTGTTCATATGCACGATCCGCAATGTTCTGGCACAGAGTAAGTGTTACCTTCCTTGCCACCTCCCGAGGAACGTCTGCTTCCTGACGTATAACATCTGTCCAGAGTTTCTTATTGAACGCTTATTGAACGCAAAAATTCCGCCCATTGAATTGATACAATAATTCAATAAATATAAATATTGAATTGAATGGCCATTTTTTCATTCAATAAGAAACTCTGCATCTGTAAACCACTTTGGTATGATCCCACGATAAAAGTCTTCAACAGTCCAGCAATCTCTATTGACCCTGTACCCACGTTCCCTGTCTGGTGCATCATCATCTGTGAGGGTTCCGTTAGTCCCACTAGCTTCTCCATCATCATGGTCCGCAACGATGTGAACTCTTTCTAAACAGCTGTTTCTCGCTCCGGGTACTTGTCATTGAACTTCCTGGTCACCGAGAGTCCGACAGTATTTACCGAAGCTAGAACTTCCTGCCAGATCTTCTTTCTTTCATTACGGTTTACCGGGCAATGCCAAAGATGGTCGTTATCCTCAATATCGTCGAGACATAATCTGCAGTTGTCGTCAGGATATGTGTATGGATACCTGTTAAACATTACCGACATTACTGGGAGTGAGTCATGAAGCCGTTTGATATTGAACGTTCGACGCTGGCTGTTCCTAAAAGAACTCATCCACGTCGCCATTGGGATGCCGTCATGAATAAGGTCGTGTGTTGCCAACCAATCGATGTCGAGACGTGTGGGGCGAATTGCACGTTGAACTCTATGCGACGATAGCCAAGCAGAATGTGCTCGTCTACACGACTGCATTCTAAGCATTTTCCGGAATTCACTGTCAACGATCTTCTCCCCATAGTAAACCTGGAACATTATGTCAACTTGCTGTCTGCAACAGTCAGAGGCCAGGGAGTCTTTGGTTTGGGCAGTTTATTGCTGAAGATTAAGGTAACTAAAGGGCTAACTATTTATACAAGTATTTTGGTGGCAATGTGGAGGGGGCGCGGTGGTGGTGGCAACAGGACAGTCACAAATAGTGGCAAAGGGCGCAGCTTGAAGAGGACACTGTCGCACCTTCCCCTTTTAAAAATTTAGGTCGTGCTTCTGCTTGTACTCGTCCACGGTTTCCTGGCAATGTGAAAGATCCTTTGCTTTTCCCATGTTGCTTCGTCTCGAGAGTAGCCCTTCCACAAAATAAGGAACTGATGTTGCCGTCGGTAGAATCGATAGTCCAGAATACTGTCTACTTCAAACTCTTCTTCTCCATCGATGATTTCAGGCTCTGGTTCCGAATGTACTGTTGTCCTAGGGCCGAGAGATTCCGGTGACTCTTCATAGTGTCGGAAACGATCCACATGGAATACGTCGTGTATTTTCATTGTCGGAGGTAATTCAACTTTGAAGGTGACAGGGGACAATTGCTGAAGGAGTGTGTAAGGTCCAATGAATCTTGGCTTCAGTTTTTCGGATGGTCTGTTCTGGTCTGCTGGGATAGTGATATGTTCCGCGTTGAGCAAGACTTTGTCACCTTCTTTGAAGTTATGCTCGATCCTATGTTTGTCTGCGTTCCAAGTCTGCCTTTCCTGTGCCAGTCGAATGGAGTCCTGAGCCTCCTTGAGTATCCTGCTCTGGTCGCTAACGAAACTTTCAACCTTGGGAGCTTTAGATGGTTGGGGCTGTAGTAGGGCGGATGGGATACGGGGATGGTAACCCATGTTCAAAAAGAAAGGAGAGTAGCCAGTTGTTGGGTTGACCGAGTTGTTGTATCCAAATTCGAGTGACGGTAATAAAAGGTCCCAGTTTGTCTGTTGTTGATCTATGACAGCTCGAAGCATGGTTGTGAGCGTTTGGATTGCGCGTTCTGATTGCCCATCTGTTTGGGGGTGGTGTGCAGTCGACATGGCTAACTTTGTGTCCATTAGTCGGTGTAACTCCTGCCAGAACTGACTAGTAAACTTTGTATCCCGATCTGACACAATAGTTGTTGGCATTCCATGAAGTCGGAAGACATTTTTGAAGAAACAATGGGCCACATCAACAGCTGTATCTGTAGTTCTACTAGGTGCGAAATGAGCCTGCTTTGATAGTTTGTCGACAAAAACTGTGATTGCATCAAAGCCTCTCTCTGTCTTTGGTAACTGTACAACAAAATCCATCGTCACTGTTTCCCATCGTTGATCTGGAATTGGAAGTGGATGGAGGAGTCCTGTCGGCGCACGATTGCTATGTTTGTTCCTCTGGCAACTCTCACAAGTCCTGACGTACGTCCTGATATCATTGACTATCTGTGGCCAGAATGCAAGGCGTCTCAAGTTGTCGTAGGTTTTATCGAATCCCAAGTGTCCTGCTATGGCTGAGTCGTGTGCATCATGGATGAGTGAGTGGCGGATGTCAGCATTCCTGGGGATACAAATTGTTTGCCTTGGGATCTATGGCGAGCAGCCTATGCTAGAGGAGCAGTGCCTGAGGCACGTGCGCCTCACAGTACTTACATTAGAGTTAGCTTCCTGTCTCTCAGGAGGCATGAATAAAAAACCCAACGTCCCTGGGCCAAGTGGCCAGGCATGTCTTTTTCTCACCGACTCCTTCTTCCCCTTGATGACCCTTTCGATGCTTTATTATTCCCTGTCGAGGTGTTCCCTCGAGGTAAGTTCAATCACATCACACAAATTACTGATTTGCCTCGTCGTAGCACATGGAGTAGTCCATCGAAAATAGCATATCCTTGAGGTGGTTGTCCTTTCATGCAGCTATAATAGATAGGCCATAAACGGCTGTCGTCTCTGTAACTAAGGATGAGTCGTTTTCGAAGATCGCGGTCCAGAGTTATTTCCATTGAATTAAAATCGACAGGCTGGGGTAGAGAGTGGTCAGGTCGGCGGGAGAGGGCGTCTGATACGATGTTTTCTGATCCTTTCTTATATTTGAAGGTGAAGTCGTACTCCTGAAGGAGTTCCATCCAACGAGCTTGGCGACGGGTGAGCTTCGGTTGTGTAGGAAAGTGTCGTAGTGTAGCATGATCGGTATAAACGATGAAGTGTGTTCCATCGAGATAGTATCGCCATGTTTTGAGGGCGTGTACAACTGCCAACAGCTCCTGTTCGTGTGTTGGATAGTTCCTTTCTGCTGAGTTCATTTTCCGAGACGTGAAGGCAACTGGTCGTGATTCTCCATTTTTGTCTATTTGAAATAGGACAGCTCCTACTGCAAATCCAGAAGCGTCCGTCTCCACTGATGTTGTTAATTCAGGGTCGAATATCCTGAGGACTGGTGCTTCACTAACAGCTTTTTGAGAGCGATGAAGGCAGACTCATGGCTGTCATTCCACTCGAAGGGGACGTCGTCTCCTAAGAGGGATGTCAGGGGTAGAGCAATCTGGGCAAAATTGTTGACATAGTTGTGGTAGAACTGAGCGAGGCCGATGAACTGTTGAACTTCCTTTTGCTTCGTTGGTCGAGGCCATTCTCTGATAGCTTTGACGAGTCCAGCGTTTGTTTGAATGCCATCCTTGGTGAGGATGTGTCCCAAAAACTCTGTTTGTTGTTGTAGAAATGAACATTTGCTGAGCTTTGCATAGAGACCGTGCTTCCTGAAAAGAGAAAGAACTGTTCGTAAATGATCCAGATGTTCTTTCTTGGTTTTAGAGTAGATTAGAACGTCGTCCAGGTAGGCTACAACAATTTCGTCCAAGACAGGGTTCAAGACGGTGCGCATCATAGACGAGAAGGAAGCTGGGGCGTTTGTCAAACCAAAAGGAACAACATTAAATTCATAATGACCATATCGACAACGAAAGGCTGTTTTGTGAGTGTGTGGTTCATAGACTCGTTGCTGATGGTATCCTGACAAGAGGTCCAGTTTCGAGAAGTACTTGGCACCTCTGAATCTGTCTATTAATTCGTCAATCCGAGGCAGAGGGTGGCGGTTCTTTTTGGTGATTCTGTTGAGACCTCTGTAATCCACACACATCCTGAGAGTTCCTTCCTTTTTCCGAACGAAGAGGACGGGAGCACCGTATGGTGATGTGCTAGGCTTAATGAATCCTTTTTTCAGAAGGTCATCCAACCGCTTTTTTAGTTCATCAAGTTCAGCGATTGAAAGTCGAATGACAGGTCGAACAGGTGGGTCGGCGGTTGGGTCAGTGTCAATACCATCAGGGAGAGAGTCAGGGAATACATCCGGAAACTCTTCCATTACGATTTTCCTGATATCGGGGTCGGCATTTTCCATAGGGTTGATAGCAGGCTTGGTGTCTCCTTCTTTGAGTAGGGCAAGAAAGACTTCACTACCGGGTAGGGCTGTGATTGTGTTGAAATGCATATGACTAAGAAGGAGTCCGCCTGAGGTCGTAGTTACTGAAGTTGGTTTGAAGCCGCGACATATCCAGTGAACTGTCTTTCCGTTGTGATCAAAGACCAGTTTGTTCGTTTGCCAGTTGATGTTTGGGTTGATGTCCGTGAGCCAGGGTTTACCGAGGATGATGTCGTATTTTTGGAGGTCATAAGCGATAGCGTCTACTGAGTCGTTATAGTTATCGCGTGCGAGTGTGATAGTTGCCGTGTGAGATGTCGTGGAGGAGGAGCCGTTTGGGAGAAGGACAGGGATAGGAGTGCAAGACTTTACGGGGATCGAGTGTTGAGATAAAAATCGTTTGCTGATGACATTCATTTCTGCCCCTCCATCGATTAAAATCTTTGCAGGGTGGTTGTTGACTGCACCGATGAAAGTAAGGAGTCGTTGTTGAGCTTTAGCAATGGTGAAGCTATGAAGGCCCAATCCTTTCTTTTTCTTCGGTTTGTTTGTTGACTTTGGCGATGGATCTAGCTGTATTTCAAGAGTAGGTGGGTCCAGGTCCACTTTGTCACTAGTACAAGCCTTTTCCTCAGTCGTTGACGACGTTGGCATTGGTTCATGGACGTATGTGTGGGCCTTGGTTGGGTCGTGAGTAATATTGTCATTATTTTTCTGAGGAGTGGACGAAGTAGAGTTGAATACTGTTTTATTTTTATTCGCTTGCGAACTTAACTCTGGTCTCGGAACACTCCCCTGGTCCAGGTGGACAGGAGAGGGGGTTTCAGCAACTAAGCCCTGGACTGATCTAAATTGCTGGGGCCTTTTCCCTGCTCGGGCTGCGAGGGAGAGGCCTCTTCGGATTCTATGTTGTTGAACCGTTTTCCACTGCGGCATTCGTTCGCCATATGCCCATCCTTGCGACAGCGCAAGCAAGCTCCTCGTTGGCGTGGTCGTTCGCGTTCTTGTGGGGATAACTTGGGTGTTGCTGTGGGGCGAGAAGAGAATTGTCGACGGAGGGCGTTGAGTTCTGTTCTGAGGTTGTCAATCTCCATGGCCATTGGGTCTTTTGGGGTATTGCTGGGGCCGGGATATGAAGAGGGGACGTTATGTTTATCGTGAAGAAAGTAGCTGGAGGGGTAAAGGATATCATAAACAATTGTAGCCTCGGTGATCGCTTTTTCCAGGTTCTTGGGTTCACGGAGTCGGACTTGCTTTGATGTCTCTGGGTCAAGACCGCGAAGGAACCGGAATAAAGCAGCGTCTTTATCTACCGATGGGATAAGGCGTAGGTATCGTCGGAACTCATTCGTATATTCGGCAACGCCTCTTTTTCCTTGTACAAGGCCTTCCAATTTCAATCGAGCAGCGTGGACAGCATCAGGGGGCGTGAACCTTGCGATAAATTGTTCTCGAAAGGTCGTCCATGGGGTCTCAATTTTGATATCAGACGTGCGCCACCAAGAGCGAGCATCCTTTGTGAGAGCGAGTACAAAGTACCGAACCCACAGATCAGGGGAAAGTTGCAGGACAGTGAAATATTCTTCATAGCTGTCGGCAAAGTTCAGACACTCCTCGGCATCGATAATGCCGGTAAAGGGCTCGGGTTTAGGAGGCTTGAGGACGGCGGCGAGGGTCCTTGCGTGGTCATTCGCAGCTAGTCCTTTAAGGATGGTAGCGGAGGCTTCAGAGTCTTGGTTCATGATGGACAAGGAAGAAAAAATATCGGCAAGGGGGTCTTGTTCTTGGGGTACTTGGGTTGGGGTCGTGGGGGTCCGGGGGGTAGCAGGGTTCGAGGGGGAGTCGGTGTCAGAGTGGTCAGTGGAAAGAGGTTGTACCTTTGCTGCCATGCAACAGTCAGAGGCCAGGGAGTCTTTGGTTTGGGCAGTTTATTGCTGAAGATTAAGGTAACTAAAGGGCTAACTATTTATACAAGTATTTTGGTGGCAATGTGGAGGGGGCGCGGTGGTGGTGACAACAGGACAGTCACAAATAGTGGCAAAGGGCGCAGCTTGAAGAGGACACTGTCGCACTGTCTCATATCTAGTCGAAAAGATGGTGTATCCCTCTCCTGAGCTGCACTTGCCACCCGATCGGCAATTTCATTGCCTTGAATCCTTGAGTGACCCTTGACCCATGCCACCATGGTATGTCCGGTGCGTCTTCTAACTACAGCATGGATGGTGAGATCGAGTATGAGGTCGAAGAGATTCTCGATCCAGCAGATGGCGAGGCCGCATACAATACCTTGTCAAGTGGCTTGGCCACAATGAGCAGACCTGGGAGCCCATTGCACATGTCGACCATTGTCCAGAGAAGGTTCAAGACTTCCATTTCAAGTACCCTAGGAAACCCAGACCTCCAGCAGATGCCGCTCCCGGAGATCGCTCCTAAGGAGAGGATTGTCGCGTACTAATGAGTTGTGTCATAAGGAATGAGTTATGAGCGAGCCTCTTTCCTACATTCCCGATGAATGCTCTTCCTTACGTGCACATTCATTTCTAGGCTCTACATGTGTGTCTTGTCCCATGTCCCCGCTGTCACCTACAGTGGGCGCCAAAATGGTTTCAATAATTCTCAAATTTTCATATTTTAGCAATTTTCTACCCATCGAGAATATGTAAATGCACCTTGTTGCTTAGATTGAAAACAATACCCAGAATGCCTTGTTCACGACAGTGTAAACAGATTTTCAATATGTTGTCAGAAAGGCGTGCTATGAGGTAAATTGTTGAAGCTAGATATTGGAACCATTTCGCCACTTGGGCACGCCATTTTATATTTATTGCTATTTCATCTCTTTTTTCACAATCGTTTGTCTTATATCTACAGTCAGTCAGAGAGATTAAAAGAAGATGAATAGATCTTGACAAGTTTGATATAAAATACGGGTGCAATCGCTCGAAAATGGTCGATATTCCTCCATCATGAAAAAAAAACGAAAGAAGACACTCAAAAAACTCTATCATAAGCCAGCTAAAAGCAGGCTACTCCGTCAAGAATGTCGCTAGACGATTATCAGTCAGCCCTGCTTCTGTTTCAAGGATCCGAACCAAGCATTTACCTACTCTACAAAGGCAACCAACAGGAAGACCAAGAATTCTCTCGGCTCGCTCCAAGAATGATCTCAACAGAAAGTTACTTTCCGGCATGTTGAAGACTGGCAAGCAGGTCCACAAGAGCCTCAATGGTGAAGGGACAGTTATCTCGTACAGATCAGTCCTTCGCAACCTCAGGGGAGATCGGCTTTCAAGCGAAGAAAAAAAAGTCAAAAAGCCTTTCCTTAGTAAGCGACACAAGCAAGCGCGGTTGGAGTGGGCAAGAGGTCATAAAAATTGGACCATCGATGACTGGAAGCGAGTGGTATTCTCAGATGAAACAAAGATAAACATCTGGAACTCGGACGGGATACAATATTACTGGGCTAAGCCAGGCGATCCGGTTCAACCATTTCATCTTCAACCTACTGTCAAGCATGGAGGTGGATCCTTGATGTTCTGGGGCTGTATGACGTCCAAGGGACTTGGCTATGGCTGTCAGATCTATGAAGGAACTATGAAAAAGGAGGATTACATCAATATTCTCGACACAACATTGAAAGAAAGTCTCGAGTATTATGATCTCGGAAAAAATGAAGTCATTTTTTCAGCACGACAACGACCCCAAACACAAAGCCAAAGCAACAACCAAGTACCTGGAGGATCAGGATATTGAGGTTCTTCGATGGCCAGCACAATCAGCAGATTTAAATCCAATCGAGCATGTTTGGGACAAGCTGAAGGTTCAGATTGGTCAACGAGAGAAGCGGCCTACGAGTGTTCATGAATTGTGGGATATGGTGCTGGAGGAATGGGGAGCTGATACCACAGGATATGATTGACAAGCTCTATGAGTCGATGCCACGAAGAGTAGAGGCCGTGTTGAAAGCGAAAGGGGGGAATACGAGGTATTGAAGAATTTTCCCGGACTAGTGGCAAAATGGTTTCTATGAGACGACAACATTGGAAGCGGCATAGCTCGCTCATGTGAAGTGATAAAGGCCCGCTTTCTTATTTCTCGGGTCCACCATTGATAAGACTTTCCTTTCTATTAGAATTGAATATGAAAGAGAAAGAAAGAATAAACGAGAAAATTAGAAAAAGCGAAATTTCTGAAAACATTGAAACCATTTTGGCGCCAACTGTATGTAGGATCACTAGAAGCGGGTAAGTATCCACCTCCGGTGGATACAGGAAAGTCTTTATTATATATACTTCCCGGACGCCCCGCGTCCGGAAAGTATGAGCTTAATTTCTAATAGTATTAAAGGACGCGCCATGTGCGTACATCATCCGTCAGTCTGCAATAAATATATTTCTTGCCCTTACCTGCATTACCCTATAGTAGCCTTCCCGTGTCTGTCCTTAACAATAATGAAGAATGGATGGTTGAGGATGAAGAAAAGGACAGATGTGAATGACGAAAAAATGAACAGATGTGAATGAGGAAGAAATGGACAGAGGATTCTGGTGAAAAAAAGTATAGATGATGCTGATGAAGAAAAGGAATGCTGAGGTACTGCAAGAGGCTTTTGGTCAGGTCAACGGGAGGCAAAAAAAAAAAAAAAAAAAAAAAAAAAAAGTTGGCTGCGTCCCTAGGGTTTCTCATGCACAGAAACCGTCATTTGATCTGGACTCTAATTCTTGAGATGCCACTTCACTTGGGCTGCTGCCGTACGAAGTTCTTGGGGGAGGCCAGATTCTGAGAACTCTCTTCCTCAAGCTGTCAAGCCTCGCCTATTCGCTGGTGTATATTGATGAGTTAGTCTGGCATCGCCTGATCTTTGAAATGCCCTCAGATTTTTCCTATTGAGATCAAATCATGCAAGCCAGCTCGAGCCATGCGAGCCAACTCGAATTAATATGAGCCAGCCCGAGTTGATGCGACCCAGCTCGAATCGGGCTGAGTTGTGGTGAGTTGGATTCGAGTCGAGCCCCTCCAGCTCGACTCAGCTCGCCCGTGAGATACACTAGATACCACAGGCAGTGTAACAGTAACAGGTATACCCCACATGGTGTAAATATAGATGGTATACCCCACGCGGTAAACCCAATATATTTTCCCACCACTCCAATTCATTCCCACCACTCCCATTCTTTCCCACCATCGTGCATCTTACCTGTCCTCCATCTCTTTTCACATTACGTCGTTATCATTTCGCTTCTCCAATCTTTACTGGCTTTACACAATTTCTTGTCCATTTCGTCTCTCATCTGGTAATCCTCTTCTTTCCGCCTGCATTAAAATTGCTTGATCACTGCAATCTTGAGAAAACGTCATGGCCAAATCATTTCTATAAAAATCCGCAGATATTCTATGATTCTAACGTATTTTGAATCAGTCTTTATTATGGACAGCTCAGGTACGTCTCAGTTATCCTACAGGAAATTTGCTTCTATATAAGAAGTCGGATGATATCCAATATGAGTATTTTTTGTGTTATCGCTAGTGTTCTTCAACTCAACTCACCAACTCACGGACTCAACTCAACTCAACTCATGAGTTCATGTGTCGAAAAAAGCTTCGACTCAACTCAACTCATGTTACACGAGTCGGGAGAAAGTTTGAACTAAACTCAACTCATGAGTTGAGTTGAGTTGAGTCGAGTCAGTGAGTTGGTGCGTTGAGTTGAAGAACACTAATTATCGCCATCCAAAAAAAAAAAAAAAAAAAAAAAAATAACGAACCAGATGTCAATCGACTTCTGAGTTTCAGGAATTGTTCTGCCTAGCACACTGGTTAATCTGTAAGTGAACTATCTGAGCGAGCCAAGGATCGACTCGAAATGGACCAAGTTTTTCAAATATCAAAAGAAACATTCATCTAAACAAACTGGATTTCTTTTTTTTTTTTTTTTTTTTTTTTTTTTTTTTTTTTGTAGATAATTGGACTTTTTGACAACGCAGCTTACTTGCCATTTGGATAACTTCATTGCCTCACTCTCCTTCCAATCATTTTTTTTTATAAAATTCATTTTAGAAAAATCTTGTTTCTTGGAAGCTGTAGAAATCAACAGCACCGGAACAAAGAGTGATGTTACTCATCTCTGCTTTTTGTGCAGCAAGACTATGTCATCTCCAGCCGCTCTTCGGGTTCACAAGACGGAATGCCATGATGGATCCCAAATGAGGATACTTCCACTACGGTGTCTATGGTGTGTGTCAAATTATCACACACGATCAGGTCTCTCTCGACATTTGAGTAGCTGCAATGGTCTTGAGACGCTATCTTTCCCATGGAAATGTCCCCACTGTGGCTATGGATGTTCGGCTATTGAAGAAGTTAGCACACATTCTCGTTTTTGTCTGACATGGGAGCAGGACACAGGCAACGATAGACAGACACTTGTGGAGTTCGAGAAGGAATTGATCCATGTTGTAAAACATGCTGCCACTGCTCGAATGACCCAAGAGATGTTTGAGCCAGTTGAGGTGAGACTGGATGATGGAAGCCGGACGTTTGCACTCCTTTTGAAAAGTGGAATAACAAGTGTACAAAATGGCTCGATGGCATATGTGCGAACTTTGAAACGACAACGCCTGTCGTCGACAAATGATATTGATTTGGTCGTCGCTTTGAAGTCCCACCACTACGGCAATTTAATCAACATTTCTGACTACAAGGAGGCGCAAACCGATTCGATTTGGGACATGCCATTTCGTGATAACGGGAAGATTCTGAGCAGGAAACTCGCAGGCCTGCTGATTCAATCAAAGGATGCGGTTCTCTTTGCAATAAAGGTTGAAGTCTACAGGAGACTGCCTAGTGAAGATAGCCACCAACTGGATCTCGCCTTCCCAACACATTCATCATTCTGTGTTGTCAATAATTACCACGACAACACAAACAAATTGATGATTGGCACTCTTGGTTGGAACGCTTTGATTACTTGCTGTGTTATAGTGACCTCAGGAAAAGTTATCGTCGGACCAGATAACTCCGATTTCCATCCACATGAGCAATCGCACGTCTGGATCCGAAAGGAGCCAAGTCAAGACCACCATTTAAACCTCGAGCGTCAAACACGTTCAAAGTTTAATTCAATGTCAACCTTCGAATCTTATGCTTCCGTTGCCAGAACATTCAACATGCACAAAACTATTCCTGTCACTTTGAAATCCCTCTGGGAATACAAGATACATAGTGACTGGACAGGCGTGAAATTGGCAGCCTTTATTTTTCACAAATTATACACAGGACATCAACTGACGAAAATCGACCTCAACAGCTGCATTGTAAAATCCTCGAGTCGGAAAAGTCAGAAATGCCAGATACTTGATATTATCAGAAATATTGCAGATGTTATGGCAGATGTAGAGATCATACCAGTCTCTGATCAGGTCAACAAGTTTTTGACAATGCTTGCTGGGAAGGTGCAAGGGGAAATCACGGATATAAACAAGGGTAAGGTGAGAAGATCTATTGAATTGAGGATACAATCACTCCTCCGTCGCAATACCGAGTGAACTGTTTGCTACCGAAACATCTCAGTTTGCAGTATATCATTGAGCACTTTAACATTATGAAGAATAAAGAACCTTGCACATTGCTCTACTATGAGATCAGTATTTCTCAAAAGTAGGATTTTATCCAGGTGTAAGGGGCAGACAAGGCAGGCCTTTCTATAGGGGCAAGGATATAATGTATTGCAGACTGAAGTTCGAAGCTACGTCTATCTAGGGGCTATTTATGTGTTTCTATCTATTTAGGAGCAAGAGCCTAGAGAACTGGGGACCCAGACCAGTCGGTGTGTAGGATTCTAGGCGGCGTGTTGGAGGAGGGACAAGAGGTGACTGCTGAGTGGCGCGGAGCGCACACTCAGTATTTTTGGCATGGAGCTCTTCTGTCACAGTATCGACCATCAGCACCCACCCCTTTAACCTTTGAGGTCATGTCCACTCCCACCCCTATAACTTAAAAGGTCCACCTCACTCACATGTATAAATAGTCCCTTCACCTACCACCAATAAAGATCATCTTTTTTCCTGCCACTCCCCTTCTTTTGTTAGATGTTAGCAAAGGTGCCTCGATTCACTGCCTCTTCTACCCTGACTATTATCTTTCCCTCCACTCGTTAGGCAGCTCCCTGGCAGTACTTTTTTATTCACTTCACTTTCACTCTTCCCCTCTACTTTCCTTTCCACTCGGGTTCCTGACCCTCCGCCCCCTTTTTTTTTTTTTCCCCACCCTTTCTTTTGACCCTCCCGCCCTCCCCCTTTTTTTTTTTTCTCTCTTTTCTCACCCCTATTCTGTTTCCCCTATTTCCAACATGTCGGCCCAGCACGAAATCCTCAGCATCGTCGTCGCCTCCCAGAGGAGGAAAGAAACAGGATCAGCTCTCTGCTCTCGTCCATCACCCCCCTCTGATCCCCCCCGCCCCATCCCAGCTTGAAATTGAGGCTGCTCACCGCGACGTTGCGCGTACCTTGCATAAAATCCTCAAACCTCAAACCCCCCGCCCCTACTCTGGGGACATCGACGCGGACGCCTGCAACAACTTCATCGACAACCAGGAGGAGTATTACCAGGTCGTCAAGCTCAACGAATGCGACTGGGTGCAGTATACAGCCTTAAACCTTACTGGAGACGCTAAATCCTGGTGGAGAACATGCGGTCTCAACATCACCTGCCCATGGATAAAATTTCGAGAGGCATTCCTTGATTTCCACACTCCTCCTAATGCAAAGACCGCCGCTCGTGAGGCCCCTCGAAGGTCTGAAACAAGGCAAACGAACCATTGCATTGCCGCCTACACTCACGAAATTCCGCCGCTTGAGACGACGCGTCCCTACACTCGACGACGAAACTGCCTTTACACTGGTACATGAAAGGCCTACACTATGATACTAGCAAAGAGGTTCGCCTTCGTGAGCCCAAATCTTTGGATGTGGCCATCCAACAGGCTACAAACGTGCATGCCATCCTCTTCCCTGAGGGCCTTACCTCCAAGACCACCCCTGTCAAGGACCCTAACGCCATGGACATTGACTCTATGCAGATGATGATCAATAATCTCTCTGCCCAAGTCAATTATTTGTCAAACCTTTCGAATAACCGAGGCAGCGTCCCTCGCCCAGCTAAGCTCACCAACGAGGAACGCGAATACCTCAAGGCGAACAGGGGATGCTTCAAATGTCGCAAAATAGGCCACATGGCGGACAAATGCCGCACCTTTCCCCCTTCTGCGAAACCCTCCCGACAATTCAACAACATTGAAACCACTCCCCCCCCAGGCGCAGCAAACAGCCACTCCCCTCCCCCACCCTCAGTCGGGAAAAGCCAACAGCAACTAGAAAAGGTCCAGACTCTTGTTTGCTGCTACTCCCTCCTCCGATCTTCTGGACCATGGGAGAAATATTATTTCCTCTGAAAAGTTTTCTGTCACTTCCAATAAACCGATCGCTATTTCAGATAAAATACATACTTCTCCATCATCATGTTCGCCTTCCCACAATCATTTACCTCACTCCACCGCCTATGACTATACTCTCCCCTTGCCTACTCAACCTGAGACAGGATTGGACGATACCACCTACCCTGCATTCAGTTCATCCCCATCATCCTCAATCTCCGAACCCTGCTCTACCTCAGTTCTATCTAAAAGCAAGATTCGCCGCCTACGTAAAAAGGCATTGGAGTCTCTACTTTCACAGTGGAGAAGGCAAAGTCGACACTTTTACATTTATTTGCAATGTTGACGGCCATCCAGCGCGGGTCCTCATCGACGGCGGAGCCCAAGGCAATGTGGTCAGCGAGTCTTTCATCAAAAAACATTCAATCCCTACACTTGCATCTCCCCCTATCCCTATCATCCTCCCCAAATGGCTCCCAATCTTTTTGCAGCACTCAAATCCAACATCTCCCTACAACGACACCAATACTCCACCACTCTTACCCCTATCGTCTACCCTCTCCACAAATATGACCTTATTCTTGGCAAGCCTTGGCTTGCTGAGATCAACCCACTCATCAACTGGCGGACAAACAATCTACAGTGGGCGCCAAAATGGTTTCAATAATTCTCAAATTTTCATATTTTAGCAATTTTCTACCCATCGAGAATATGTAAATGCACCTTGTTGCTTAGATTGAAAACAATACCCAGAATGCCTTGTTCACGACAGTGTAAATAGATTTTCAATATGTTGTCAGAAAGGCGTGCTATGAGGTAAATTGTTGAAGCTAGATATTGGAACCATTTCGCCACTTGGGCACGCCATTTATATTTATTGCTATTTCATCTCTTTTTTCACAATCGTTTGTCTTATATCTACAGTCAGTCAGAGAGATTAAAAGAAGATGAATAGATCTTGACAAGTTTGATATAAAATACGGGTGCAATCGCTCGAAAATGGTCGATATTCCTCCATCATGAAAAAACGAAAGAAGACACTCAAAAAACTCTATCATAAGCCAGCTAAAAGCAGGCTACTCCGTCAAGAATGTCGCTAGACGATTATCAGTCAGCCCTGCTTCTGTTTCAAGGATCCGAACCAAGCATTTACCTACTCTACAAAGGCAACCAACAGGAAGACCAAGAATTCTCTCGGCTCGCTCCAAGAATGATCTCAACAGAAAGTTACTTTCCGGCATGTTGAAGACTGGCAAGCAGGTCCACAAGAGCCTCAATGGTGAAGGGACAGTTATCTCGTACAGATCAGTCCTTCGCAACCTCAGGGAGATCGGCTTTCAAGCGAAGAAAAAGTCAAAAAGCCTTTCCTTAGTAAGCGACACAAGCAAGCGCGGTTGGAGTGGGCAAGAGGTCATAAAAATTGGACCATCGATGACTGGAAGCGAGTGGTATTCTCAGATGAAACAAAGATAAACATC
Organism: Mortierella sp. BCC40632; assembly: GCA_011634665.1. Classification (NCBI taxonomy): domain Eukaryota; kingdom Fungi; phylum Mortierellomycota; class Mortierellomycetes; order Mortierellales; family Mortierellaceae; genus Mortierella; species Mortierella sp. BCC40632. The sequence goes on from WAEK01000009.1 coordinate 2,297,286, forward strand.
TGGAACTCGGACGGGATACAATATTACTGGGCTAAGCCAGGCGATCCGGTTCAACCATTTCATCTTCAACCTACTGTCAAGCATGGAGGTGGATCCTTGATGTTCTGGGGCTGTATGACGTCCAAGGGACTTGGCTATGGCTGTCAGATCTATGAAGGAACTATGAAAAAGGAGGATTACATCAATATTCTCGACACAACATTGAAAGAAAGTCTCGAGTATTATGATCTCGGAAAAATGACTTCATTTTTCAGCACGACAACGACCCCAAACACAAAGCCAAAGCAACAACCAAGTACCTGGAGGATCAGGATATTGAGGTTCTTCGATGGCCTGCACAATCAGCAGATTTAAATCCAATCGAGCATGTTTGGGACAAGCTGAAGGTTCAGATTGGTCAACGAGAGAAGCGGCCTACGAGTGTTCATGAATTGTGGGATATGGTGCTGGAGGAATGGGAGCTGATACCACAGGATATGATTGACAAGCTCTATGAGTCGATGCCACGAAGAGTAGAGGCCGTGTTGAAAGCGAAAGGGGGGAATACGAGGTATTGAAGAATTTTCCCGGACTAGTGGCAAAATGGTTTCTATGAGACGACAACATTGGAAGCGGCATAGCTCGCTCATGTGAAGTGATAAAGGCCCGCTTTCTTATTTCTCGGGTCCACCATTGATAAGACTTTCCTTTCTATTAGAATTGAATATGAAAGAGAAAGAAAGAATAAACGAGAAAATTAGAAAAAGCGAAATTTTTGAAAACATTGAAACCATTTTGGCGCCAACTGTATGTTAAGGTAATTCTCACACTTATAGTAAGTAAAGATTTACTTGGGTACCATAATGACCCCATTTGATCATTTCTAGCGCGAGCAGAGCCGCGCGGGGCTTCTAGTCTAAAAAAATCATTGATCGAATTTGGGATGCACTTTAGTCCATCTGATGTCTGCTTGGAAATTTAGACAAACATTTGTTAGTCCAGCACAACCATGCCGTTGATTTCTGACTAGCGTTTGTTAGTCCAGCGGAACTAAGGTGTTGTTAGTGGACTAACGTTTGTTAGTCCATCTGATGTCTGCTTGGAAATTTAGACAAACATTTGTTAGTCCAGCACAACCATGCCGTTGATTTCTGACTAGCGTTTGTTAGTCCTGCAGAACCACGGTGTTGGTTCTGGACTAACGTTTGTTAGTCCTGCAGAACCACGGTGTTGGTTCTGGACTAACGTTTGTTAGTCCAACAGAAATTTGCCTGGTATCCTTGACTAACATTTATTAGTCCAGCACAACCATGCCGTTGATTTCTGACTAACGTTTGTTAGTCCAGCGGAACTAAGGTGTTGTTAGTGGACTAACGTTTGTTAGTCCATCTGATGTCTGCTTGGAAATTTAGACAAACATTTGTTAGTCCAGCACAACTATGCCGTTGATTTCTGACTAACGTTTGTTAGTTCTGCCGAACCACGGTGTTGGTTACTGCCCACCACATTAGCCCCAGATTTCGATCTCTCATTTTGGACATTTGCTAGGCCTTGGCCTATCGTTTTTTTTTCTAATTCTATCAAATTCCACGCCAACAGTGAGTAGCCAAAGTCTCAGACTCGTGAAGCAAACCTATCATTTATGGCAGATGCCTAACGGTTCCCGATTGAGCCTTTAGATTTTTCTCCTTCGAGGACAGAGACTCGACCGCAGACCAAGATAGGGGCCCAGGGCAAGAGCTTGATTTCACCCACAAGCATCGTTTCGAGAAGTAGAAGTCGCGGAGTAAACCTCATGCCATCCTTTTACGTGGAGAGGAATGACCAGGGCAGAAGTCAACAACAGCCACTGCCCACCACATTAGCCCCAGATTTCGATCTCTCATTTTGGACATTTGCCAGGCCTTGGCCTATCGTTTTTTTTTTCTAATTCTTTCAAATTCCACGCCAACAGTGAGTAGCCAAAGTCTCAGACTCGTGAAGCAAACCTATCATTTTTGGCAGATGCCTAACGGTTCCCGTGGTTGGTGGCAGAGTTGGCTTCATACTTGACAAATAAGATGGAAAGAGGTGGAACAGTGATTTTTGGAAAAAATCGGGATATTTTAGAATCAAAACTATGAGAAATTGACAAAAAAGAATTTTTTATCGTATTTTTTACATGGTCCGTCAAAACTGTTACAATGATATCAGTCCTTTTGTCTGTATATAACTCTTCATCCATTGCAGTTATCCAGTTGAAACTTTATTGGCTAATTCTACATTGATTAGTGATTCTTCAGTCAAATTATCGAGTCATTTGATAGCTTGTGTAGCATATAGTAAGGAATTCAGATGAAAAGTAATAAATATTGTAAATGTTTTGGCCGGCACTGTAATAGATGATTGGGCTGTTGTCGTGTAGTAACTGACACTGGTCGCAGTAGTTACGATTTTAGCCCTTTCCAAGAGGTGGACAACTTGGGGCTGCGGAGCCATCTGGTCTGCATGCCCCTCAATAGATAGTAGATGAATAAATACTTGAGCAGGCTCTTGTTTGCTCCTGGTCGTTTTTTTCCTTTTGTTTTGTTCCTTGTTGACTTTGAAAGTAAGATGCGTCCACCCTCCCCCCCTTTTTTTGTAGAAGCTTGATTTAGCTTTTGTGTTGCCTTCCGCTCGTTTCATGCCATTGAAGAGCTCCTGGCGACCCGTTGGTAGCATGGCGCTTTTGATGTAAGACTCTTCTCGTTTCGTCCCCCCCCATTCATTCTTTCCTTCCTTCCTGGCTGTTGTTCCCACCTGAGCAATCCTATGACTCTCATTCATTGGCCCTCGACCAGATGACCGTCCCTTTGCCTTCCTCTCCTTTGAGCATCCCCCGTGTGTCTTTGGAGCAAGGAGCTACAGCACACTGTGTTGCAGTGAGTCATACTGACTAACTACTGCGGGTGGCTTCTGTGGTGGCGAACAACAGTCAATCTCATTTGACCATTGGCTCTTATTACTCGGTGGTTGTCGTGACAAAAGCCACCAGGAATCAGGATGGAACACTTAGGGTAGTCTTGATTAGCTTCAAGGCGCCAGGTTGGAATCCAATGACCTAAAAAATGGACCATTCAGGGCCATTGATATCCTAGCAAAATAAAATAAACAAACTAGAGCGCTCAGTGCCATTTAGACTGCCTTGCAAAATTTGGGCCGCTACTGCATGGGCGATTCTCGGGCCGGTGACGTCAAGCAGTTGCTCGCGTCGGCTTCTTCAACCAGCTCCTTCAATCAACTCCATCTTCAACCATTACCTCTTCTTCCTCTCTACCTCTTCACTCAACCAATCGTTCATTCAGTCCCCCTCTCTCATTACCTCCTCCCACTCCTCTCAATCTTTCTGTCCATCACTGGGACATGCATGGACAAAGGCACAATCGGCAAGTGATAAGGGAATAGAGACTAGTGTTCTTCGTGAGTTGGAAATCTTGAATGCTGATTGGCTAGATTTAGAGTTTCAGCCAATCAGCGTCCAAGATTTCGAACTCATGAAGAACACTAATAGAGACTAGTGTTTCTCAAAAAAAGCCCGAGCCAAAAAAGTCAGTCCCACACAATGTAAATTTTCGAGCCGAGTCGGGTGAGCTTTCACCGAGAAATTTTACATTGTGTGGGACTAGTTTTTTTGGCTCGGCCTTTTTTTTTTTTGAGAAACACTTTTTTTTTTTTTTTTTTTTTTTTTTTTCTTTTTTTTCTTTTCTTTCTCCTTGTCAAAGAGTATGCTACCTTGGTGCGTCTCTTTGAGAATGTCCTTGCTGGAATGTTTCGATCTGTACGGACGGACACGAATTTTCTTTCCCCATTGCCGCGCTCCATGGAAAGGGTTCACCCCTTTTTCTACATATCTTCTCTAGTATTTATTTCCTCTCTTTCTTTCTCAATAAACGTCAGTTAGTAACTCACCTCTTGTCCCTAGCCTTTGTCCTAGCCCCAGTCCTTGTTCTTCTCCTTCCCTATTCCTCTTGCCTTGTTACACTCCTTCTCGCTGTCTGTCTATTCTCTCTTTCTGTTGCGCACTGCTCTGCTACAGTTTTCCCCTTTTCCTCTTCTGCCTTTTTCTTGCGATTACACACCTCTTGGTGGAGGATGCTCTCTATTCTTTCCTCCCGCTTTTTTAGTTTATATTACCGGTCACTTTATGACGGGCTGGGGTGGGTGGAGGTGCTGTCTACTTTCTGTTGCGCTCCGCTGGTACAGTTTCCTCTTCTCCTCTTCCTTCTTCTTTTCTTTGTGCACCTTTACTTTTTGATGGTGATGGTGTGGTGTTGGGGGCGGTATCTCTCTCTCTCTCTTTCTCTCTCTTTCTCTTTCTCTCTCTCTCCTTCTTCACTCAAACACCACACTCCTTCATGTAACTCCTTCTAATCACTCCCCCTCGCTGCTTTGCACTTTTCAGAATTCACTTTATTGGATACCTCTGTCTCCACCCTTGCTATTGTCATCCACCAGCTATTTTTCTCTCTCCCTTCCTATTCCACCCATACACCATTTTGAGGGACTCTTCTATGATTATCTATTGCAACTGCTTTTCCATCCGGTGCTCTCACCCTTTCCCCTTCCTTCTTTTACTTAAACCCCTTTATGTCCCGCTGCTATTACCAAAGCTATTCCTTTTGGATCTCTTTGGATCTCTTTTCATATTTACACTAACTCTATTGCAAGAATACAGAGAGAATCAGGACCACCAATAGGTTTCCCGACTATCTGCGTCTGCATCAACAATCTGGCGCCTAAAGGGAACACATTCAGCCTTTCTTCAGTATATTACAGCATAGCACCACTATTGAATTGAGTAGAGAAGGTATATGATTAAAAGAAGAGTACTTAAGTCAGTCATCTGCTTCTATTTTTTTTCACTACTTTGGTGCTACGTTTTTCAGCTTTTTTTTTGGCCTACTTCGCCACAACAACCGCCACTCTTCTTTTCACAATATCAACTATGCCTTGATATCGATTAGCCAAGCAGGATGAACATGCCAGTGCATATCATGTGGAGTATATCGATGTTTTTGCAACAAAGGAACAACATGTATCCATTGCCTATCTGATACATCACTTTGTACTTGCAGAGAACGTTACTTTGGAGTAGACTTTCAAATTGACCAGGACACTCTGCGCAAGGACTTTGAATATGACCAGGAATATGAAGAGGAACTCCAGACCATTCTCAGCGACAATTCATACAACAATGAAAAGACATAAAAAAAAAAAAAAAAAAAAAAAAAAAAAAAAAAGACAGACAGACAGACAGTCAGACAGACAGATAGACAGACAGAAAATCAGACAGACCGATAGACAGACAGAAAGACAGACAGACAGATAGACAGACAGACAGACAGAGAAAAAAGACGATAGTCTATTGCGCGCCTGCTCCAATTCACTTTTACCAGTTTACAAGCCTTCATTACGTTCCCTCTACTGCGTACCTTCAGATAGATAGGATGACAATAAAAGGAATGCTAATAAGTAACGAAGATCTGTATGATTTCGATCTCAATCCTCGATGTGTAACAAAACTCTCTATATTTCATTTAATCCATGTATGGAATCTCTCACTTTATATGAGGCGGGACCTGCAGTGCCACATCCATTCCTTGACCAAAGGTACGTGTCCCTTTCTTTCAAGGCGAAGGAATATCTCTAATTGTACACCGCGTGGGGTATACCTCACAGTTCACAAGGCGTGGGGTATCCTTTTGCCTTGCACCGCATGAGGTATACCTAGTGTTCTTTAACTCAACTCACCAACCCACGGACTCAACTAAACTCAACTCATGAGTTGAGTTGAGTTCAAACTTTCTCCCAACTCGTGTAACATGAGTTGAGTTGAGTCGATGCTTTTTCCGACTCATGAACTCATGAGTTGAGTTGAGTTGAGTTGAAGTGAGTCGACTCGCTTATAGGGCGTAGATGCCCTGGGTTGAGATGAGTTCAACTTTTCAACTCATGAGTTGAGTTGAGTTGAGTTGAGTTCAAACTTTTCGACTCATGAGTTGAGTTGAGTTCATATTTTTCCCAACTCATGTGTGCATGAGTTGAGTTGAGTCGAACCACCAACTTAACTCTACTGGTCTCATGGGAAACACTAGGTATACCTCTTAACTTACACCGCGTGGTGTAGTGTTTCTCAAAAAAAGCCCGAGCCAAAAAACTAGTCCCACACAATGTAAAATTTCTCGGTTAAAGCTCACCCGTCTCGGCTCGAAAATTTACATTGTGTGGGACTTACTTTTTTGGCTCGGGCTTTTTTTGAGAAACACTAGCGTGGTGTATTCTTCATACTTTACAGTGCGTGGGGTATACCTCTCATTATACATCGCGTGGGGTATACTTTACAGTTTACAGGGCGTGGGGTATCCTTTTTACTTACACAGCGTGGGGTATACTTCTTCCCTTACACAGCGTGGGGTATCCTTTAGGCTTACACGGCATGAGGTATCCTTTCGTCTTACACGGCATAGGGTATGCCTCTCACCTTACACTGCGTGGGGTATACCTCTCACCTCACACCGTGTGGAGTATACCTCTCACCTTACACCGCATGAAGTAACCTTTTGGCTTACACTGTGTGGGTTATACATCTCAACTTACCCCACGTTGGATATCCCTCTTGGTTTACATCGCGTGAGGTACGCCCCTCAGCATTTCTTTGAAACTTCTGGAGTAAAAAGTTGCCAAATCTTGACTATTTTTCACAAGGCGGGAAATAAAGACAAGACAACATCGTGTAAAAAAGCTGAAAGATAGCCTTAGATGACCGATTTGATCGTGAATAATCCCAAACACATAACAAACAAAGATATAATTTGGTGATCTGGCGGTCATATATGTTCTTTTCTAGCGCGAACGGTGCCGCGCGGGTATGGTAGTATATGTTGAAACACCATCGTAGATAGAATTTTATATGATGACCCCATAACTATTAAACTACATTTACTGAAAAGATCCCATTGAACCTGTAGCACACATACCTTACATAGTTTACTTCAAGTATTTAATTCCAATTGATAAAATTTTCTTGAATTTTTTACTTATTTAATGTCATTGGAGCTCTGGGTAATACAATTTCACGATTTTAGGGTTTTTAATTAAGGTTTTAGGCTTTAAGTTCTTTTAATAGTGTGGCCAGAAGGCAATCTAAGAGTAGGGAAGGCTATGGAAGTGATATGTCGAAGGGAGAGGCGAAAAAATCAAAGTTGAAAAAAAAAGTCAAGTCAAAAATATTCTAAGTCGAAAGAGTAGGGTGTGTGATGCGGGAGGGGAACCAGTCAGAGCGTCTAAGTCGGCTTCCGTCAGGGTGAAATGGCCAGGGAGGGGGATCAGTGTTGTAGTTTTGACGAGGCCTCTGCCAGAACTCGAGATAGCCAAAGGCTGTCGCAAGAGCAGAAAACTTCTTCGTGCGGAGGAGGTAATCTATCACATTAAAGTGCAAGATCAGCCCCGGAGGAGGATTGTGGAGGAAAGCTTGGTACGCATCAACACAACCACGAGGAAGATATCCACAGAGGTCAGCGTCGAAGCACTCCTTGACATGGCGACGAGAGAATCTCTGCTTACACTTGGAGCAATCTGAGCCAGCAGCAAAGTGATTCAGACTCCAAGCGATAGCATTCTTGCGGAGACGAAGAGAATTTAAAAAGACAAAGTAGCAACTGCCACTAAGTCGCTTTCGCATCTCTGGGACAAACTGGCGGGGCATGACATGATTCAGAGAACCAACGTCAGCATAAAACTTGTTCCTCAGGAATAACCGGAGAGGGTACCCTGTACTCTCATGGGTCAATCCAGGCGGCAATGGGTCCAAAGTGCGCGACTCGATGCTTCTTTTGACACTCAACCACTGGGAATAATCCGGGTGACGAGTGACATGGGGCAAGATGCGATCGTGGGGGCGACGAGTGAACCAAATGCGGCCACGGATGTGTGCAGCAGGATTAGAGTGGTGCATTTTCTGGAAGTGGCGAGTCAAAAGACAGGCCAAGTCCGAAAAGCGACGCGTTACAACAGGAATAGCCAGCATGGAGTGCATGGCGACAAGTCCAATGTTGTGCTCTGTGATCCAGCAAAGTGCACGATCTTGTACAGCCTGGACCGGGAGGAGATACTGGAACCGCGAAGTATCATTCTTGTGGACAAAGGGGAACGGGGCCGGAGTGCTAGCATTGCGACCAGGCGAGTTCATGAGCCAACGATAGACCAAGCCGGCACCATAGTCCATTTGAGAACGAACAAAGGTGCGATAAAAGGCAAGGCGAAGACCAGCAGGCCAAAGACTTCCACGACGAACACAAATGTCCAAAGTCGAGGTAGCCTTTGCAACAGTAGACTCGAGGTGAGCCTCCCAGTTGATGCCTAACTTCTCGAATGGGAATCCAAGATATGTATAGCGGTCAACACGGGGAATCTCTCCATGACCAGGAATGATCGGAGTGGGTTCATGAGGGCCAAAGCCAACAGCACCACACTTGGAGAGATTCAACTGCATGCCATTGTCGTGAGACCAGGCAGCAAGCTTGTTGGTCGAAACCTGTAAGTCAGACGGAAACTCGGACGAGGCCGTGATATCGTCAGCAAACAGAAGCGATCGCGGGAGGCAGCTATTTGGCACTGTATCTTGATGCAAGAGGGAGGCAAGGTCGTCAATAAAGACGTCGAACAGCAGAGGAGACAAGAGAGACCCTTGAAAAAAGACCACGGGTCAAGTCTATCGATCTCGTCTGCCGCCCATTCACCACGATCTTGGAAGAAGTCCCCAGGAAGAGGGAATCAACCAAAGCTAGAATCTGGGTCGAAGCACCCCTGGACTCGAGCTTGGAAAGCAAGAGTGGGACAGGGACAGTGTCATACGCCTGAGCAAAGTCGTAAAACACCCTACAACGGTGACCGAGAATGGCAGCTTCGTGGGCCGTCAGAGCGTGCGTCAACGTGGAGAACCCACGTCGAAAGCCAGCCTGAGTCGAATGCAAGCGGAACGCTGGGGAGCGTTCGAAGAACCGAATCAACAACCTCTCAAAGGACCGACGCATCATCACAGTAAGTGAAATGGGTCTGAACTTGTTGATAGTTGTCTCCTCACCCTTGGGGATGGGGAAGATTACCGAGCGGTTCCATGAGGCAGGTGTCACACCGAGTAGACAACACAACCGGAACAACTCAATAGTCCGAAACGGAAGACTAGAACCAATAAGGGCTCGAAGAAGGCGAATATGAACACCACCATCCTCCCCTGCAACATGAGCTCGATACTTTCTCCAAAACCGAATCAAAGTCGTCAGACCAAAGTCGTCAGACCACAGGATCTCATTTGTGAATGAGACTCCACGATAAGGTGAGACAGGAGGGGAAGCAACTCGTCGCGAGTCTGCCGAAACACACCAGAAAAGTGGTTCACAGCATCCTCAGCAGGAGTGATCGAAGGATCTCGAGACGTCAGGGGGTAACAGTCTTTGTGCGGCAAGCTCGTTTGAAAGGTACGGACAGCGTCAGCCAACGAAGGAGCATCTGAGATATCATCCCAGAGTCGATCAGCAGAAGCGCGCATCACGGACGGAACATACGAACCACACACCTCCTCGGCGGCAACATGAATGGCACTAACAATAGATTCATCCAAGTCGTCGACCAAGCGCTGGCGATCAACCAAAGAAATAACATCAAGCCCACCAGCCGTAGAGAGTTCCTCAACGCGGTGAAGAACTTGACTACTGTAATCGGCAAAGTCCTCAGCGCAAGCATCAAAGCTGTTGCATAGGTCTGAGCGAACACGGGCGTGCACGAGATATTTCAGGTTGAACCTGCGGGCCTCTTGAGTCGGGGACACATCCATAGGAGCACGAAGCTCTAGGACGCAGTCCATCATCTTGTGGTCAGACGTGGTATATGGAGACGAATCAACATAAGACCAACGGAAGTCTTGACGGCAGCGCACCAGTGCGTGATGATTCTTGGCGGTGCCAGGAGAAGGGAGGTTAAGGAAATAACAACCAGATCTCATGACCCTCGACACACACTCAACTCGATCTGAAGGGCCTCCACGAGAACCACGACCAGACAAAGAGTCGAGACGCACATTGAGGTCGCCAAGAATAACATCAGGAAGACCAGGGGAAGAAGTAGAACAAGAGATGTGGCGGATGAAAAAGGATTCAAAGTCGGCGATGGGAAGAGAAGGTGGCAGATAGAGGGAACGGAAGGTGGAACCAAGGAGGGAAAGATCAATGGAATGGGACGTAACACAAAAAGGATATATGGCGACGAACAAGGGGTGACACAATGCAGAGAAGACCACCATGGCGGTGACCAGCTGCAGGGGCCGGAGGAAGGGGAGAGGAGCAAAGGAAGAGTGGGTGGGAAGAATAAAAGGAATGATCCAAGAACCAAGTCTCAGAGCAGATGAAGATGTCGAACTGTGAAGGAATGAAAGAACAAACACGCTCAAAGTCTTTGGCTGGAAGGCCGCGACAGTTGAGGTAGGCAATACGAACAAACTTACTATTCATTAAAGATCTTCCTCAGAGTCTTCGGCAACTGGGGCGGCAGCGGCATCGGGAACGGCAGGAGGGTCACAGTCCATACCTTCATCAACAGCATCAGCCGAAGCCGGAGTCGAGTCAGGGAGAGGAGCTGGAACAGTCTTGTCGGGCAAGTCTTCAGGGACCGGCAGATTGCCAACGCGGAGCAAATTCAAAAAGTACTCGCGGACAACTGGTAAGGTCGTAGAGCCAACCGTCTTTGTCAGACGATCGCCATAAGCCTTCTTCACTCGAGCGCGAACTTCAGGGGTGGCTGCTGCATCACCAGGGACGGATGGGTCGTAGGTAGGGAGATGGCGGAAGGAGAAGGCGGAGAGAGTAGAGATCAAGCCATCCTTATAGGAAGATTCCACAAGGAGCTCGAGAATGGAGCGACCAACAAAAGCAAAGTTATGAATAGCCGAGGTACGAACACGAAGAGCTCGGAACTTTGCCTTGAGTTGGCCAAGGGGACAAGACTCAATGCCACTAAAGTAGACACGAGTGACAGAGGTGGAGGGAGGAGTGGGGCGACGGCGTGCTTGGAATGGACGAGGGGAAGGCTTAAGTGAATCGATGATCTTTCGCTGTTCGTCTGAGAGATTTGCTCTAAGAGAATCAGCATAAGATCGAGGGGAGGAAGTGTTGGGAGAGGTGGAAGGAGAGGCGGCGGAAGCGGGAGCAGCAGCTTTTTCAGGAAGTCGGCGAGTGGGAATAGGCGAGGCAGGGAGTGCAGGGAACGCAGCAGAGGCAGTCAACGACGCAGTCGTGGCTGCCTCAAGTCTATCAGCAAGAGAATCCAGACGGCCAATGACGGCTACAGTTTTCTCAAGCGAAGACTCAGTGTTCTCAACACGGGTAGCTAAAGCTGAGACATCTTTGGCCAACTCGGAGACCTTCAATTCCAAGGCTGAAAACTTGGCGGAGGGAGGAAGGGGATGAAAAGGAACAGAAGAGGAGGGACCATCGCGAATGCCATCAATTTCACTCTGAACTTTCGCAAGAAGAGCCTTAATAGACTCATACTCTTTGAAAAGTCGAGATTGATTGAGGACAATCTCATCACAAAGTTCCGGATCAATCTTACGAAGCTTCCCCAAACGACTGGCCTCCTTAGCCAAGTGACGGGAAAAAGCAGCCGAAGACGATTCAGGAGCATTTGATGAAAACCCATCAGAGTCTGAATCATTGATGATCCGACGGCCCCTCTTGCGACCCAACGCAGACGCACCACCACCGGGAGCAACTGCGTCTGGAGAGCTTGTGGAAAAATTGACAGCAGGATGAGAGGTAGGAGAAGTCACAGGGATGAGTGGAGGAGTTTGGACAGAGCTGGGTTTCGATAGGGGGATCTGGGCAGCTGGAAAAGGTGAAGGCAGATTCGGGAACGGAGGAGTCGGGGGTGGAGGGAACAGGGGCAAAAGGAAGAAGTTGGTAAAGAAGACGATACAAAATCACTAGGTAACTCGAAAGTATCCATAGATTCGTCCATATCGTCAAGAGGGAGATCAGAAGAGGGCAAAACAGGTGAAACAGGACTCTCCACTTGGGACATAGAAGAAATATCTTCCAAGTCCACAGAAGTGAATTGTTCGATGGAGGAAACAACACTGTGGAGACGGGCAGGCATAGAGGCAATGCAGGGGGGGCAGAGGCAGAGGCAGGGGGTGGAGGCAGAGGCAGAAGTCAAAGGAGAAGGCGCAGGAGACAAGAAAAAAAGGAAGGGGAACTGTTGTCAATAGTGGAAGGGGGCTGAGTGATGGGGGAGGTAGTGCAGTTGACACGATTGTCGAAGGTACCAAGATACTTGATGGCTTGTTCGACGGTTATCTTCTCATGTTTGCACGTTCTGGCGTAGCGACGGGCATAAAGTCCACGCTTGGAGACGACTTGATCTTTGGAAAACTTGTTAACGGGGCATTCATGACGCTTGCAAGGAAACGGCCATCGATGACCATACTCCTTTACAAGGAAGTCAGCGCGGAGAATATCGATGGGATTCCCGATAAACTTGGCCGAGATCTCAGCGAGATCTTCGGGGGTGCCGGGGGTCCCCATGATGAAGGAGATGCGACGGACCTGGGCAGGAGGGGGATTATATAAGAAAAAATGATCCCCGGGAGAGTGCGAAAAAAAAAATGGAAGGAATAGGGTGAGTCAAAGTGACCAAAAAGATGGCGTGATTACTGCGGGTGGTTTTTTTGTTATGGTTTTGAGTGGCAGTGCAGGGGGCCAGATGGATCTGGCGGGGGAAAGTGGCGGGGGCAACGTTTAGCCAGGATTTAGGGCTTAGTTGGGGGGGGTTTTTAGGGATTTTTTAGGGTTTTTAGGCTTTTAAGTTTTTTAATAGTGTGGCCAGAAGGCAATCTAAGAGTAGGGAAGGCTATGGAAGTGATATGGCGAGGGAGAGTCGAAAAAATCAAAGTTGAAAAAAAAAAAAAAAAAAGTCAAGTCGGAAAAAATATTCTAAGTCAAAAAGAGTAGGGGGTGTGTGATGCGGGAGGGGAACCAGTCAGAGCGTCTAAGTCGGCTTCCGTCAGGGTGGAATGGCCAGGGGGGGGGATCAGTGTTGTAGTTTTGACGAGGCCTCTGCCAGAACTCGAGATAGCCAAAGGCTGTCGCAAGAGCAGAAAAAAACTTCTTCGTGCGGAGGAGGTAATCTATCACATTAAAGTGCAAGATCAGCCCCGGAGGAGGATTGTGGAGGAAAGCTTGGTACGCATCAACACAACCACGAGGAAGATATCCACAGAGGTCAGCGTCGAAGCACTCCTTGACATGGCGACGAGAGAATCTCTGCTCACACTTGGAGCAATCTGAGCCAGCAGCAAAGTGATTCAGACTCCAAGCGATAGCATTCTTGCGGAGACGAAGAGAATTTAAAAAGACAAAAGTAGCAACTGCCACTAAGTCGCTTTCGCATCTCTGGGACAAACTGGCGGGGCATGACAAGATTCAGAGAACCAACGTCTGCATAAAACTTGTTCCTCAGGAATAACCGGAGAGGGTACCCTGTACTCTCATGGGTCAATCCAGGCGGCAATGGGTCCAAAGTGCGCGACTCGATGCTTCTTTTGACACTCAACCACTGGGAATAATCCGGGTGACGAGTGACATGGGGCAAGATGCGATCGTGTGGGGGCGACGAGTGAACCAAATGCGGCCACGGATGTGTGCAGCAGGATTAGAGTGGTGCATTTTCTGGAAGTGGCGAGTCAAAAGACAGGCCAAGTCCGAAAAGCGACGCGTTACAACAGGAATAGCCAGCATGGAGTGCATGGCGACAAGTCCAATGTTGTGCTCTGTGATCCAGCAAAGTGCACGATCTTGTACAGCCTGGACCGGGAGGAGATACTGGAACCGCGAAGTATCATTCTTGTGGACAAAGGGGAACGGGGCCGGAGTGCTAGCATTGCGACCAGGCGAGTTCATGAGCCAACGATAGACCAAGCCAGCACCATAGTCCATTTGAGAACGAACAAAAGGTGCGAAAAAAGGCAAGGCGAAGACCAGCAGGCCAAAGACTTCCACGACGAACACAAATGTCCAAAGTCGAGGTAGCCTTTGCAACAGTAGACTCGAGGTGAGCCTCCCAGTTGATGCCTAACTTCTCGAATGGGAATCCAAGATATGTATAGCGGTCAACACGGGGAATCTCTCCATGACCAGGAATGATCGGAGTGGGTTCATGAGGGCCAAAGCCAACAGCACCACACTTGGAGAGATTCAACTGCATGCCATTGTCGTGAGACCAGGCAGCAAGCTTGTTGGTCGACACCTGTAAGTCAGACGGAAACTCGGACGAGGCCGTGATATCGTCAGCAAACAGAAGCGATCGCGGGAGGCAGCTATTTGGCACTGTATCTTGATGCAAGAGGGAGGCAAGGTCGTCAATAAAGACGTCGAACAGCAGAGGAGACAAGAGAGACCCTTGGAAAAGACCACGGGTCAAGTCTATCGATCTCGTCTGCCGCCCATTCACCACGATCTTGGAAGAAGTCCCCAGGAAGAGGGAATCAACCAAAGCTAGAATCTGGGTCGAAGCACCCCTGGACTCGAGCTTGGAAAGCAAGAGTGGGACAGGGACAGTGTCATACGCCTGAGCAAAGTCGTAAAACACCCTACAACGGTGACCGAGAATGGCAGCTTCGTGGGCCGTCAGAGCGTGCGTCAACGTGGAGAACCCACGTCGAAAGCCAGCCTGAGTCGAATGCAAGCGGAACGCTGGGGAGCGTTCGAAGAACCGAATCAACAACCTCTCAAAGGACCGACGCATCATCACAGTAAGTGAAATGGGTCTGAACTTGTTGATAGTTGTCTCCTCACCCTTGGGGATGGGGAAGATTACCGAGCGGTTCCATGAGGCAGGTGTCACACCGAGTAGACAACACAACCGGAACAACTCAATAGTCCGAAACGGAAGACTAGAACCAATAAGGGCTCGAAGAAGGCGAATATGAACACCATCCTCTCCCCCTGCAACATGAGCTCGATACTTTCTCCAAAACCGAATCAAAGTCGTCAGACCAAAGTCGTCAGACCACAGGATTTCATTTGTGAATGAGACTCCACGATAAGGTGAGACAGGAGGGGGAAGCAACTCGTCGCGAGTCTGCCGAAACACACCAGAAAAGTGGTTCACAGCATCCTCAGCAGGAGTGATCGAAGGATCTCGAGACGTCAGGGTAACAGTCTTTGTGCGGCAAGCTCGTTTGAAAGTACGGACAGCGTCAGCCAACGAAGGAGCATCTGAGATATCATCCCAGAGTCGATCAGCAGAAGCGCGCATCACGGACGGAACATACGAAACCACACACCTCCTCGGCGGCAACATGAATGGCACTAACAATAGATTCATCCAAGTCGTCGACCAAGCGCTGGCGATCAACCAAAAAGAAATAACATCAAGCCCACCAGCCGTAGACAGTTCCTCAACGCGGTGAAGAACTTGACTACTGTATCGGCAAAGTCCTCAGCGCAAGCATCAAAGCTGTTGCATAGGTCTGAGCGAACGCGGGCGTGCACGAGATATTTCAGGTTGAACCTGCGGGCCTCTTGAGTCGGGGACACATCCATAGGAGCACGAAGCTCTAGGACGCAGTCCATCATCTTGTGGTCAGACGTGGTATATGGAGACGAATCAACATAAGACCAACTGAAGTCTTGACGGCAGCGGACCAGTGCGTGATGATTCTTGGCGGTGCCAGGAGAAGGGAGGTTAAGGAAATAACAACCAGATCTCATGACCCTCGACACACACTCAACTCGATCTGAAGGGCCTCCACGAGAACCACGACCAGACAAAGAGTCGAGACGCACATTGAGGTCGCCGAGAATAACATCAGGAAGACAGGGGAAGAAGTAGAACAAGAGATGTGGCGGATGAAAAAAAGGATTCAAAGTCGGCGATGGGAAGAGAAGGTGGCAGATAGAGGGAACGGAAGGTGGAACCAAGGAGGGGAAAGATCAATGGAATGGGACGTAACAGAAAAGGATATATGGCGACGAACAAGGGGTGACACAATGCAGAGGAGACCACCATGGCGGCGACCAGCTGCAGTGGCCTGAGGGAGGGGGGAGGAACAAAGGAAGAGGGGATGAGAAGAGTACAAGGACTGATCCAAGTACCAAGTCTCGGAGCAAATGAAGATATCAAACTGGGAAGGAACAAAAGAACAAATACGCTCAAAGTCAAGACCCGGAAGTCCACGACAATTGAGGTAGGCAATACGAACAAACTTACTATTCATTAAAGTTCTTCCCCAGAGTCTTCAGCGACTGGATCGGCGGCAGGGGCAGGGGCAACAGGTGTATCGCAGTTCATCTCAACATCAGCAGCAACTGCAGGAGCAGAAGTGGCAATAGGGAGAGGCACAGGGATAGTCTTGTCAGGTAGATCCTCAGGAATCGGCAAGTTGCCGATGCGGAGCAAATTCAAAAAGTGCTCGCGGACAACAGGGAGGGTGGTGGAGCCAACCGTCTTAGTAAGACGATCGCTGTAGGCCTTTTTGACTCTAGCACGAACCTCAGGAGTCGCAGTGGCGTCACCTGGGACAGAAGGATCATATGTTGGAAGGTGGCGGAAGGAAAAAGCAGCAAGTGTTGAGACCAAGTTGTCCTTGTAAGAGGACTCCACGAGGAGCTCCAAAATAGAACGACCAACGAAGGCAAAGTTATGAATAGCCGAAGTGCGTACGCGCAGGGCTCGGAACTTTGTCTTTAGTTGTCCAAGTGGGCAAGACTCAATGCCACCAAAGTAGACTCGAACAACAGGGGTGGAAGGAGGTGAGGGGTGACGACGTGATTGAAAGGGTCGAGGGGAAGGCTTCAGTGAATTGATAATCTTACGCTGTTCATCAGAGAGATTGGCTCTAAGAGAGTCAGCGTAAGAACGAGGGGGAGCGTGGTGAGAAGACGACGGAGAGGCTGTGGAGGGAGTAGAGGTAACAACAGGAGTGGTGGGGTGACGACGAGTGGAGGATGGCGGGGCAGGAAGTGAAGGGAAAGCGAGGGAAGCAGTTGTTGTCGAAGTCATGGCAGCTTCTAGTCGGTCGGCAAGGGAGTCCAATCTGTCAAAGTTAGAATTCAACTTTTCAAAAGAGGATTCAGTCTTGTCGACTCGAGAAGAAATGACAGACACTTTCTTCGACAACTCTGCAACTTGTGAGCTCAAAAGGTCAAACTGAGGGGCGAGGAACGATGTGGGGCGTTGTCGCAGGGAGCCAAGTTCATTCTGGACAGATTGCAACATGTTTTTCAAAGACTGGTGTTCTTTAAGGAGACGATCCTGGGTAACGGATAAATCTTCAAAAAGAACAGGATCCAACTTGCGTAACTTCTCCCATCGGGGACCAAAGGAAGTAGAATTACGAAGGGCGGCAGCGGAAGATGATTCAGGGGCATCGGGAAGGGTGTCGTCGGAGTCGGATTCCACAATCGTGTGAATTCTTTTGCGTGCGGGCTTGGGGGTGATAGGCTGGGGTGGAATGGGTGTACCACGGGGGACAGGGGGGTCCAAAGAACGAATTGTGGAAACAACGGCAGGATCAGGGACAGGTGAAGGAGCAGGAGACATAGAAGCTGGGATAGTTTGGTAGGGTTGGAAGGTGAAGGGGGAATTGGGGAAATCAGAAGAACAAGAAGCCGGAGGCAAGGAAGGCAACAGAGAGGAACTAGGGGTAGGGTCGGAACAGGATTCGGTGGAGTCCATGACTTCATCAAGATCAGCCGTCCCGATACCGGTGAATGGAATAACGGAAGAATCGGTGCTCTCGGCAAATTGGGACATAGAGGAGATATTCTCCAAGTCCATGGTAGAGAGGTCTTCATCAACCGGGGCAGAAGCACTTGCAGGGAAAGAGAGGATAGGGTCGTCCATGGGGTCAAGGTTTGGAGGAAACACGGTAGAAGCAGAAGGGAGAACAACAGAGGTATGTGCGGAGGAACCAAAATGAACAACAGGGGCAGAAGAGGAAGCAGATATAGGTGTAGACTGAATGGAATCGGATGAGGCAGGGGAAGTTGAAGGAGGGGGAACAAAGATCGGATTGGGAGAAGAGAGGATGACAGAGGAAGAAGAAAGGGGTTGGGTGATAGGAGAGGCGGTACAGCCCAAACCACCATCCAGGGGAAGTAAAACTTCAATCACCTGGCGAGCGGTGAACTGCTCATGCTTACAGGAGCGGCGATAAGTTCTGACAAACATGGAATTTGTCGACTTGACTTGATTCTTGTAAAAGACAGGGTCGGCCTTGCAGTCCTTGTTGGGGCATGGCTTCGGCCACTGGCTGGAGTAAAGGCGAAGAAGGCGTTCGGCCTCAATACGATCCTCAGGGAAGCAAGAGAACTTGTCCTTGATTGCAACTGGATCAGAGGGGGTCCCGGGGGTCCCCATGATGAAGGAGATGCAACGAACCTGGCGGAAGGGGGATTATATAAGAAAATGATCCCGGGAGAGTGCGGAAAAAAAAAAATGGAAGGAATAGGGTGAGTCAGAGTGACCAAAAAGATGGCGTGATTACTGCGGGTGGCTTTTGTTATGGTTTGAGTGGCAGTGCAGGGGGGCCAGAAGGATCTGGCGTGGGGGAAAGTGGAGGGGGGGCAAAGCCAGGATTTATCCTTAGTTAGGGGGATGGAGATGCAACGAACCTGGCGGAAGGGGGATTATATAAGAAAATAAGCGGAAAAAAAATGGAAGGAATAGGGTGAGTCAGAGTGACCAAAAAGATGGCGTGATTACTGCGGGTGGCTTTTGTTATGGTTTGAGTGGCAGTGCAGGGGGGCCAGAAGGATCTGGCGTGGGAAAGTGGAGGGGGCAACGTTTAGCCAGGATTTAGGGCTTAGTTAGGGATGAAGGAGATGCAACGAACCTGGCGGAAGGGGGATTATATAAGAAAATGATCCCGGGGAGAGTGGAAAAAAAAAAGGAATAGGGTGAGTCAGAGTGACCAAAAAGATGGCGTGATTACTGCGGGTGGCTTTTGTTATGGTTTGAGTGGCAGTGCAGGGGGGCCAGAAGGATCTGGCGTGGGAAAGTGGAGGGGGCAACGTTTAGCCAGGATTTAGGGCTTAGTTAGGGATGGGAGATGCAACGAACCTGGCGGAAGGGGGATTATATAAGAAAATGATCCCGGGAGAGTGCGGAAAAAAAATGGAAGGAATAGGGTGAGTCAGAGTGACCAAAAAGATGGCGTGATTACTGCGGGTGGCTTTTGTTATGGTTTTAGGGGATTGGGAAAGTGGAGGGTTTTTTTAGGGGTTTTTTAGGGTTTTTTAGGGGTTTTTTAGGGTTTTTTAGGGTTTTTTAGGGTTTTTAGGGGTTTTTTTAGGGTTTTTTAGGGGTTTTTTAGGGTTTTAGGGTTTTTAGGCCTTTTAGGGTTTT